>CM061141.1:144414282-144744282 GCA_030789695.1 Scilla litardierei
AGGCTTTACTCGGTCGAGTCGCCATCTGACTCGGTCGAGCAAGTCCTGCTCGATCGAGCAAGTCCTGCTCGGTCGAGCAGTGGTCGAAAATAGATTTCAGCAGCATTTAAACAACATTTGTCACTCTGCTCGGTCGAGTAGGAGGTTGCTCGGTCGAGTAGGAGGCCAAAAACAGATTTCTGCATCATTTGTTACTCTGCTCGACCGAATAGGTGGTTGCTCGGTCGAGTAGGAGGTGCTCGGTCGAGTAGGAGGCCAAAAACAGAATTCAGCACTGCAACATCATCTTGCAGAAATTCCCCAGAGCTCATCCGACCTCTGATTGGCGCGTTCTTGGTGGCTTGGAACCGTCTCGAAGTCTACTATCTGGAAAGTATCAGAAAAATACTTAAAAATCTCAGGTGATAGTAGATTTTAAAATAGTGCACGACTGTCCTGTTTCCAGCACTTTGGGTCCCTCGATTCCTTCACTGCATCATAGCTCAATCGAGCGACCTTCTCTCTTGCCCCTTCCTTGCTCCAGTCTTTTTCTTTGGCACCTCAAGCATGTCATCATGAGTCTCATTGGTGCTCTCATGTCGCCGATCGTCGTATTGACTCCAAATTGCTCCAATATGGATCCAAATCCCTGAAATGGACATAAACGCTCCGAAAGTCATATTATTCCAAATAATAGCGTAAGCACGTATGAATTATGTAAATGAGCAATCATTTTGACGTGTAATCATTTAGATAAAATGTGGAATATAATAATACATCAGTAATCGCTCTTAAGATGCATGATAGATTAATGTAAAAATCTATCATACGTTCATTCCATTCCTTATGAGCATCTGATAATGTTGGCGTATCAGAATGAGGATCATGCTAGCTTAGATTTGATGGAGATAAACCATTATCTATTCCTGATCACGACGAATTCCATCGACATGAGCGTCGACTATGTGCAGTCCGTCACAGAATTATTCCTGTTGACCTTCCAGTCACCTTTGGCCATCGATCAGATAATCAACCCTAGTTTTGACGGCATCGATGGGGTCTTCAAGAGCTGGAGAGTCGGTATGCACATGAGGCTCATCATGCTCAGTGGATGATGGGTCGCCATCCGGTTGACGAGATGATGGTGGTCGACCTGATGACTCTGTTTGTACGCTGGTCAGAGGAGTATCTTCTTTATCGCCAGCCAGATCTATAGAATCAGGGATGGGCCTCGTTGACTTTCTAGCTCGTTTGTGGGGAAATATGGATAAACACTAAATAATGATCGGACAGAGAAGCGTATAAACCCTAAGAAGCTTATAAACCCTAGGTCGGTAACGTTTCGTGCTTTTGGATGAATGACGATTCGAATCCCGCTCTGAGTAAAATAATGAAAATTATAACAATTATTTAACACGCACTACGCGTTATACTTTTGCCAGTTGTGCACGCTGAGTAATTAGAGTTTTGCTCAAGCACACAACAGGTTATAATTTTGACCAGTTGTGCGCGTTGAGTAATATTTCTCAAATGTATACGTTTTTTCTCACTGTGCACAACAGGTAATATTTTTACAAATCACATAATTGTATATATTTTTGCTCAGTGTGCACAATGGTCACTACTTTTGTACGTAATGCGGGCTAAGTAATTGTATAAAGTTTTACTCTGTGCGCACAACGGTCAGGCTTTTGCCAGTTGTGCATACTGAGTAATTGTGGGTAATTGTACACAATTTTGCTAAGCGCGCACAACGGTCACAACTTTTGCCTTGCTCATGGTGCACACTAATTAATTTTGGGTAATCGTAGATAGTTTTGCTAAGCACTCACAACGACCACACCTTTTGTCGGTTGTTTGTGTAATGCCCTACAAGCTACTGCACAAGTACTAGAGGGGGGTGAATAGTACTTTAAAAATAACGAGGAGTATAATTCCTAATTATAGTGCAAACAACTACCAAATCAATTTGTGGAAGCTTAAATTGAAGACAACAACAAAATTAACAATGCAAACAATAGATATTACTGGGTTCGGATCCACCCAAGTCTCCCCGACTTGTTCCCGGTGATCCTACGTCCCAACCACCCGGATCCCCTCCGGATACTTGAGTTAGAAACCCTAACTCAAGATTTCCACTATGAAATACTTGTGAAAAACCTCCACAAGTCAAATCATACAAAATGTAATTTGTGACTCCCACAACCCGGGATCACAACCACACTCTCACACCCGAGAGTGAAACTTACAATTCAAATATGAAATGAAATAAGAAACTTCTTACCGACAAAATTCCTATGCCTTGAGTATTGCTTACGAATTAGGGCAAGGATGATTTTGAGGAAGAAGTGGCACCAAACCCTAGCTCCAAGATGTAGATCAGCGATGGAGAGCTTTGGGGATGTTGGTGACCTGGAATCAAGCACTTTGCTTGGAAGGCTTCACACTCAATGAATCTCTCTTTGGAAGTAAGAGTTAGGAGAGATTATTGAATGGAAAGAATGAGCTTTGAATGAGCTTGGAATGATTTCTCTTGATCTCTAAACTTGCAATAATATCAGCCTTGGCAGCAATGAATGCAGCCCATCAAGTATATATAGGTTAGAGCAGAGAGAGAAAGAAATTCGAGTCATTAAATGCTCCAACGGCTCTTTTCTGAACCCAACTAGTTGGTCAAAGAAAAACCACCGACCGACTAGTTCATCAACTAGTCGGTCGGTCAATAAACGTATACCGACTAATGAGTGAACAGAGAAAAGATCAAAGCACAGACATAAGGAACTAGTCGGTCTAAGAAGAGTAGCTGACCGACTAGTTTCACAACTAGTTGGTCGGTTACTCAACTGAGACCGACTAACAGATAAAACTGAAGTCTGAGCAGAAATAGACTTAGTCGGTCCAAGAACAAATGTTGACCGACTAATTCACCAACTAGTCGGTCGCCAAATGAGCATAGACCGACTAACGATAAACAGTAAGTATGGTGAAAATTTGGCATGTACAGTAAAACTAAACTAGTCGGTCCAAGAAGGAAAGTTGACCGACTAGTTCATCAACTAGTCGGTCGATCAATGAATACAGACCGACTAATGATAAACAATAGCTTAGGTTCAAATGTGCATGTACAGGAAAAGCTCAACTAGTCGGTCACAGAAGCATCACTGACCGACTAGTTCACAAACTAGTCGGTCGGTGAGTCAACTTAGACCGACTAACTGTAAACAGTAAAGAGCTTGAAAAAGACTGAGAAGAACTAGTCGGTCCAAGAAGCTTTACCGACCGACTAGATCACCATCTAGTCGGTCAGTTCTTCTTCTTGAACCAACTAACATGCACAAGAAGTCGCGAATCAAAGCGCGAAGCTTCGAGAAGGATTGTATGGACTTCTACTAAGATCCTAGAGCTAAGATATGAGCGTTATGAAGAATTAAACCGTAAGATCTACTCAAGGCTTAACATTCTACGAAAGAAGCTTAAAGACTATAAATAAAACTTGACGATACCGTCTTCAATAGCTTCAATCGAATCTTCATGACTTCTAAATTGGTCCATAAGCTTCAACGAAGCTTTAGGCACATGATCACGTGCTTTGAGAAGTCTTGAGACGTCGTAATTGATATTCATATGAATTTGGCGACGATCTCCATAACTACGCTCACAAAGTGTTAGTTCACGTTATATTTATGTTTGTTTATCATCCAAAACCAAATCCGGGGAGTCCTATATCCAAAATTCTCCCCTTTTTGGTGATGACAAACCAACATAAATAATAATCAAAAATAATAATTCAAATGAAATTTACTTACTCCCCCTGCATTGATGACACGTTAATTCCAATTTAAACAAAAATAATACGCATCAAGCAGACGAGTAAAGTATATAAAATGAGAATCGATTATTGAATTATCGAATACCAAACGTAGGTTATTGAAATATCGGATTTGAAAATCCATTTATATATCTTAACTCCCCCTGAATCTAACACATCAAGTTAGATTCTTGGAAAAATGCTTTAAATTTTCATTTAGCACATCGTTATTATTATATCTCTCCCCCTTTGGCATAAGCAAAAAGAGCGGGAGGATAACAACGACAACAACAATGGCCTCAAATAAAAAGTACGGGAGTCGTAGAATACGACGACGGTTCAAGTGACACCAAAAGAAATACGAATAAAATTAAGGCGTGTCAATGAAAACATAGTCGAAAATCGTAAAACGAAATCATCAAAACTCAAATCATTTTTACGGATTGAGTTATGGAATATACTCTCCAATATTAACATTCTTGGTTAATTTAGTGCATGGAAAACAATTCTATGTTTCCATAGAAGAAATTTCTATTAAACCAAGTTAATATCGTCGAGCGACGAAATCAAACATCAGAGAGATTAAAAAAATTATAAATTGTGCACAATAGAATGAAATGTCAAGTGCGATGTATATATATATATAATATGAACCAGAGTACATCACCAACATACAAAACATCGATCCACCGATCGGTGCACAAAATACATCATCATATCACAGATAACGGAGTGTCAAAAAAATATACACCATCATCAAAAAGATCAAAATACATCATCAAAAATATCATCAAAGTACATCAAAATACATAGCCACCCAAACTATCCTACCCAACATCTCTCACAACTAGATATGTCATCCAATGAGTATCGGGAGAGGCCTCAAAGAAACTTAAGAGGCAGCGGGAGGATCAGAAGCAACTGCAGGCTCAGCAGGAGCAGAGGTGGTGACTGGATCAGCAGGGACGTCTGGAATGTCAGCAGGAGCGACGGCAGAAGTGGCAATCTCTGGAGCAGCAACAGTAGTGGCCTCGGGAGCACCAGTCGGAGTATCCACCACAGGAGCGGTGGCAACAGGTGTGCTCTCGAGGGCACCAGCAGACGAAGCAGCAACATCAGCACCAGAAGAGGAAGCACCAGCAGCAGTACCAGAAAGGCCCTCGGGGGCACGAGTGGAAGCACGATAAAGCTCCTCAATGTCCTCCTCGGCCAACTCATCCATCTCCTCATCCTCAGAAACAGGAGGAGGAAGCTGAACACCCATCAGACTAGCCATACGGCAAACCACCTCCTCGGTACGAGCCAAACGAGACTCGTGACGATGAAGTAACCGAATGACATCATCAAGGGTGGCAGAGGGAGCAGCTGAGGCAGAGGCAGAGGCAGGGGCAGACGCTGAAGGTGTCGTCCTCTGAACGTGACGGAGCGCCGCAAGAGATTTCTTGACGGCCGTCGCGTTCAGGGGAGGACCAAGGGGACGCTCATTGTCACGAGGCAAGGGGACACGGAAGTGACGGAACACAAGGGTCAACAAGCAAGGAAATGGGATATGAGCCGATTTAGAGGACTTGCGAATACACTCAAAAGAGTCAATCTTATCGAGTATAATGCGAGCCCAATTAATCGAGCTCCCCATGAATATGACATAGATCAGCTTCAGAAAAGGCTGGGATGGTAGAGATGAGGAGCCGTACTTGGGAAGCAAGCACGACTTCAGAATCAAGTTGAGGACCCATGCATTCGGCTTGAAAGATTTTGAAGGCACGCCAATCATGGCGGGAGGGATCTGATGGAAAATCTCAGAAAGGATGGTCTGATCAAGGGAAGAAATATCGTCAACAGAAATGTCTGAAGGGAGGAGGCCAGACGAAGAGATACCCAAAATCTCTCCTAAGATTTCTGCTCTGAGGACTATAGGAGTCCCCAAAACAGTCGTCTCAACAGAGTGGGTCTCATCGTACTGACCCCGGATCCTATTGGCATAGAAAAGCTTGACTAATCGAGGGTAGGGGTGAGGATTCGCCTTCGGGTCATATCGAAGGTAATCGAGAAGACCCGAGGACGAAAGAAGATCAGCTAACCCTATGAAGTCACTGAACTGGATGAAATGCTCCAGAAGCAGCAGGCAATGTTCGATACGGTTGTAAGCCGCGAGACACAACGGGTCGTCGTGACACAACGAGATATCGACACCGCCCACCGGCATCGGAGCCTTTCCCTTAGGCTTACGGGTAGACGTACGAGGGTGGGTGCTAGACTCAGGATGGGTAGGAGGAGTGGGTTCCCTATGAGTCTCAGTCTCGGGAGAGTACTCGGTGTCGGAATCCGAAGCACCGGGAGGAGTGGGAGCACGGAAAATAACTTGCTTGGGCTTGGTCTGAGGTTTGGCTCGGGGTTTCGCAGTCGCCGTCCTCTTACGCTTAAGAGGAGGCGAAGACGAAGAGGGTTGGGTGGTTTTGGCACGGCGTTTCAGAGGGGTTTGCTTAGGTTGATCGGGATCCGTAGGGGTAGGTTCTACGGTCATCGGCGAGGGGCTAGAGGGAGTGATCGGGATACGTGTTCTTGCCATAATCGATGCAAGACACGACGCACGAGAGATCAAAGCGAAGAAACCCTAGCCGAATAGAGGAAACCCTAATCGAAACCCTAGGAGATCAAACCTAGACAAAAACCTAACCCTAAGCTGAAATCTGAACCCTAGACAGGAGAGGGAGTGAGAGGGGTTACCCTAGGAGGAAGACGACGGCCGGCGACGGCGGAGATGAGCAGAAAAGTGGCCGGAAGACGAAAGGTCACGAGGGAGGGTCGGGGTTTTGAGCTGAGAGAGGGAAGGTTTAATCGACTAGAATGAAAACGAACCGACTAAAATGAACTTAAGTCGGTCGAGAGCTCAAAGACCAAACAGTCCCTGGCACAACTAGTCGGTCACAATTCAAGCACTGACCGACTAGATCACGATCTAGTCAGTCGGTCAATGAGCTTGAACCGACTAGTTGCAAACAGAGAACAGTCGAAGATTTCCTGAACAAGAATTAGTCGGTCTGCGCTCAAGTACGGACCGACTAGAACTCAATCTAGTCGGTCGATAAGTAAGCTTGAACCGACTAAAGAGTTAAGCTGGAGAGGAAACTCAAAAAGCTTGAGTTAGTCGGTCTAAGTTCTTCTACAAACCGACTAGATACGAATCTAGTCGGTTGGTGGTTGAACTGAAACCGACTAAATGAGTCCAAAAGTTGATAATCAAGTTCTCTCCTCAATACACTTGGACGATACATCGCAATTCTCTCAATAATCATCTAAACTACCCCATTAAACATCGAAATCTCAAATACGACATTCAAAACATGAATTCGAGCAAAAATTCAAAATATCACATAAAATCCCGTAAAATCCAATAAGTCTAGCATGAACGAAATATTTCGAAATATAATAGCATGCAAGATTATTGAATGAAACATGAATCCTATATCACGGATTCACCCATAATCCCCAATTCTCGACGCAATCGCACAAAGGAGTCCTCCTTTAGGGGTTTCGTGAAAATATCGGCGATTTGCTTTTGGGTTTCAACGTACACTAAAATGATGTCCTTTTTAGCAACATGATCATCTAAAAAGTGGTGTCGGACATCTATGTGTTTCGAACGGGAATGGTGTACCGGGTTCTTGGAAAGACATATTGCACTTTGGTTGTCAACCATGATAGTGCAAGTATCACAATTTATACCAAAGTCTTTAAGTGTGTGTCTCATCCCAAGAACTTGAGCACACGCGGCACCGGCGGCAATGTATTCCGCCTCGGTGGTTGACAGTGATACAGAATTTTGCTTCTTGGAAAACCAAGAGACAAGAGAATTTCCTATAAAATGGCAAGTGCCACTAGTACTTTTCCTGTCGGATTTGCATCCCGCATAATCGGCATCACTATATGAGATTAACTCATATGTGCTAGATTTCGGATAAAGTAATCCAAAATCTAAAGTGTAACTTAGATAGCAAAAAATACGTTTTACCGCTACTAAGTGAGACTCCTTAGGTTGAGACTGATAACGAGCACATACGCATACGGCAAACATAATATCGGGCCTACTTGCGGTAAGATAAAGTAAACTACCTATCATACCTCGATATAGACGAATGTCTACATCCTTACCGCCCGTATCCTTATCAAGATGCGTAGTCGTGCTCATTGGAGTCTTTTTCCCGGAGGCACTCTCCATTCCAAATCGCTTTAGCAACTCCACCGTATACTTCGTTTGGTGGATGAAGATTGCATCGTCCATTTGGCGAATTTGGAGACCTAAGAAATATTTGAGCTCACCTATGTGGCTCATCTCAAATTGTTCCTTCATAACATTAGAAAACTCTTCGCAAAGAGCAAAGTTAGTAGCACCGAAAATGATATCATCAACATATATTTGAACTAAAATTATATCATTATTCGAATGCTTAACAAAAAGTGCAGAATCGGCTTCTCCCATTTTAAAATTCAAATCCAAAAGAAAATTCTTTAGGCGATCATACCAAGCTCGAGGAGCTTGTCTCAAGCCGTAAAGTGCTTTCTTTAGTTTAAAAACATGATTTGGAAATTTTTCATTAATAAAACCTGGAGGTTGAGAAACGTAAACTTCCTCAACAACATCTCCATTTAAAAATGCACTTTTAACATCCATTTGAAATAATTTAAAATCCTTATGGCATGCAAAAGACAATAATAATCTAATTGATTCTAATCTAGCTACCGGAGCGAAGGATTCTTCGAAATCAATACCTTCCTCTTGACGGTAGCCTTGAGCAACTAACCGAGCTTTGTTCCGGACGACGACTTGGTTTTCGTCGGTTTTGTTCTTGAAGATCCACTTTGTCCCTATGACGGTGTGGTTCTTCGATGGCAATGGAACAAGCTCCCAAACTTCATTCCTCTCGAATTGAATGAGTTCCTCCTCCATGGCTAAGATCCAAGCGCTATCTTCGCATGCTTCATTAACATTCTTTGGCTCTATCGAGGAGGCAAAGGCACAATGAGCGAAGTAGTTCACTTGCGATCTCGTCTTGACACTATCATGGATATTGCCAATGACTTGCTCATGAGGATGGTCACGAACGGTATGAAGCCGTTTGGGAATACCTTGGTCACTAGGAACATTCTCAACAACTTCATTAGATGGGTTAGTCTCAATAGAATCGATAGAATCATTAGACTTAGAATTATCAAACGAATCACATAAAACATCCATAGAATCATTATCATTTGAAATTCTAGTTGAAACAAATCCTTCATTAAATGAGACATGAAGCAACTCCTCGATCGTTGAGGTTCGTTTGTTGAATATCCGGTAGGCTTTGCTACGCGAAGAATATCCAACAAAAATCCCCTCATCGGATCTTGGATCGAATTTGTCCAAACTACCATACGTGTTCTTAATAAAACATTTCGAACCAAAAACACGAAAATGTTTAACTTGAGGCAACCTACCAAACAACAATTCATAACAAGTTTGTTTAGTGCCGGGCCTCAAAAGTATTCTATTAAACACATAGCAAGCGGTGTGTACCGCTTCCGCCCAAAATTGATGGCCAAGTTGGCTATCATCAAGCATAGTGCGAGCACACTCCACTAGCGTCCTATTCTTTCTCTCAACTACACCATTTTGAGGAGGTGCACGAGGGAAAGAGAAGGTGTGTGTAATACCAACTTCATCACAAAATGTCTCAAAAGACTCAGTCTCAAATTCACCTCCATGATCACTACGAATAGTGACAATGGTGGTTCCTAAGAGATTTTGTACTTTCTTAACAAAAATTGTGAAGTTTTCAAAAGAGTCATTTTTATTACATAATGAAAATACCCATGTAAATCTCGAATAATCATCTACGATGACAAGTCCATATCTTGCATTTCCTAAGGAAGCAACTCTAGTTGGCCCAAATAAGTCTAGATGTAATAGCTCTAGTGGCCGTTTAGTAGAAATGCTTTTCTTAGGTTTAAATGAAGATTTAGGAAGCTTGCCACGTTGACAACAATCACAAAAACTTTTCTTTTCAAAAACGATCTTCGGAAAACCTTTAATGGAATTTAATTTTGAAAGCTTATAAAGTGTTCCAAAGTTCACATGTCCAAAGCGTCGATGCCATAAGTGTTGTTCACTTGTGTTGGCAACGAGACATTGTTCATAAGACTTAGGAAGATCCAAAATATAAATATCTTTATGACGAGTGCCGGAAAATAATAATTTATTATTATCTTTTCTTAAAATATGACACAATCCTTTCGCAAAGCTAACTTTGTAACCTTTGTCACAAAGTTGGCTTATTGAAATAAGATTATGATTTAAGCCATTAACTAGATAAACATCACTAATTAAGGGTTTAGATGGGTTACCCACTTTACCAACACCTATGATGGTTCCGCTCTTGTTGCCTCCAAATACGACGCGGTTTCCATTTGCAATGGGAACCACTACGGAGAGCAATTGAGCGTCACCCGTCATGTGTTTTGAACACCCGCTATGGAGTATCCAATTCCCCTTGGAGCTAAATTTAAATTTGTTGCTCCTTTTCTTTTTCTTTTCCTTGAGTACCTAAAGATAGAAAATTTCATATCATGGTACCCATGGTCATTGGGTCCAAAAGATTAGACCTTTGGAAGCCAAGTCCAATTGGACTTAGACTTCCCCACATAATTTCTACTATGCACAACATCCGAAAAATAAGCATTCATATACACTTGTTTTTCATCCATGCTTGTGTCCTTTGGGCTCCAAATAGTGAAAATCTTGGGAGCCCTCATCCTATTGGGTGCATGCATGCGTTGTTGGTTTCTACGTGATGCATGTCGTGGATAGGCATAAGGAACACGATGGAATGGTGCATGTGGATAATTATTCATATGATGTTGTGGGTGAACATATGCATGTGTGGGAACACGTGCGTGAGGGTGTCTCACATGGTGTGCACGTGCACGAGAATGTGTTGCATAAAAATCATCATACGTGTGAGCCGGTGGAGTAGGACGTGTGTTCCTACGTGGCATAGTATTGGTGTACATATAAGCATGCCCCTTCTTTGGAGGTCCACCCAAAGTGGGTTTCTTTCCGAAAGAGGGTGTGGACGAGGTGGAAGCACCATTGGTAGAAGAACTACCAATAGAGTGTTTGCTACCACTCGTAGAGTCACCGGAAGTTGGCCTAACAAAAGTAGTAGCCGATTTGGATGAACATCCCATCGGATACCCCAAACCAATGTGGTGATTGGCCGGAAGTAAGTCACTTAGGATTTTATCCAAATGGTCCTAACCCTTATTGAATTTATTAATTCGGCCTAATGTGTTCTCTCACGGTGAGAGAACGCATAGAAGTATCCAAGTTGGATACTTGCGATGTGAGCACATAAACACGAGATTTAAGATTCTCATTCTCAATACTCAAAGTCGAGTTTTGAGAAGTTAAATCCGCTATCTTATGTTCTTCCAGATCTTCAATGCAAACATGTTCAAGTTTAGATTTAAGATTAACAATCTCATTTCTTAACTCTTCAACAACGGTGTCGTTGTTGGTGATGATAGTCTTAGGCGAGGTTTGAATGCTAGCTAGGTCATCTTTTACTTTAGTATACCTATTTACTAATTTAGTATACTTAGACCATAATTGAGAATTAGCATTCCTAAGGTCATCCATAGTTACATCATCGCTTTCGTCGTCACTATCATCGGAAGAGGAGGATCCTTGATCATGCTCCTCTCTTGCCATGAAGCACATTGCGCTTGCTCCACTTGCTCATCGTCCGACTCTCCGCTTAAGGAATCCTCGGAGTCGGTGAATGTTGCTCCGACAAGTCCCTTCTTGTTTCCTTTCTTGTACTTCTTGGACTTATCGAATTTAGGCGCCTTCCACTTCTCCTTTTGCTTGTTGAGAGGACACTCCGCTTTCATGTGTCCTGGCTTATTGCACTTGAAACACAAAGGAGAGGAAGAGGCGTTAGAAGAACCAAATTTAGCTTTGTTCTTATAGTTACCTTTTCGGAAGAAACGGTTGAACTTCTTGGCCATGAGTGCCATGGACTCCAAGTCCAACTCGTTTTCCGAGTCTTCATCATCGGTTGATGTGGATGTGGATGGAGCGGCCTTGAAAGCAATAGCCTTCTTCTTTGGCTTGTCTTGCTTTAGGTAGGACTTCATCTTTTCCTGCAATTTTAGCTCGCTATCCTTGCGTACCTCGTATGACATTAAAGTACCCATTAGTTGAACTATGGTGTACTTATTCATATCATTACCTTCTTCGATGGCGAAGGTACGCTTTTCCCAAGAAGAAGGAAGTCCTTCGATAAGCTTCGAACACTTCTCCTTTTGGGTGTAGGATTTGCCGAGAGCCTCCAACTCGTTTATGATGTCGACGAAGCGAGCGTAATACTCCTTCATCTTCTCGCCCTGTTGCATATGAAACATTTCGTAATCTTTGTTAACAACTACGAGTTTAGAGTCTCTTACCCTACTTGTCCCTTCATGTAGAATGAGGAGGGAGTTCCAAATTTGATATGCACTCTTATATGTGCATATCTTATTGAAGTCCTCGGGCTCCAATGCGCATTGCAAGGCGTTCATTGCCTTGGCATTGCTTACCTCCGCGGCGACCTCCGCGGTTGTCCATTTCTCGAAGTCTTCTTCGGCGGGCTCGACGTATTCCTTCATCATGGTCCTCCATAGAGATGCACTCCGGAGGAAGGTTTCCATCCGGCATTTCCAGTACCCGTAGTTGGTACCGTTGAAGAATGGAGGCCTCGTCGAAGAATGTCCTTCCATCACCGAAGATGCTCCTTCACGGTTCCTGAAGGTGCCATAGTCGGAAGGTGGACGCACGGTCTTGTTGTCGTTGGCAGACATAGCTAAGTATCTGGCTCTGATACCAAATGTAATGCCCTACAAGCTACTGCACAAGTACTAGAGGGGGGGTGAATAGTACTTTAAAAATAACGAGGAGTATAATTCCTAATTATAGTGCAAACAACTACCAAATCAATTTGCGGAAGCTTAAATTGAAGACAACAACAAAATTAACAATGCACACAATAGATATTACTGGGTTCGGATCCACCCAAGTCTCCCCGACTTGTTCCCGGTGATCCTACGTCCCAACCACCCGGATCCCCTCCGGATACTTGAGTTAGAAACCCTAACTCAAGATTTCCACTATGAAATACTTGTGAAAAACCTCCACAAGTCAAATCATACAAAATGTAATTTGTGACTCCCACAACCCGGGATCACAACCACACTCTCACACCCAAGAGTGAAACTTACAATTCAAATATGAAATGAAATAAGAAACTTCTTACCGACAAAATACATATGCCTTGAGTATTGCTTACGAATTAGGGCAAGGATGATTTTGAGGAAGAAGTGGCACCAAACCCTAGCTCCAAGATGTAGATCAGCGATGGAGAGCTTTGGGGATGTTGGTGACCTAGAATCAAGCACTTTGCTTGGAAGGCTTCACACTCAATGAATCTCTCTTTGGAAGTAAGAGTTAGGAGAGATTATTGAATGGAAAGAATGAGCTTTGAATGAGCTTGGAATGATTTCTCTTGATCTCTAAACTTGCAATAATATCAGCCTTGGCAGCAATGAATGCAGCCCATCAAGTATATATAGGTTAGAGGAGAGAGAGAAAGAAATTCGAGTCATTAAATGCTCCAACGGCTCTTTTCTGAACCCAACTAGTCGGTCAAAGAACAACCACCGACCGACTAGTTCATCAACTAGTCGGTCGGTCAATAAACGTATACCGACTAATGAGTGAACAGAGAAAAGATCAAAGCACAGACATAAGGAACTAGTCGGTCTAAGAAGAGTAGCTGACCGACTAGTTTCACAACTAGTCGGTCGGTTACTCAACTGAGACCGACTAACAGATAAAACTGAAGTCTGAGCAGAAATAGACTTAGTCGGTCCAAGAACAAATGTTGACCGACTAATTCACCAACTAGTCGGTCGCCAAATGAGCATAGACCGACTAACGATAAACAGTAAGTATGGTGAAAATTTGGCATGTACAGTAAAACTAAACTAGTCGGTCCAAGAAGGAAAGTTGACCGACTAGTTCATCAACTAGTCGGTCGATCAATGAACACAGACCGACTAATGATAAACAGTAGCTTAGGTTCAAATGTGCATGTACAGGAAAAGCTCAACTAGTCGGTCACAGAAGCATCACTGACAGACTAGTTCACAAACTAGTCGGTCGGTGAGTCAACTTAGACCGACTAACTGTAAACAGTAAAGAGCTTGAAAAAGACTGAGAAGAACTAGTCGGTCCAAGAAGCTTTACCGACCGACTAGATCACCATCTAGTCGGTCAGTTCTTCTTCTTGAACCAACTAACATGCACAAGAAGTCGCGAATCAAAGCGCGAAGCTTCGAGAAGGATTGTATGGACTTCTACTAAGATCCTAGAGCTATGATATGAGCGTTATGAAGAATTAAACCGTAAGATCTACTCAAGGCTTAACATTCTACGAAAGAAGCTTAAAGACTATAAATAAAACTTGACGATACCGTCTTCAATAGCTTCAATCGAATCTTCATGACTTCTAAATTGGTCCATAAGCTTCAACGAAGCTTTAGGCACACGATCACGTGCTTTGAGAAGTCTTGAGACGTCGTAATTGATATTCATATGAATTTGGCGACGATCTCCATAACTACGCTCACAAAGTGTTAGTTCACGTTATATTTATGTTTGTTCATCATCCAAAACCAAATCCGGGGAGTCCTATATCCAACAGTTTGCGTTGAGTAATTTTAATTACAGTCAATAATTTTTCCTCAGAAATTTCATTCTCATACTTTGATTCAAGTTAGCATCAATGTATATATCACTTATCTCAATTTTGTAATGTGCTGCAATTGTTTCAAATTTAATAACATTGTGCTAAGGTATGTATTGCAACATACTACAACATTTATGCTTTCAAAATTACGTAACATAACAATATAGAAACTACATCAAAACATTTTTCAACTTCACATTTTGGAACTGGTATGAAATTCAATCATGGGTCAATCATATGGATACATTGATTCCCACTATGAAAAACAGTTCAAGCAACTGATGAATAGCTCAAGCAAGATGGCATTTATGATCAGCTCCTTTAGCTCACACCATCGTCACTTACCGCAACTATCTTGGCCATTTGTCCCATATATGCGTTGAAGAAGAATCTGTGATGAACATAAAAAGCATAATTAAGTAAAAATATTGGATAAGTTGACTTAGATAGAATCAGATAGACTAGTTAGTATCATAAAGAATATTGCAACATCACATTTTGGCACTGGAATGAAATTCAGTCAAGGGTTCCTTCTTCTACGCATAAAGAGAAAGGTGGTTGCACAGTTTCTGAGCACCGAGAGAAAGGTGTCTGCGCAGTTTGAGAGAAGATGCCAGTATAAGAACTTCAGGTTGGAACCTAAAACTACTGACAATGTAATAACGCTGAACAGGACATATGAAGGAGCAAAGAATATCTTCGACTACATATATATGTAATGTCATTAATTTCTGCTTCACGTCACTTGCTGCAAGTATATTGGCCACCTTTGTGTGTTGAAGATGATGTAGTGATGAACAACAACAAAAATATAAGATTGAAGAGAAAATATTATATAAGTAGAATCAAATAGAATCAGATAGTATATTATCATCAAGAAGTGTAGTGGTTGATAAGGGCTTGTGGGTAGGGAAGCCAGTTATAGACGAATTAGACTGCACATGGATGAGTACGAGTCTACAGTAGAGTGACCATGATTCTATAAAAGAGACCCGATGAGTCTAAAGAGCAGTGCTTGTAAATATTTAGAAGAGTGCTCGTGAATCTACAACAGATTGATACTAGCCAGATGTTGTTCCCAAGAATGATTGCCTGTTGTGGTGCGTGTATATCAAAATTGATAGCCACTAACAAAATTGCTCAATGCACACAACTGATAAAATTATGGACGTTGTGCACGGTGAGCAAATGTTTTACAAGTTAACAAAATTGTTGAACGCGCAAAATGGGCATATAGTTAGACCGTTGTGCGCATTAAGCAAAAGGTCTATTGGATAACAAAATTTATCAATCGCTGTAAGAAAGCAAAATATTTCACCACATATTTTGTAATCTTTTTTCAACATAACAGAATTTCTAAGCGAGTCTGTGTTGAGCATTTTAGTTTAAACATAACAGAATTGCTCAATGAGCACACTGGGCATCTCTTTGGCCAGTTATGCACGTTGAACAATTTGTACCATATAAGTGATACTTCAATGCAGCAGAATAAATTCAGATTATTTCATTGAATCAGATATGACATGTTATTATGCATCCTAATTCCATATAAGACAGTGATTCAAAGTGAAACAACCAAACAAAACCATATAACCAAACAAACCCACATAATTCCATATAAGCCAGTGATGTTACAAAATGGGATACCATTAAATACAACATTGTGACACCTAAGTATCAGTCACATAGAGAAAAATGCGACATACGTATAGCCTAACAAAATGTGACACCCTTACCTACACATATTCTAACAAAATACAAGACAACATATACTGAATACCATCAAGGTGGAGGTGGAGGTGGAGGTGGAGGTGAACGGGATGCACTGGAAGCTGGAGGGTCAAGAGAATAGATATCTCTAGGCATGGGTACGAGTGTTTCCAATTTCTCCTCGATGTTTTTAACCAGGCCCTTCACCTATTGAGCTCGTTACGTAGCGTCGTAATCGCTCTCCAGATGTCTGATAGACTGATGTAAAAATCTGTCATACGTTCATTCCATTCCTCATGAGCATCTGATAATGTTATCATATCAGACTAAGGGAGCATGCTGGCTTGGATACGATGGAGATAATCCATGATCTGTTCCTGATCACGACGTATTCCATCGACATGAGCATCGACTATGTGCAGTCCGCCACAGAATTATTTCTGTTTACCTTCCAGTCACCTTTGGCCATCGATCAAATAATTAACCCAAGTTCTAACAGCCTCGATGGGGTCTTCAGGAGTTGGAGAGTCAATATGCGAATGATGCTCATCGTGCTTAGAGGATGATGGGTCGCCATTCGGTTGAGGAGATGATGGTGGTCGGCTTGATGACTTTACCCGTACGGCGGTCGGAGAAGTATCTTCTCTATCGCTATCCAGATCTATAGAATCAAGGACGGGAATCGTAGACTTTCTAGCTCGTTTGTGGGGAAACATGGATAAATACTAAACAATGATCGGATAAAGAAGCGTATAAACCCTAAGAAGCTTACAAACCCTAGGTTGGTAATGTTTCATGCTTTTGGACGGATGACGGTTCGCAATCCCGCTCTGAGTAAAATAACGACTGTGATAACAATTACTTAATGCGCACCACGAGTTATACTTTTGCCAGTTGTGCGCGCTAAGTAATTAAATTTTTGCTCAATGCGCATAACGAGTTATAATCTTGACCAGTTGTGCACGCTGAGTAATATTCTCAAATATATACATTTTTCCTCACCACACACAATGGGTCATACTTTTTACAATTCACATAATTGTATATATTTTTGCCCAGTGCGCACAACGGTCACTACGTTTGCCCGTAGTGCGGGCTGAGTATTGTATAAAGTTTTGCTCTACGTACACAATGGTCAGGCTTTTGCTCATTGTGTGCGCTAAGTAATTGTGGATAATTGTACACAGTTTTGCTAAGAACGCACAATGGTCACAACTTTTGCCTTACACGTGGTGCACTTTGAGTAACTGTGGGTAATCGTAGATAGATTTGCTCAGCGTGCACAACTGTCACACCTTTTGTCGGTTGTTCGCGCTAAATAATTTTTATTACAGTCAACATTTTTTACTCAGAAATTTCAATCTCAGACTTTGATTCAAGTTAGCATCAATGTATATATCACTTATCTCAATTCTGTAATGTGCTACAATTGTATCAAATTTAATGACATTGTATTAAGGTCTGTATTCCAACATACTACAACATTAATGCATACAAAATTACATAACGCAACAATGTAGAAACTACATCTAAACATTTTTCAACTTCACATTTTTGAACCGGTATGAAATTCAATCATGGGTCTATCATAAAGATACATTAATTCCCACTATGAAAAAAGTTCAAAAAACTGCTGAACAGCTCAAGCAAGATGGCATTTATGAGCAGCTCCATCAGCGCGTACCATCGTCACTTGTCGCAAGTATCTTTGCCATTTGTCCCTTGTATGCATTGAAGAAGAATCAGTGATGAACACAAAAAAGCATAATTCAGTAAAAATATTGTATAATTAGACTTAGGTAGAATCAGATAGACTAGTTAGTATCATAAAGAATATTGCAACATCACATTTTCGCACTGGTATGAAATTCACTCAAGGGTTCCTTCTTCTGAGCATAGAGAGAAAGGTGGGTGCACAGTTTCTGAGTAGCGAGAGAAAAATGTCTGCATATTTTGAGAGAAGATGCCAGTATGAGCACTTCTGGATGGAACCTGAAACTATTCGCAATGTAATGAAGCTGAACAGAACATATGAATGAGGAAAGAACATCTTCGAGTACATATATATATGTGATGTCTTCAATTTCTGCATCACGTCACTTGCCACTAATATATTGGTCATCTTTGTGTGTTGAAGACGAAGCAGTAATGAATAAAAAAATAGGATGTTGAAGAAAAAATATTATATAAGTAGACTCAGATAGAATCAGATAGTATATTATCATCAAGAAGTGTAGTGGTTGATGAAGGCTTATGGGTAGGGAAGCCATTTATAGACGAATTGGACTGCACATGGATGAGGATGAGTCTACATTAGAGTTCCTGTGAGTTTACAGAAGAGACTCCATGAGTCCACAGGGGAGTTCTCTGTAATATACTGAAGAGTGCTCGCGAACGGTGAATCTACAGCAGATAACCAGCCAGATGTTGTTACTAAGAATGATTGCCTGTTGATAGCCTCTAAAAAAATTTCTCAAGCGCACAACTAGAAAAATTATGGCAGATGTGCACGGTGAGCAAATTTTTTATGGTTTAACAAAATTGCTCAAATCGCACAACAGGCAAAATTAATCCAGTTGTGTGCATTTAGCAGTTTTGTTTTCCAGATAGACCCCGTGAGTCTACAAAGGAGTTCTTGGGAATATACAGAAGTGTGCTCGTGAACGGTGAATCTACAGCAGATAACTAGCCAGATGTTGTTCCCAAGAATGATTGCCTGTTGTGGTGCGCGCTAACCTAAATTGATAGCCTCGAACAAAATTTCTCAATGCGCACAACAGGCAAAATTATGGCAGTTGTGCATGGTGAGCAAATTTTTTATGTTCAACAAATTGCTCAAAGCACACAACGGGCATATATTTGGACCGTTGTGCGCGTTGAGCAATAAGAACATTGGATAACAAAATTGCCCAATCCCCGTAAGAGTAATTTTTCACTAACATCTCGTTTATTACTCAATGTGCACTACTGTAATATTTTTGCCAGTTGTGCACGCTGAGTAATATTTCTCAAACGTGATGCTTGATGTGTATGGTGATGGTGAAAATACAAAATAAGATAGTATCGCTCATCATCGAACAAAAGTTTTTTCTATAAGACACATACAACAAAATGTGTCTTCCTTCCAAGTAAGTCACATAAAAATATGACACTGTATGCCTAAAAGTATACCACCCCTAAACCCAAAACACTATACCACCCAAAACACCGAAAAATATATCCTCATAAGCACTCTTCTCAATCAATGATCAATTTACATTATATGACAAGAGATAGGCTTGTGGTAGTCCATTCCAACATCAAACAACTGTAGATGGAGGAGGTGGTGATGGTGGAGAAACTGTACAGATGTCTCTAGGAGAGGGCACCAGAGTGTCCAACTTCTCTTGTATATTCAACATTATTCCCATCATAGTGTCGAAGTCGCTATGTAAAAGTGAGATCGCCTTCCATGTGTTGGAGAGATTTTCTTCAAATTCTCCTAATCTCTGAGATAAGGTCTCAGGACGATGAAAGGAAGATGACAGATCGGTTGAGGGACTTACATTGCTTAGGAGTATATCGTTAAGCTGACGATGTTCATGTGTAAGTCCAAAGACATTAGCACTAAGCTTCTCGAGGTTGACATAGAAGGACATCGGTCAGAGTCCTGATGGTGAGAACTCCAGACCAGAAATTGTAGTCTGTTACGGATGTCCTCGAGGGGATCTTCTTGATCCTGAGAGTGAACTGGAGAATCTGAGTGGGCACAAGAATACTCATGAGGAGGCGACTGCATATTGGGTTCACCTTGTGTATGACCAAGAGAAAGCTCAATCCGATGCGAAGCATCAGGACGAATGGTTCTCTTGGACCGACGAGTTGAGGGACCGGGCTCATCGTGTTCAGGGGACGGTGAATCAACCTCAGTTGACAAATGTTGAGGAGAAAGCGACTCATGAGCTCATTTTGGTGGCATGACAAAATCCTAGATCGACAAGCAAGATTGTCGAGAGGATGAAGAAAATGGAACGACAAACAGAAGGGTAGACGAATGAAATGTTTCGCATAAACCCCCGATCAAGTGAATCAGTATATATATAACGATTGGTTATTTTAATCTCACCCGCTAGATTACATACGGATCTGACTAAAACAATTTCATCAGACGGCTAAAGTGAAGTAACCTGGCGTCTGACGATAAAATCGTAATGAAGAGATTACACGGAAATAGACGACTGAAGCTGAATGTGCAGAGAAATTGGGGTGAGCAACATGAAGTACCAACAATCTCAATTTTGGAAAAATTTCATTGTAATAAGTTGTGTATTTCCTCATACTACACCATTTATGCATTCAAATATCCATAACACAACAAATTAGAAACTACAACTAAATATTTTTCTTGGGACTATCCTATCAATCATAGAACTTCACATTTTGGAATTCACGGCTTCGGTGGCCCGTTGTGCGCATTGATCAATTCGGTCGCGTGTGCTCGCCATGTCCTACAGTCCGGAGGCAATAGAGATAACCATCTGCTCAACAACGCAAGAAAGATGTCATTTATGAGTATAATCAGATAAAATATTGCAACTTAACATTGTGTTCAGTACCCTTCTATTGAACAGTTTAAGTAAGATGCCAGATTGAGCAGCTCCACGAGGGAACATGAGGATATAAGTAGAGTGAGGAAGCTGAACGGAACCTCAGAATGAGAAAATAACAACTTAGAGTCCATGTATATATGATGTATTCAATTTCTCTATCACGGCACTTGCTGCTAATAGATTTGCCATCCTTTTGTGGTGAAGAAGAATCAGTGATGAAGAAAAAAAGCACGATGAAGATCAAATTGCGTATAAGTAGTGTAGAAGCTGTTATGGATGATGAGGGCTCATGGGGAGGGAATCCATTTATAGACAAATTGGCCTGGACATGGATGACGAGTCTACAGAAGATTGACCGTGAGTCTTTAGAAGAGATCCCGTAAGTCTACACAGGAGTGCTCATGAATCTACAGACGAGTGCTTGTTGTGCGCGTTTAAGAAATTACGTTGGCAAAAAACCAAATTACTCAACGCGCACAACATGCCAAATGTTGGCCGTTGTGCACGTTGATTAATCCTGTTTAGACATAACAAAATTGCTTAGCGAGTGTGCGTTGAGCAATTGTGTTTACAAATCACAGAATTGCTCACCGCGCACAACGGGCGGTCAAAGAATTGCTTTACAAATCAAAGAATTGCCCCCTTGTACATATTCTAACAAAATACAAGACAACATAGAGCAATCAAGCTGGAGGTGGAGGAGGTGATGAAAGGGATGCACTGGGAGTTGGAGGGTCAAGAGCATGGATATCCCTGGGCATGAGCACAAGTGTTTCCAATTTCTCCTCGATGTTTTAACCATGAAAAATTAATCCAGTTGTGCCATTTGATTATGACTGAATATTGCATATCCTAACATCATAATCATCTCCTCTTGTGCATATAATCCATGGAATCATGCTTTCTTATCTACATTTGCGTTAATTCATCATTTTTGATCATATGATTTTATTTTCGCACAATTTTACTTCCCAAAGCATTACAAATGTCTACTATATTTTTAGTGATTTTTTGGATTTGACTAAATCAACTCAATAAGGAGTGGAAGCTGAGCCAGGATATGTGACTATCCTTTCAACGAAAGTTGCCTGCCTAGTTGGACACCTAGCATGGAGCAGAAGGGAGTGCATAGCAAGTGCCTACAAAAGGACAGACATGCACCTGGGCAACCACGTAGGCGACTGCCCAGACAACAGAAGTTGTCTGCCTTAGAAGGGCTGGAGATAGAAAAAGTGAATCTCAATGACAGATGCCTAGAAGAGGATTAACAGGCGACTGGAAATCGTACAAGTACCTGCCGTTAGCAGCAGTCGCTTATTTTTCCATATGTCTGGAGGACCAAAAGAGCCAACTTACTGTTTAATTTAACACTTCTGCAGCAGGCGCCTGAAGCACAAAAGACAGGCGCTTGTGGACCTCACATGCGCCTGTAATATTCAAGACAGTTGCCTGCCTGGAGAACCATTTAACATTTGGAAGTTACGCAGCCTAACAACCAGGCGACTGTCTGACCAACGACAGCTACATGTCGTCGAGCAACTGGCGTTTGGTCGACAGTCACATGTGCGGGGTTCTTCGCCCAGATTCTGGGTTGCAAGAAATGGGTTTTTCTTAACCCGATTTCTCCCCCATTTGTTGTGGGCCTTTGGATGAGATTTTGGATGGATGATATGCAACCCCTAGGGGGTATAAAACACTACTATACAGATGTAATTATATAGAGCTTAATCTTTTACTATTTTTAGGTCTTCTTCTTCCTCAAGAAGGAGATTAGGGTTTTGGAGAGTTGAATTTTGTGATCTCATTTTTGTTGTTGCTGAGATTGATTGGTGATTGAGGAATCTTGTATTTTGTGACAAATCTCCAACTCTCTAACTATTATACATTTGCTTTCATTTCCTGTATTGAATAAGGTCTATTTCTTTAAAAGCTTATTTTATTCTTAATATGATAGGCTAAATTCATTATGTGGGTGTTGTGGATTCTAACGGTCGCTTTTTGACCTTATGTATTTTCTACGTGTACGTACGTTTTTCGTACACGTATTTTATTCGACTCTTTCTTGGATTCGGACTATAGGGTGTGATGTGCCATTGTGACCGTATGGTACTATATATTTTTATAGTAATTTTTGGTAACGTCATTTTATGGCTTGTCCTTTCGCAGAACAGCTTTGAATGGAAGGGCGGTTCGGTCTTTTGGCTTCAACGCTCTTTCCTCGATTTTATGATCTTTCTTGGTAGGTGTAGCACGTGGACAGACCACGTAGCCACATACTTCTTGTCTCTGCGATCGTCCTGGTATTTTCGGAATATTTTTCCGATGACTGTAATGATACTTATCCCTTAATCAAATTTCAACCCTCATTAGCATTTGACCTTTTCAAATTCAAATTAAATAGGATCCTAATCAAATCCCCAGAATATATCCAACGCATGAGGGAGATATGTTCAACCACTATTGTCACCTTCATTTTTCCCAAACTCTACTCTCCTTATCTCTATCTCACTCCCACAATAACCCTAAACCTATAGGCAAATAGCAAACCCTCTTCTTCAAATTACCAACCTGGCCGAAATTGCAACCTCACGTAAATGAAACCTAACCACCCTTTTCTCTCCTCCTCCAGCCCCCACGGCAGTCCCCTATCCCCCCAACTCCGGCCACCAGCTCCTCCACATTCTTCTCCTCCATCTCCTCCTCCCAAAGACCTCAAAAACTCAAGCAAGCAAGCCCTTGGCCGAATTCTGTGAAGCTGTGAACCCACCACCGGAAAACTCACGGCCGGCCCGCCACCGTCGGCACTGCTGGCGACCACCACCCCCACTTGGATCCCCTTTGACCACTCTACCCTCTGCAATTCCCATTACGCACATCTCTCACCTGTAGCTCCTTGAAAACTCGTCAAAACAAGCCCTATTGGCTGTTTTTGACAGATCTGTGCATTGAACTTCAACACCGATGCACGACCACCTCTGACTACTTCCGGTGATCACTCCACCACCGTTGGCTTCCTCTTGAAGTCCTTTAGCTTCTGCAGTTTTCTTTTGACGCTGTTTGTTGCTGGTTTTCCGCTGAGACGTGCGACAACGAACGGTGTGCGAATCTGTCTCCTTCGACTTCTCACGGCTACCCACCACTGTATGCTCACGCCTTCGGCCACCCACTGGGCCGAACAACTTCCACCGATCTTACTTCAATCACCGACTGCCTCCTTGGACCCTCGGAGTTCACGTGTGTTGCCACACCCACGTGTTTTTACCCGACGTCGTCGCCGTCGTGAAGATCCATTGCGCTATCCACAACGGGATGGAGATCGTCGCTTGCCTGCTGTTTTTGTGCCACCACCTCGCTGTCCAGAGGTGCCTTGCTATGCAACATACGGTCGAGGAGTTGCAGACGACACCGACGCTTCTCCGTTCAGACCCGTCATCTGCTTTTTGAACGACGTCAAAAGGTTAGTCCCCTAACGTGTAGTTAGAACCCACCCATAGCAAAACGTAAAACCTAATCTAAAATTTGTCAACGTAAACTAAAGTTAATTTCTGCATCTTTAAAATGTTGTCCACCGTAGAAAATCGACGAATGAACTGAATCTCTGTGCACATAGGGTAGACGTCGATCTAGACTGAACAAATCATCAAAAAGACATGACTTTTTGACTGTTAGGGTAGTCCTGCCAAATATAGAAACAAACCGTAATAGGATTGACAAAACGCGATCTGACATCGCTGTGATCCTATTTTAGATGGACCATGGTCGATGCAGCGCTTCGACGGGACGCTACGGATAGACGACACACTCGCCACCGCAGGCAAGTGTATACACTTATACTTTCGGCTGTGTTTAGGCCATAGATTCTTAGAACTGTTAAAAAGTAAATAAAGAGTATCAGACGTGAAATGATAGCGTTCGGGACCTCCTTGATAGCTTAGACTTGACGACGAAGTCTAAGCGCAACAACAACAACAACAACTGATACCTTAGGACTATTCTGTGCGTGCGTGTGGACCCCTAGAAAGAACTATCACTTTCACTTGTCATGTCGTATCATGTTACAAAAAGCCTGTGGGCGAATAGGGCACTCTCCAAGCCAGAGAGAGTGATCCCTTGTAACTATTGGAAATAGTTAAGCCTGTGGGCGAATAGGGCACTCTCCAAGCCAGAGAGAGTGATCCATTGTACGGATACAAAGCCTGCAGGCAATAGGGCACTCACTTATAAGAGTGAATGATCCCTTGTACAGATACACAGCCTGTAGGTAATATGGCACTCACCTAGAAGGGTGAGTGATCCCTTGTACGGACTTGTCTTGTCCACTTGGGTGGGGTAGGGTTGAGCGTGCGCACGGGGAGAGGGTTTGTTCCCCCTCAAACCGTAAGGCGTGAAGCCTTCGAGTCACACATGTCTTGTCTTGTCCCGTTTATGTTAGTCCCGTAGTCGGTAGCACACGCTACGGCTACTGCTTGTCGTGTTTACGTTTCCTGCACCGTTTTACTCTCTGTAACTGCCATGTTATAACCCCAGCATGTTAATCAACCAGTAAAATGTTGCTTTTGTTGAGTATTGGTGTTTCATACCAATCTTATTTTGATGATGATCACAACATTATGTTGTTGCTAATGACTCTATTGTTTAAGCCTCACTGTTTCATTCCTAGAATATCTTTCTTGGAGACTAATCACTTGGTGCACGGATGGACATCAAGTGGAGAAGGGCCAAAGCTTGGACTCAAGGAGTGCCAAAGCTTGGAGATGATGGAGAGCTTCAAGGCACCAAGATTGAAGACTTAGACTCTAAGGACAGCAATGTAATCCATGTAATATTTACTTTATTGCTTTCTCTCTTTTGTGTCTAGGTTAATGTGATGCCTTGATAGATGGTCTACTCATTCATGCATATGCATTTAGCCATCTTAGTTATCTTAGAATCCAACCCAATAGGCTTATTTTGACCAAAGACTAATTTGGAGTCTCTGGCTTTCCATCAGCCGCCTGCTGAAGGATACACAGTCGACTGGGTGATTTCAAGTCGCCTGTAGATCCTTCTACAGTCGCCTGATATGCACTGCTCAAGTCAACATTTCAATTGACTCAAACTTGAGCTTTACACACAGTCGACTGTTGCTCAGTTTACAGTCGCCTATAGATTTACAATCGCCTGGGAATTGGCCAACAGTCGTCTGAGTAGCGTAAGTGCAATCTCTGCATCTCTCTGTCTTTTCTCCATCTTATAATGCAGACGACTGATGAAGGAATTACAGTCGCCTGACTATATGACAGTCGACTGTATTATTGACATCAGTCGTCTGTATGCTTATCTGGAAAAAGAGTGCAGCTCTCTGTTTTATTCCATCCCCTGCAGCAGTCGCCTGCTAAAGGATTAACAGGCGCTTGTCATGTTTACAGTCGACTGTATCGACTTCATCAGTTGACTGTCCTGGCTCAGATTATAGCCGTAGGCTATTTTCTATCCGTTGATCAGTCGACAGTCTTTTGACTTTCAGTCGACTGTTGATGTCGTTTTCACCCAGTTTCTAGCCGTTGCAGAATTGATCCTTTGGCTTTTTCCTTGGGTTTTAGGGTTTGATATAGGATTCATATATATATGGGTGTGCAGCCATCTTTAGAACTTCTTGATGCTATTGAAAATCACAAGAGATCTATAAGCCACTCTCAAACTCCCTCATTTCCCTCTTTTGAGCTCTCATTCCTCTTCATGCATTGAAGTCCAACTCAAGGGAAATCATCCAAGTGCTTTCAAGCATATCTCAACACTTGGAGATCCTCTTCCATGCCTTGCATGTAGGATCTCGGCGCGTGAGGTGATCGCTCCAAAATGCAACCCAAGAGCACGACCAAAAACTTGGTCGGCCCCGGATACACACCCGGAGAATGATTGTAGTTTTACCGCAAGCGCACGGCAAAGTGGCGAGCGGATATCGAACACGAAGAGGTGGTGTTGGTTCCAATCTATCCTAGGTTGGTTTGACTACGAATGTATTATTGGTGGAGATGGCTATGGTATGATGTAATGGCAATGGTGATGGATGTCGGTGTCGGAGATAGAGAAATCGGTCAAAAGTCGATTCAAATACAATATAATAAAAGTGTCTAGGGCTAGGGAATCCCCACTACGGACCGTCATACATCATTGTAAATAGTGAATCTCAATATTACTAGACTTGCATTGAGGTGAACTAGTCGTAACTGAATATAGAACCAAGCTCACGCTCTCGCGCTATTGTCGGTCTATAGCAACCTAGATTAGAGCCCAATCTCTTACAAACCCTAACCTAAGCCACTAGCATGAAGATTGACATCATCGTTCAATCGCTCCTCGAGCCCACTCTCGTGCAAACTCGAGTTACGATCTAGGTTGTGATAGTTCGTATTCATCCAATCTCTTGCAAACGAATATGGGTATAGATTTACAATTAAAAATCCTAGCTTTGGTCCAATCTCTTGCAAACCAAATCTAGAGAAACCCAATTGTAAACCTAAATCGAATATCTAGGCCTTCCCATCGATTAGAATCCAATCTCTTGCAAACCCCAATCGATGGAAATCCCTAACTATCCGTAATAAATCAATCACAACCTAACCTCCTAGCAATTCTAGCAATTTGGAAATTCATTCATCACAAATCTGAAATTAGATCCATAGGGTTCATCCCCAAACCCTAGAACAACAAATCTACTCTAGCATAGCAACAAGGATATATGAATCAATAAAAATCATTGCTTGCATATGAAAAGATAGAAAAACAAATATTCAAATAAGAAGAA
Source organism: Scilla litardierei (assembly GCA_030789695.1). Lineage (NCBI taxonomy): Eukaryota > Viridiplantae > Streptophyta > Magnoliopsida > Asparagales > Asparagaceae > Scilla > Scilla litardierei. The sequence goes on from CM061141.1 coordinate 144,441,979, forward strand.
TAAAATACTTAGCTTGATGAAGATCTTCAATCCAAATACAAGCTTTTAGATCCAAGAGGGGGCCTAGGGCATGGCCTAACCTCTAAAATAAACTCTAAGAAAACATCATGGAACCTAGGAAAACATAATGGGGATCTCCCTCAATGACGGCTACAAACCCTCTTAAATAGCCCCCAAAAACCCTAGCAAAACTGCCTAAAAAGCCCTTGAAATTCGGGCCCAAAACTGAATCTGCGCGTGCCCAGAAATCTGCACCAGTTACGACTCGGCCGAGTTGAAATCTCACTCGGTCGAGTTGAAATCTCACTCGGTCGAGTGGACATCTCACTCGGTCGAGTGGAAATCTCACTCGGTCGAGTGAGCTTTCCTGCAGAAACTCCAGAAAACAGCACTCTGTCAAAACTGTCAAAAACTGTCAAAAACTGGTCACTCGGCCGAGTGGAAAACTCACCCGGTCGAGTGGAAATGTCACTCGGCCGAGTGACACTGACATGCAAATTCCAGCACTGCAGCATCTTCTTGCAGAAATTCCCCAGATTTCATCCGACCTCCGATTGACGCGTTCTTGGCGGTGTTGGAATCCTCATGAAGTCTACTATCCATAAAAAATATGAGAAAAATACTTTGATAGCTGGAATGATAGCAGATTTCAAAAGAGTGGGAGGCGGTCTGAAAATCTGGGCGCTGCGTGTCCTCGGCATCACTCGGAAGTCACTCGGCCGAGTGACTTTGATCACTCGACCGAGGGGCGTTTGGTACTCGGCCGAGTTGGACCTCGGAGTTTCTCTGACGGATTACAGTAAGTTGCATCTTTTCTCCTGCCGTCGTTCGTGTGCCACTCGGGCGAGTGGTGTCTCCGTGCTCGGCCGAGTGGGATGTCGTCACTCGGCCGAGTGCACGCTGATCTTCAAGCTGTTTGCGTGTCTGGTCTGACCGGCCGAGCGGGCTTCCTTGCTCGGCCGAGTGAGTCCTTCACTCGGTCGAGTGGCATGCTGAAAATACCCAATCTCCAATCTCCATCTTTTCGCTTCCTCGTTGCTCTTACGACGTTCTTTCTTCTTCCACTCGTCTTCCATTGCAGAATAACCCTCAAAAGAGTCATGGTTGACACTCCGGAGTGGGTGCAAACCCTTTAAGCTTATTTTTTCTCCGATCACTCCATATTTCCTGAAATCCGACAAAAACAAGAAATAGTGAAAAGTAATGCAATATCGTCGAATAATCGTGAAAAGCGTGATATGGGCGATCGAAATGGCATGCAAATATGCAGAAAAAATGTGTAAAATATGGACCGATCAAAATCCCCCAAGCTTACCTCTTACTCGTCCTCGAGGAAGATAAGTAAAAAGACAAACTCGGGAGATGAAAAATAAGGGAAATGAAATAAAAGAATACGAAGTGGAAGGGGTCGCTAGATTATACTCTCAGATCTCAAGCCATAAGCTACACATCACGATAACTTGGAAAATACGAATCATATGCTATAAACGATTTCATATCTTACATAAACATAGTACTTGCAAGCTTTTAAGAACAACAAAAGGGACTCTCTAAATTCATACAATCAATTCATATCCACATCACGCATTTCATAGAATTTAATATACAAATGTTGTTGATGCACTTTTCAATCAAGAGTTATAACAGAAGCATATAAGAATCACACCACGCATGCATTAGAGAATGGAATAAGTCATGGCATTCACATATTCATATTAATTCATAAGAAATCTCCATAGCTAAGGTATTTTGCTAAGTTTCAGCATTATCAAACTTCCCCATTCGTGCACCTCTCCACTCTATTGTCGTACTCACTCATATGGTCCAATGAGTTCCCCCCCCCAAGCTTAGCTTGAGGCATCGCATCTAAAGGAATATGATAGTGGAAAATGGGATTTTTGCCTTGGTTTTCCCAAGTATTTTGTGGCTCCAATAATGAGATAGAGAAACATTTTTTTTTTCTTCTTTTTTTTGAACTTTTTTGTTTCTCACTTTTCTTTTTGGATTTTTGTAGGAGCTATTTGATTTGTATTTTTGGTTTTTGGCTCTTTTTTGGCTTTTTGGACTTTTTGGAGCAACCTTTTCTTTTGTAGGGATTTTTGGGAAATAGATGCGATATAAGTAGCTTTAGAAGGTGAGCTCAAGTGACATGTAGAGAATAAAAAGATATATGTGGAGAAAGAAATAATGTAACACTCGGTTCACTCTAAGATGTGCACGAACGGTTCAATAAAATAACACTTCAACTAAAACTCATATGTAAGCATGGGTATTCTCAATCATCTCAATAAAAAGTGAAGTCAAGCGGTAAAGAGTACTTTCATATCAAGCATGCAACAGAAGGTGAATAAGATGATAAGGCAGATGCTCCCGTTATACAATTGATGCGTGAATCTTGGTGCACTTCCAACAAAAGCATACTAAACACTAATCCATACATTCAGTTTCAACTAATATCATGCATTCATATAGAGAAATCATCAAAAGAATATATAAGCAAGCACATGGAAAGCATGATACTGAAATACTCAAAGTAGCATGGCAAGGAATAATAAGCATCGTGATGGCTGCTAAAGCAATAAGAGATATCATCATAAGGAGCAAATCTAGCAAAAGGAGGAAAAGAAAATAAAGAAATAAAAATTAAAGAGAGGAAAAAAACAAGTACACACTATGATGCATGAACACACATAAAAGGAAAATAAGATGGAAAAATCAGAAAGATGATGCAAAAATTTTGAAAAATTTAAAAAATCCTAAAAGTAAAGTAAAAATGCAACTAATGTATCTAAATGGCATGGAAATGCACTCCCCCAAGCTTAAACTTCACATTGTCCTCAATGTGATCATAATGAAAGAATATGAGGAACAACGATAATAATAAGGGGGTGAATGAAAAATGATGAAATGAATGACATGAAATCCTAATGCAACTACATGCATATACAATGATGCATGAGAGCGCCTTTCCCCAAGCTTATACCAAACAATCCTATTCAAATGACTTGACCAAAAATGTCATGGCTTTGCAAAGCGTGATCAAGTCAAACGAATAAGAAAGCAAGGTTTCACTTGAAAGAAATGCTCGAATGTGGTGAGCAAAAGGATGTGACACATCAAAATATGGAGAGGGCAATTAATGTATATAATGGGTTTGGGGTGTAAAAATTTTTGTTGACGTCATAAGAGGTGATATTTATTCAATCAAATCTATACGGTCCCCTCGCTGTCGAGAGGATTCGGGTTTATTGAAAGCATAAAAATTTCTACACTACTGGATTGATATCACCTATAGCAAAAGGTGGATCCAGTATCTTTGCCGGTGCAGGCAACTGCTCCAACTGCTCTTTCCGTGGCTCTGCCAGATGCGTGTGTCCACGGACTCCATCAGACTCCAGCAATGCGGCTCCCAGCACCTCTCCAAGGGCTCCACCTGTACCCTGCAAGAGATAAGCCGCATCAATCTGATGTGGATAATTCTTCCCCAAAATAAATGTATTCCAAAGAGGGTCATCAACATAAGTATTTAAAATTAAAAACGGTTGACAACACTTCCCTGGAAATAAATCTCTACTCTCGTGTACCACGTCGATCAACTCCACATTGTTCGCCTCAGGTTGTTCAGGTAGCTCGGGCATATAAGCGTAGGTCTCATCAGGCAGCTCCTCATCATCATCAGACTTATCCCATCGCACCTCCGGATCATAATTAATAGCATCCATGGGCGCTAACTCCTTGCTCTCCTCCTCGTATACATCTCATCGTACCTCTTGATCGTATGTACATGAATCCTGCAAAAGGTGCAATGAGTCGTCAAAATCTGAATCATAGCAAGCATCATATACGGGAGGGGAATCAAATGTAAAGGGCGAGGTAGTAAAGAGATCCCCCTGAAGGGGAGCCATAAGCTCTGTGGGATTGTCCTCGGCGTCAGTGGAAGGGTGGTCCTCTGAGGGATGCTCAGCCTCTGTAGAAAGTAGAGGCGGCTGTGGTAGCTCGAAAGGAGGAGGGTAATGCTCGGGATCCTCATGAATGGATATGTCCACGTCCCAATGCACGGCCTCCCCGGTGACAAGCTCTGGCTCCGCATGTAAGGCCTCCTCAACAGCAAGCTCTGGCTCATGTGGGTGACAAGGGGGAGCGACGATGGCACAAGCTGACTCTCCCCCAAGCTGAACGTGGACATCCTCCTCAGGCTCCTCAGGTATAGAAGGCAATGTAAACGTCATCGTCTCCTTTTCATGGCTCCTTCTTTGTTTCTTTCCTGGAGCTTGAGTCACCCGATTGCATGGCTTGGCCTCCTCAATAGTAGGTGCAGGTGGCTCTATGGGCTCATGTATCTTGACCGTGGTATAAAAGTGGGTCTTGTGCCCCTCAATTAGAGCGTAGACTCCATCATCAATTGTGCCTGTGGAAGAGATACAATGAGTAATAAAGTTTTGAAATTCAAGCTCAAAAGGATCACCTGCCGTTATTGTCAATGGACCGGAAATTCGAACTATGTCGACAATGTTTCTCAATAGGTCCGTGTACGTGTCCTCCTTTGGCAACTCAGATGTCTCTATTTGTGGAGTGTTGATGGTATAAAGGTGGATATGATCACCTTCAAGTGAAGCATACACTCCATCTATGATGGTACCTGCACTAGAGACATTAGCCATAACAAAATCCATGAATACTTGGTCGTATGGTTTACTTACCGTAACGGTTAGTGAACCGGTAGATCGAGCATCATCTATCATTTGCTCCAAGGCTGCTGCCAACTGTAGATCACTGAACTTCCCCACTTGCATCCTCTTCAAAAACTCACGTGAGGGTCCCTTTAGCCTTCTAGTGAAGATATCAAATAGCGTGGAGTCATTCCACTCATGGTCTGACTCCGTCTGGAACATTTCTAACATTCCTTCAAACCTAGACAAGGCTTCCCCGAAGGATTCTCCATCAGCCTGATAGAATGCAGCGAGATATATGTAGGATTGTATAGAGCCCGCTCGCATTTTCTTTGGAAGCGACATCGCTGCAACAACTGTACCTGATCAATCAAAGTAAACAACCTGGAAAATACGTCAGTGGTACAAAGAGAGATAAATATAATAATAGCAGGTGGTGGGAAAAAAAATCTCTCTCAATGTTTTCTTTGATTTTTTTGTTTTTTTAATGTAATCTAATCAACCTAATTGTGACAAATTGGCTCCAACAGAAAACACCTCCCCGGCAACGGCGACAAAAACTTGATCGCTCCAAAATGCAACCCAAGAGCACGACCAAAAACTTGGTCGGCCCCGGATACACACCCGGAGAACGATTGTAGTTTTACCGCAAGCGCACGGCAAAGTGGCGAGCGGGTATCGAACACGAGGAGGTGGTGTTGGTTCCAATCTATCCTAGGTTGGTTTGACTACGAATGTATTATTGATGGAGATGGCTATGGTATGATGTAATGGCAATGGTGATGGATGTCGGTGTCGGAGATAGAGAAATCGGTCAAAAGTCGATTCAAATACAATATAATAAAAGTGTCTAGGGCTAGGGAATCCCCACTACGGACCGTCATACATCATTGTAAATAGTGAATCTCAATATTACTAGACTTGTATTGAGGTGAACTAGTCGTAACTGAATATAGAACCAAGCTCACGCTCTCGCGCTATTACCGGTCTATAGCAACCTAGATTAGAGCCCAATCTCTTGCAAACCCTAACCTAAGCCACTAGCATGAAGATCGACATCATCGTTCAATCGCTCCTCGAGCCCACTCTCGTGCAAACTCGAGTTACGATCTAGGTTGTGATAGTTCGTATTCGTCCAATCTCTTACAAACGAATATGGGTATAGATTTACAATTAAAAATCCTAGCTTTGGTCCAATCTCTTGCAAACCAAATCTAGAGAAACCCAATTGTAAACCTAAATCGAATATCTAGGCCTTCCCATCGATTAGAATCCAATCTCTTGCAAACCCCAATCGATGGAAATCCCTAACTATCCGTAATAAATCAATCACAACCTAACCTCCTAGCAATTCTAGCAATTTGGAAATTCATTCATCACAAATCTGAAATTAGATCCATAGGGTTCATCCCCAAACCCTAGAACAACAAATCTACTCTAGCATAGCAACAAGGATATATGAATCAATAAAAATCATTGCTTGCATATGAAAAGATAGAAAAACAAAAATTCAAATAAGAAGAATAAAATACTTAGCTTGATGAAGTTCTTCAATCCAAATACAAGCTTTTAGATCCAAGAGGGGGCCTAGGGCATGGCCTAACCTCTAAAATAAACTCTAAGAAAACATCATGGAACCTAGGAAAACATAATGGGGATCTCCCTCAATGACAGCTACAAACCCTCTTAAATAGCCCCCAAAAACCCTAGCAAAACTGCCTAAAAAGCCCCTGAAATTCGGGCCCAAAACTGAATCTGCGCGTGCCTAGAAATCTGCACCAGTTACGACTCGGCCGAGTGGAAATCGCACTCGGTCGAGTGGAAATCTCACTCGGTCGAGTGGACAGCTCACTCGGTCGAGTGGAAATCTCACTCGGTCGAGTGAGCTTTCCTGCAGAAACTCCAGAAAACAGCACTCTGTCAAAACTGTCAAAAACTGTCAAAAACTGGTCACTCGGCCGAGTGGAAAACTCACCCGGTCGAGTGGAAATGTCACTCGGTCGAGTGACACTGACATGCAAATTCCAGCACTGCAGCATCTTCTTGCAGAAATTCCCCAGATTTCATCCGACCTCCGATTGACGCGTTCTTAGCGGCGTTGGAATCGTCATGAAGTCTACTATCCATAAACAATATGAGAAAAATACTTTGATAGCTGGAATGATAGAAGATTTCAAAAGAGTGGGAGGCGGTCTGAAAATCTGGGCGTTGCGTGTCCTCGGCATCACTCGGAAGTCACTCGGCCGAGTGACTTTGATCACTCGACCGAGGGGCTTTTGGTACTCGGCCGAGTCGGACCTCGGAGTTTCTCTGACTGATTACAGTAAGTTGCATCTTTTCTCCTACCGTCGTTCGTGTGCCACTCGGGCGAGTGGTGTCTCCGTGCTCGGCCGAGTGGGATGTCGTCACTCGGCCGAGTGCACGCTGATCTTCAAGCTGTTTGCGTGTCTGATCTGGCCGGCCGAACGGGCTTCCTTGCTCGGCCGAGTGAGTCCTTCACTCGGTCGAGTGGCATGCTGAAAATACCCAATCTCCATCTTTTCGCTTCCTCGTTGCTCTTACGACGTTCTTTCTTCTTCCACTCGTCTTCCATTGCAGAATAACCCTCAAAAGAGCCATGGTTGACACTCCGGAGTGGGTGCAAACCCTTTAAGCTTATTTTTTCTCCAGATCGCTCCATATTTCCTGAAATCCGACAAAAACAAGAAATAGTGAAAAGTAACGCAATATCGTCGAATAATCGTGAAAAGCGTGATATGGGCGATCGAAATGGCATGCAAATATGCAAAAAAAAGGTGTAAAATATGGACCGATCACGAGGATGGAGGATCGAAAGAGAACTTACGTTAGCGTACGCAGCGCTGTAGTCTCTGAACTTTGCCCTCGGATTCGCCACAACGGTCAGTACTTCGTCACAGAGGATCGAAGCAGAGTTTCCACCGTCTAAATCTCTATTTAGAAGAAGAACAAAATGGAAGGGAGAAGAGGAAAAGTTTTGCCTTATGCAAACTTATGGCATGAAGGATTCCCCCTAAAAGCCTTACCCTTGGGTCCTATTTATAGGCTTTAGGGGTAGTTATTGTAGGAAATAACCATATAGAAGCTTATTAGCCTATATTAGCACATTTCCTTATCCTCTTCATTATGCACTTATCAAGTGCCTTTTTGCACTTATAAAGTGACTTTTTCCCCTTATCGAGTGGTCCTTTTCACACATGAAAAAGGTTCCCTTCGTACATGCTTTCATGCACGTGACATCCGAGGTCCGTAGACCCTCATACATCCCCTCATGGGTGTATACATGTCGTCCATATCCAACATCTCCCACTCACACTTGAGGGGATTGTAAGGAAACATCTTTTCTTTCAGTTCTTCAATCTATCATACCGAGAAATAGACCGTGTGACCGTCATGCGCATAGAGTCCGCTGTTGTGCACTTGTTAGAGATACACAACACTCTTTGGGGTGCAAAGTTGAGTAGATCAAAGCATGTTTTACCCTAGATTATTTCTTCACATTTCCTATACTTTATATTCAACAATTGAATCTCATCTGGATTACAATTGGCTGGCCAGCTTTGAATCTCTAAAGTCCAAATGTGAATATGAAATTAATCTTCATCTTCTTGTGATCCTTTCGATCTTGACTTGACTCGCTTTTCTAACATGCCCCGCCGGACAGAATTTACCATAGTCCATAAGCAACATGCTAAGATAGCGATCACCCAGTCAAATCTAAAGGAACCAATTAGAGTCCATAAGGGTAAGAAGTAAAGACCCATGTGGTCTTTGGGTCTCACATAATAGTAAACACAATTACTATTCTAACCCAATGGTCAAATGCATACGCAGTATGAATACGTATTACAACATCACTCCTTTCCCAAGGAGCGTATGTCTTAATGATGTTGTAAGGATGATGGTCAGACACCACAATGTCTAACTTTGAGTCCCTTTTACTACTCATTGATCTCCTCAACCCACATCCTGCATAAGACAGATAAGATTTCAAAAATCTTCTTAGATCTTTTGTAAGCATCCATATGACGCAGATCTCTCATACGACCATTTTGTTCAAGTCATGACTCTAAATCATCCGTCTGACGATTTTGACTTTAAACAGGTGTCATCTTTATCTTATCCGTCTGGTAGAATAAAGGCGGTTGCTCATGTGAGAGAGCCAACCTCAATCTGTCCGACATACTAGAAAAACATAGCTGAGATTTAAAAAAATGTACACAAACATTTTCAAGAAACTCATATGCAATATCAAAAAGAACTTATTCTTTTTATTAAATTTGATCTTTCATAGACATGGGAATTTACACTGGTACAACTCAGCTCTTACGCAATCCTTGAGATGATAAGTGTTTGTAAAACACATCTCTGGGGATCGCCTTCGTAAGCGGATCCGCTATCATCTCATGCGTAGATATGTATCTAATGTCTACCTTCTTGGTCTTATCATAGTCTTTTGCAAATTTGTAGCGGATATCAATGTGTTTGGTCTTACAATGGAATTTTGGATCTTTGACATAGGCTATAGATGCTTAACTGTCACTGTGTATCGGTACAGCACCTGAGTCACTTGCATCAATTAGCATGTCTAAGAACTTCCTAAGCCAAACAGCTTCTTGGACTGCCATGCTAAATGCTACAAACTCGGCTTCCATAGTTGAAAGTGCGATGCAGGATTGTTTCTTGCTACTCCAGGATATTGCACCAGATCCGAGTAGAAAAACATATCCTGAGGTCGATCGTCGCTCATCGACATCACCCGCCCAATCAGCATCAGTGTAGCCTTCGAGCCTCAAGGCATTTCCCTGATAGCATAAAGCATAGTCTGCAGTTCCTTTAAGATACTGTATTATCCTCTTAACCGCTTTCCAGTGTACTTGCCCTGGATTGGATTGGTAACGACTTACCATTCCAACGGCAAAACAGATGTCCGGTCTTGTACACATCATAGCGTACATAAGACTACCAACTGCACTGGAATATGGAACTATTTCCATAATTTCCTTTTCCTTTTTGTTCTTTGGACACGATTTCAGACATAAATTTTCGCATTTGCTTATAGGAGTATCAATGGACTTGCTGTCCTGCATATTAAAACGTTCTAGAACCTTCTTTATATAAGTCTCTTGTGAAAGAGAGAGAAGTTTCTTCGAACGATTCCTTGAAATCTTAACTCCAAGGATATATGCAGCTTCTCCCATGTCTTTTATCTCAAAAACTGATGAAAGCCAGGCCTTGATATCCATCACAAAGCCCTTGTCATTTCCGGCTGTTAAAATGTCATCTACATATAGAGACATAATAACATACTTGCTCTTAATCCTCTTGATATATACACAGTTATCTTCATCAAGCATGGAAAAATCATTTGATAAGACAACTTCTTGAAATCGTATATACCATTGCCTCGAGGATTGTTTAAGACCATATATGGATTTACGAAGTTTACAAACCATATGTTCGTTTCCTTCTTTTACAAACCCTGTTGGTTGTTCCATATAGATCTCCTCGTCCAATTCTCCATTGAGAAAGGCAGTCTTTACATCTATTTGATGTAATTTGAGGTCTAAGCAAGCTACCATAGCCAGAATCAAGCGAATCGAGGTAAAACGCACAACAGGTGAGAAGGTCTCTTCGTAGTCTATCACTTCCTGTTGCGTAAAACCTTTCACGACAAGGCGAGCTTTATATCTGTCAATAGAGCCATCAGCCTTATGATTGATTTTGAGAACCCATTTTTTCCCAATAGCTCTACGTCCTCTGGGTAAGTCAACCAAGTCCCAGACTTGGTTAACTTTCATGGATTCTAATTCCTCCTTCATCGCTTCTATCCATTTGTCTTTTGCAGGGCATGATACAGCCTGTTTGAAAGTAGTAGGCTCGTCATCTTCTTGTAGTAAAGTCATAAAGGTTTGTGGGAATTCATCCTCAAATCTTAGAGGAGCTAACCTTGTACGACTACTACGTCGTATTTGAGATTCTTCAAGTCCTTGTTGACTCGAATTTAGATCAATTCTAATATCACTCCCACTTGGAATGTCGTTAGAAATGCTCCCACTTGGATCATTATTCCCGTATGGAATAGGATTCGCACCATTCGTATCATCCATTGATGAAGGTTGAAACGTATTTTTGTCTTCACCAAGAATTCTCCCACTCGAATGAGGTAATCCTTCTTGATCATAAATCTCAAATAGAGATAAGTCCTGACTTATCTCGCCCTGTCTTGGAAACTCGTTTTCCAAGAAAGTGACATCCCTCGACTCAAATTCAATTAGTCATCCATTGTCTTCCTGACCAATGAAAACATAACCTTTGGAGTTTTCTGCGTATCGTATAAAGATACATTTCCTCCCCCTTGGCCCAAGTTTGCCAAACTTATGGGAGGAAATATGTGCGTAGGATGCACACCCCCAAGGTTTTAATATGCTTAAGTCAGGAGATCTCTGGTTCCACAACTCATAAGGAGTGGAGCTAACTGATTTCGAGGGTATGCGATTCAAAATGAAAGTGGCCGTCAATAACGCATCACCCCAAAAGGTGATTGGAAAGTTGGCTTGCGCCATCATTAAACGGACCATTTCCATTAAAGTCATATTCCTCCTTTCTGCAACACCATTTTGTTGCAGAGTATAAGGCATAGTTACTTGATGAACTATGCCTTTTTCATCACAAAGTTCCTTAAAACATGTTGATTGGTATTCACCGCCTCTATCGGTTCGCAAGACCTTAATCTTGCGATCTAATTGATTTTCCACCAAACTCATATTGTTTTTAAAGCAAGTTAATGCTTCACTTTTGTGGGATATCAAATAGATATGACCGAATCAGGTGAAGTCAGCAATAAAAGTGATGAAATAGGACTTTTCGCGTCTTGTCTTGACATTCATCGGACCACATATGTCCGAATGGATGAGCTGTAATGGAACCTCGGCCCTTGTGCCGGTTCCAAAAGGCTTGTGACAAGATTTCCCTACAAGGCAATGTTCACAAGTCGACATTTTGACCTTCGAAACATGGGATAGAAGGCCACGTTTGGCAAGTCTATCCATTCGTGTTGGTCCAATGTGACCAAGCCTTGCATGCCAACAAATTACATCAGACTCATAATTTGATGAATTTGCAACAACGAAATTTTCATTATAAAATGAGGAATCATACATTGTATTTAATACAATAAATCCTTTGAAAACATACCCAGAACCAATTAAAGAATTATTACAAGACAAGTCCACTTTACAACTATGAAAGAACCAAATATAACTAAGACCCAATAAAACGACCACAGATATAATATTCCTTCGAATATCTGGAGCGAAGAGGACATCATGTAGTAAGATAGTGCGGCCGTTGTCCAAGACTAGCTTGCACGTCCCAACGCCTTTCACTTCAACACGTGTGTAGTTTCCTACATATATCCACTTTGTTCCTTGGGGTATCCGGTGATACTCCACGAAGGACCGTCTGTCCCTTGCTATGTGGTCGGTGGCACCTGAATCAATTATCCAAAATGGATTAGATTCTACAAGAAATATTGAACTAGAAACACATATGTAACTAGCATTACAAGTTACCTTGTCACCTTCATCCGTACAAGAACGGGCATAGTGACCTAACTTGTTGCACTTGAAGCACTTGATCCTCTTCAAGTCTTTCTTCTTGTGACATTTCTTGTTCCCACCCTTATGTTTGGGTTTCTTGGTAGACTCTGGTTGCTTATTACGTTCATTAGTAAACTTTGAACGATTTTTCCGTTTCTTTTCCCCGTGTGAGGAACTAGCAACCATGTGCACTTCTGCACTTGGCTTGGCGGCCGCAAGCCGCTCTTCCTCTAACTCGAGGTGCTTAGAAACATCGCTGAAGTTCTTGATGCTCTCATTATGAGTGAGATGCATCTTCATTTGGTCCCACCCATTTGGTAGGGAACGTATGACTGCTTGGATTTGTTGCTCATCAGTGATCACATGACTTGTATCCTTTAACTCTGAGATGAGATTCGCCATATGTCGCAGATGCTTCCCCATGGAATGATCTGGACGTTTCTTGTACGAATCGAATCTTATAGTTAAAGAACGAAGTTTGGACACCGAGGTGCCACCAAACTTCTCTTCTAGCTTGGACCATATGTCCATGGCTAGGTCATGCTCTCGGAAGATCCGCATTATGTCGTCTGCCATATTTGATAGCAACGTAATGCGAGCAATCTTGTTCTTCCGAGACCAAGCATCGAAAGCTTCCTTGTCTCTTCTGTGTTGGGCCATAGTGCCCAACTCAGGTTCAATCATTATGTTCTTTAGAGTTTCGAGCACATCTTGCTCCGCTAAAACATATTGTACCTTTATGGACCATAGTTTGTAATTATCGCCGTTGAGTTTTTCACCTTTGTTCAACTTAGCGACAATGTTCTTAGTGGCAGAAGACATTTTAGCTTTAAAATGTTGCAAAAGACATAAAACGAAGGTTCGATCAAAAACATTGCATAAATTTTATATTTATAGTCATCATTTTAGACATTTTCATAATTCAGCAGTCTCGGCCAGCGGACCGACCAGGGAAATGGCTAGTCCATGGTTCACTACCCCCAGACAGAGCCGAGGTGTCCAAAAAATTAGTCCAAAAGACCACTGGTCGAATCATGATCCATTGAGATGCTGAATCAATCGAATGTGGAAATTTCAGACTAGATTAATATCACTCCCACTTGGAAAATCCCACTTGGAATGATATTATTATATTTGATAAGTTACTTTCAAAAAATATTGAAGATGTTGTTCTAGAATCGAAAAAGTCATTACGATTCCAATCACCATCTAGAACAACTTTCAATATTTCTCCATCACTTTATCAAATAACAGTACTCTTATAGTACTTTGTAGCGGAAAAGCGTTTTTGAAAAAACTTACTTTGAAAACGTATTTTTCAAACGTATTATGCAAACGTACTTTGCAGCGGGAGGTAATGGTCTTCCCTGGCCATTGCCGGGGTCGAGCCGTGGCCGTGCCAAGGCCGGATTCCCCTTTTTGTGGGGTTTTGCCGTATGCAACTGCCGCCGGTCCCGTATGGGCCGGCCATGCAGGTGGCCGGGGCCGAAACCGACGACACCGTAGTGCTCCTCGGCGTGGCCATGTCCCCTCGGCCAGGGCCTCTGCCCTGGCCGAGGCCGGCCAGGGCCGGCCAAGGGTTCCTGGCTGGTCGGCCAGGGCCTCTGCCCTGGCCCCCCGGCCAGGGCCTCTGCCCTGGCTGAGGCCGGCCAGGGCCGTCCAGGGGGCACTGGCCCCTCGGCCTCTGCCCTGGCCCCTCGGCTAGGGCCTCTGCCCTGGCCAAGGCCGGCCAGGGCCGACCAGGGCCTGGCCCTGGCCTCGATCAGGGCCGCCCCGGCCCTGGCAGGTGCCAGGGCGCTTGGCCCTGGCCTCTACCAGGGCCGGCCCTGGCCCTGGCAGAGGTCAGGGCCGGCCAGGCCCTGGCCTCTGCCAGGGCCGGCCAGGGCCAGCCAGCCAGGGCCCTGGCCGAGGCCAGGTCGGCCTTTGTGCATGCCGGCCATGGCCGGCCTCCCCTTCTATGGGGTCCAGTTTGCACACCCCCCCTCCCGGAGGGGGGGTCTTGGTTGTCATTGGCCGTAGCCAACCCCCTCCACATGGGGAGGGGGGTACATAGCCTCCATGGCCCATATGGCCATGGCGATCATGCACCAAAGAGGTCATCTTCTTCGTTGAGAATAACTACCATCTTCTCCGATGAGACACCCGTTCATCGAGAAAGTAGTTATGTTTCAATGGTCGTGTGCCAAAAAACAACATACCTTCACGACCGCAAACTTCACGCTCCACATGAAGAGAGTTCACATTCTCTATTGAATGGAGACTCAGCATCCATAAAGAGTGCGAGTTTGGTGAGATGAACGGTCAGTTCTTCCCGTCACGGAGAGTTCCTGTCATATCCATAATGACAGAAGACCCTAACATGAAAAGAACAACTGCTGCGATTCTCTCCGTCACGATGCGCTCCTACCATATCCATAATGGTAGGAAACTCATTCGTGAAAAAGACAACGCCTCGTCATCGGTAAGACCGGAGCGAACCCGTATGGCTTTGATACCAATGTAGGATCTCGTCGCACGAGGATAGAGGATCGAAAGAGAACTTACGTTAGCGTACGCAGCGCTTTAGTCTCTGAACTTTGCCCTCGGATTTGCCACAACGGTCCGTACTTCGTCACAGAGGATCGAAGCAGAGTTTCCACCGTCTAAATCTCTATTTAGAAGAAGAACAAAATGGAAGGGAGAAGAGGAAAAGTTTTGCCTTATGCAAACTTATGGCATGAAGGATTCCCCCTAAAAGCCTTACCCTTGGATCCTATTTATAGGCTTTAGGGGTAGTTATTGTAGGAAATAACCATATATAAGCTTATTAGCATATATTAGCACATTTCCTTATCCTCTTCATTATGCACTTATCAAGTACCTTTTGCACTTATAAAGTGACTTTTTCCGCTTATCGAGTAGTCCTTTTCACACATGAAAAAGGTTCCCTTCGTACATGCTTTCATGCACGCGACATCCGAGGTCTGTATACCCTCATACATCCCCTCATGGGTGTATACATGTCGTCCATATCCAACATTGCATTCATCCATGAGTAAGCATCTCAAGGCATAGGTAAGAGTATTTATTTTACTTGGTGATTTTGTAACTCTAATTCTCTTTGTGGGAATTAGTCTTTCTCTCTTTGTGCGAGTTTATCTCTTTGTGGGATTAGGATATTCTCTTGGTGGTTATAACTCTCTTGGTGGGAGTTTAGTGTCCTAGTGTAGGGATAACCCTAATTCTCTGAGTGGGTGTTGGTGATTCTCTTGGTGGGAGTCTTGATCCTCGTGTAGGGTTGGTTGGGTCCTTGTGTAGGGCATAAATCCTCTTGGTGGGGTATCTCCTTGTGAGATTTGTATTCACTTCTCTTTGTGGGAATATAGTGAATATAGGTGTGGCTGGATGTACCCAAGTTTGGGGAACCAGGGTAAAAACTTGTGTTGCGTTTGGATTGATTGTGTCAATTATTTTATCTTGCATTTATTATTCCGCATTTGCAAGTTTAATTTTAATTGGACAATTTTATTTCTATTACATTATTCACCCCCCCCCCCTCTAGTGTGTGTTGTTAGTATTGCAAGGGTAAGGCGATCCTTACAATTAGTATCAGAGCGAGGTTATAGCATACTGCAACGATGGCATTCAACGCAACATCTGCGTCTCATGAAGAAGGTCATTCAACCGTCCGACCCCCGCTCTTCAACGGAACCAACTACCCAAGTTGGAAGATCAGGATGATGATCTACATGGAGGGTCAAGACCTATGGGACATTACGGAGGTGCCATTTGAGAATGTCATGACCCGCTTCCCTAAAATGGAAGACGAGACGTGAGGAGGTCCGCTCAGACGTGGAGCTGTGAAGCTGCAGTTTGATAAGCGTGTAAAATATCAATTGGCATGTCCTTGCAAGTGCGAACAGAACAACAATAATAATAAAGAGAGAGACAGATAAGATTATCTCAGAACGTCCAAAAATCAATTCACACATCCCAGAAAAGCCACCAGGCTAAAAGAAGAATCGAAAAAGAAAGTACGAGAGACTGAAAAGAGGCCTAAGGCATGGCCAACATAATACATAACATCAACAAGAAAAGAGAGGTGCTACGCACCGACAGCCTAACAACGACTAAGCAGAAAACAACCACAGCTAGAAGGAGCTCTAGGATTGGTCTCCTATGTCATCGAACTCAACACCTGCAACCTGTTCGTCCTCGACGACCAACTCTGGCTTACAATCTAACATGTGACACCCAAAAGAGAAAAGGGGCACATGTCAGCAAGTCTACAAGAGACTTGAGCAAGGAAACTGAAAGTAACTAACAACCTAGCACTTATAATATTAAGCAATGACATGACAGTTTAGTTTGATGCAGCAGTTTAAAAAGAGAGTGTCACACACTCACGATGTAGCAATCACTAATCATGAATCACTTATCACTGTTTATCACTTGTGCACTAGAGATTTCGCCTATACTATTTTACTGCGTATTTGCACTGCTAGCTTACACATAATATAATGGTACTAAATCATATGGACTAAGGCATTTTATCTCACAGGCAAACATATACTGACAACTTAACCCCCCCTAAACACCATGGTATTTGGATTCTACTAGGATAACATACCCTGCATTTGAAGAAGCTTATGTTAATAATCCCACTCACCACCAAATATAATAAGGCACCTCAAATCTCTGCTCTGAACAGGGGAGGGGCCGCTGTCTCGGGGATGGCCGGAGTGCGCAGTACGAGGGGCGCCGGCGCGTGCTACCAACGGGACTGCGAATGGGAGGAAGCCGGAGATGGCGAGGGGGCCGGAGTTCTGGGGGTTGCGGCATGTCTAGTGGGGGTCCGGTGATGCACAACCTGGGGAGGCCGGAGGGAGGCGGCGTAATGGCGACGACTGTGGGGAGTTGAGAGAGGGCGCTCCGGCGATGGAGGAGGCCGCAAGATTGGAGACTGGCCGGAGGGAGGAGGATGGTGTCAGGGTGTCTGTCGGTGTGGAGTCGGGGCTTAGAGGCGGGGAGTTGCCTGAGAGATGAACGGAAGTGCGAGGCTGAGGAGGCGTTGGGCTTCGATGCGGTGGTCGGAGTCCAAGGGAGGAGCTGCGGCCGATTGGTGGGGCGAGCACGGCGGAAGGGGCTCTGTCGCTGCTGGGCTACGCCGAGCGACGTCGTGGGTGGCGTTGCTGCTCGCTGCAGCAGCCATCTGCGGCCTGGGCGAAGTGAAGCAGCACAGGGCGGCGCAATGGTGGGCTAAGCGGCGCTGCGGGTTGGTGACGGTGGACGGGAACGTCGGCGGTGGCGACCGAGCGACCGCGGGGAAGGCCGGAGGGCAGAGGTCGAGCGCTGGGAGATGGGTTGCGGACTTGAAGAAGTTGAGGAGGCGGCGGCTCGATTTGCTGCTGTGAAATTTGTAGAAAACCTAGGTATAAGTTTTAAAGGGGTAGGCACGTGAGGAGGCAAGGTAGGGCGGCTGCTCACGTTTTGGTGTAGGGTTCCTATTGCTATTAGAAGTGGAGATGGGGTACAATTAAAGTGAGTGGAAAGGAGAGAGATAGAGGGAGGGGTGTTATACTTTGGGTGATATATGGTGGTGGATAGCAAAGAGAATATTTCATGAAATGATACTGTCGATACCCTCAAGGTTAGATTAATTAATTAATTAATTAAGGGGGATTTGGGGATTAGTTAGGGTAAAACACAAGTTGGAAGTGATTAGAGTGATTGGCCAACTAAACGGTGTCCGAAAAATATAATAAAAATACCGTGACGACCGTGACGGCGAGAGAAACAAAACTAAGAAGATGGATCATAATTTCGATGACGGGAAACGAAACTAAAAATAAAAAGACCTCACGACAAAAGTGAAAATCGCGACGTCTCATCAAACAAGGTCAAATCGTGGAAGAACGACCCGTGAAACGACGTTGCAAATCAACACCACAATTTTAATACTCTCAGAGAGGGTCACAACGACATATCACACCATAGGGTTCAGATACAGACAAAGTCTAAAATAAACACGTGCACGAACAAGACCACGTGCACAAAAGCGTACAAAGGATACGGGGTCCAAAAGCGACAGTAATCCCAAGTTGGACACACGTCGGGGGTGGCTTGCTAAGGATGCAACCAAGGTGCTACGGCCCTATCAACACAACAACACGACTCACATACCAAGCACAAGACTAATCAGGTACTCAAAATTGCTACACGCACAGCCGTATGACGAATAGCGAGTACCGGCCGTTACATCCTACCCACCTTAAGATAAAGTCCGTCCTCGGACTTTCTAACATATCTTGTCGCTCTAGTAACTATCCCAATCATATCACATTATAATTTAAACCAGGTATAGTCATTACAAGCGCTTACATATGCACTAGGTAGTCAAACATTAACACCACCAACATGTATATATACATTCACGCACCTCATACACTTATACCTATCATAGTCAGTCAAATGCATACATGTATTCCAATCATATATATATATATATATATATATATATACATGCACCACTCATATAACTACTACTTACCTAGTACAAAACAATAGTTCAGACACTCACAACCAATTAAATAATTAACACCAGCAATTACCATCGTAATACTCCACGTTTAGATAACTACCTATGAACAAAACAATAATGATACACTACTCCCTATATCTCCTAGTGTACATCCAATGTCAACATATCCACACAAGTAACCACACCACTCAATATTAAATCATGTTATTATATCTAAGATACATTTACCACTACTATAATTTCACAATTTTATAGTCATTCAAAGCATGCAAATATTTCATCATATATTCACATCACATACGGTCCTATAACTATATTCAAGACACGCCACACATACCATAGTCACCAATACCTATAACTAGCACATACTTACCCGTGCATGGTGCACACCCACGCACGCTAACATTTCATTCATATATACCAATCATACCACTACATACTCAGCACGACTATACACCTAGTTTAACTAGCACACATATGTTCACACATGCAAGTCCTTAGTAAATATCTATACCACAAGACAAACTCCTATAACTATATACTGGTATAGCCACCCACAATCGTGTGCGTAACACAACCAGGCACAAACAATCCAAACATTATACATACATCATCCACATACAATACACCAATGTACATAGAGTGTACCCACTCAAGCTTGAGTGAGACTCAAATCATAGTAGAGTATTCTATATACATAACACAACATCCATACATATATCAATACCAACACATACAACTTCATAAGCACCACAAAATTAAATACACTATGACGACATATCAAATTACACTAATGGGGCCCACCAAACTATATTAAGGTTGACACGGCGACGACAAGCTCTATTGGCTAGACAAAAAGGAAAGAACCGAAATCAAAAGCGTGACGAATGGAAAGATCGAAAAGCACGAGTTCATCTAGGACGAAGGTATGGAGCCAGATTGGTTAGATGAACTAGGGTAAAACTGTGATTGCTTAGGTGGGAAGAGTAAGAGGTAAGGATACCCTTATGGAATAAAGAAAAATAGTATGTAAAAGTTTTAAGTTAAAATACGAAAAGTTTGAAAACTGTTGTACTTCAAAAGTTGGTGTCCCTTTTCGTATAAAAATATTTAGAGGTCGATAAAACAAATTGTTCGAAATAAGCTTGAGTCGAATATACATGATAGGAGAAACGGTTTATTGGTTTATATAAAATCATTATAAAAGGAATTAAATCATTTACACGAATATTAAGGTCGTAGTTTAGGAAAATATTACACTGTAGTAATTTCATAACGTTTGCAAGGTTTGAAATGAAATTAAATTAACTGAAGAATTTAAACTCAGGTTAAAATGCTTTCAAAGTCTTTAAGTCAGGGGAAAAATTTAAAATAATCAATATTGAAACTACTTTTAGAGGAATCAGGAATGGCCAAAAAGAACTGTTTTATACAAAGCTCTTAACATATGAGCTAACGAGCCTAGTACGGATATATAAAAATATTTGAAATTCAATTTAGTTTAGAAATTATTCTAAGAGCATGTATGATAAACGGAAAGATAATAATAGCTTATTAGTAGTATTATCAAAATTGGTGGTAAAACTTTAAAATCAAATTATGGAAGGTCTAGATCAGGAAATGGTTATGAAGGTGTAATTTTCCAAAAGTTGTAATAGAGAAAATGTTGAACACATCCTTGGTTTGTTGAAAGATGAAATCATGTGTGACTTGGAAGTTACCTTAAGGGAGCGTGACGAATCATTTGAACGGCATAAACAAGAAAGGAAAAACCTTATAAATCGAATTTGGGGAAAAATTAGAAAGCTCAGAATTTAAATTGATATATGAAAAGGGACGAGATATTTAAATAGGTATGAAAAGTATAGGCTGGAAAACATTATAAACGGTAATCAAATCTCGTCAAAACTTTCGAAATTCAAAAATAAATTTAAGTCAACGAAAGAGTATGAGGTATAAGTATACACTTATTAAAGTTCCGAACAAATCTAAACTTAGGAAAAGGGAGTCGGAAAGATACTTTCAGAAAGTTCAAGATTTGCAACGGAGAGGTTCGAAAACATTATACGGCGGTAGCTTAATATAATATTTTGGCAAAATTTCGAAATTCAAGGAATGAAATCCGATCAACTATAGTGTGAAAATTTAGGCCCATGCTAATTGCTTCCAAGTTTTAAAACTGAAGAGAAATTCCAGATAAATAACATTTAAAATACTCTTTAGAGGGACCCGGATTCGCCATACAAGATCCCCAAGTACGAGTATAATGAACCTAGTACTGATATATGAAAATAATGGAAATTCTATTTATCTTGGAAGAGATTTTAAAGTATGTATGCTATGCGATTAAAATGGACCTCATAGTTAGAAAATGGTATATCGAATTTTCAAAATAGTGATGGAGTCCTTAAACCGAAATGCGAAATCATAGATTAGAAAATGGTACGAGATAGCAATTATAATTACAACCATTAGACTCCGAAATCTACAAGGAATTTTGACTCAATCGAAAGGTGAGAAATTTAAGTATATACGTAGCGGGTTTAAAACAAAATTTAAACTTAGCGAAAACTTTAATAAGGGAAATCGAAAAATAACTTTAAAAGAAATTAAGCTTTGCGAATGGGGACATTCGAAGGATCAACGATTATCGAAACGTGGTGGTCATGAAAATCGAGGCAAGGGATTTGGTCGGATGATCAAAACATAAACACGCCTAGGTTATGACTCAGGAAAATCTACGGAAACTCCTACGGTCAACCAACTAAAGATTATGGAACTAAGCGCTAAGACTCCCTAAGGGCTAGACAGCGATGAAATGAGTTCAGCTTGGTCCGAAACCGATGAACCCAAGCGAGAGACCAAAGAATTCTAGAAGTCTATCCTAGTAAAAGCTAGGTAGGAACCACTAAGGTAACTCTTAGGACAATCAAACAAATCACTAACATGGAGTCTAGCTAGGGTCCTGATCTAATGGGTTCCTACTAAGCTGAGACAGATGCCCTAACACGTCTACCAGCTACCTAAGGCATAGGAACGCTAAAAAAAACTAGACTCGAGGCTTATAAATTGGATGTTCTAATTTATTTAATGGACATTCCATAATTATTATCATTGTTCCAATTGCTCACATTTGCAAATGGACCTGCATGGGCCACCAATAAAACCTGTCACGACCCGCTTCCCTAAAATGGAAGGCGAGACGTGAGGAGGTCCGCTCAGACGTGGAGCTGTGAAGCTGCAGTCTGATAAGCGTGTAAAATATCAATTGGCAGGTCCATGCAAGTGCGAACAGAACAACAATAATAATAAAGAGAGAGACAGATAAGATTATCTCAGAACGTCCAAAAATAAATTCACACATCCCAGAAAAGCCACCAAGCTAAAAGAAGAATCGAAAAAGAAAGTACGAGAGACTGAAAAGAGGCCTAAGGCATGGCCAACATAATACATAACATCAACAAGAAAAGAGAGGTGCTACGCACCGACAGCCTAACAACGACTAAGCAGAAAACAACCACAGCTAGAAGCAGCTCTAGGATTGGTCTCCTATGTCCTCGAACTCAACACCTGCAACCTGTTCGTCCTCGACGACCAACTCTGGCTCACAATCTAACATGTGACACCCAAAAGAGAAAAGGGGCACATGTCAGCAAGTCTACAAGAGACTTGAGCAAGGAAACTGAAAGTAACTAACAACCTAGCACTCATAATATTAAGCAATGACATGACAGTTTAGTTTGATGCAGCAGTTTAAAAAGAGAGTGTCACACACTCACGATGTAGCAATCACTAATCATGAATCACTTATCACTGTTTATCACTTGTGCACTAGAGATTTCGCCTGCTGGCCGGAGTGGCGGATCAGGCCAACTCGGGGCTCAGGTGGCCGCATATCTCTTACCCCACCCATATGTGTCGAGCGTTGGTGTTTCCAACTCACTGAGCTCGCTTCTGGATCACGAGCCAGGAAGTGTATTTGGCATAGGGGTGCACCTAGCCGGTATCTGAGCGTTGGGGTTTCCAACTACAGGGCTCGCTTCTGGAACACGAGCCAGGAATATAATGTTGTAGCATGTGCTACGCAATCACGATAAATAATCACTATGCAATGACATACAAGCATGATGTAGGTGACGGACCAAGCTTCGTTGTCAAGCTAGGTCAATGGCGTCTAGACGGCTATCCTTTCACCGTCTAGTCTCTTTTACGCTAAAGCAAGGGAAATGGCCTAAGACATGGCCTAAATCAAGGGATG
This sequence comes from Scilla litardierei, assembly GCA_030789695.1. Taxonomy (NCBI): domain Eukaryota; kingdom Viridiplantae; phylum Streptophyta; class Magnoliopsida; order Asparagales; family Asparagaceae; genus Scilla; species Scilla litardierei. The sequence continues at coordinate 144,465,046 of CM061141.1, forward strand.
CAAGTTTCACTTGCCTGATATACATGCTGGTATCGCAATCTCAAAGTCCAACCACATATCATAACGTCCAGAGCTCCCACGCTCAGTCCAACACCAGCCTACAGTCCCGTATTATTATCTTGGATTAGTGAGTTACAAAGCAGTAGAAACACAGTTTTTATCTTGATTAGCATGCAAAATTGGTGGGGGTTCCTACGGTTCAGAATTATACCCTCACACGACACGAGAGCTACACTGACGTCGGGTAGCGACGTCAGGGGTGGATCCCGGTATCGTGCCAGGAATGATGGCGTCAACGGCTCGGAAAGATAACGGATCACGAAGAAGACGTAATGACTGCGATAGGGATAGCAAAATAAGCTATCAGCGGAGAATAATACCAACCAATAATCATATTAGCCCAACAGTACCCTATACTATTTTACTGCGTATTTGCACTGCTAGCTTACACATAATATAATGGTACTAAATCATATGGACTAAGGCATTTTATCTCACAGGAAAACATATACTGACAACTTAACCCCCCCTAAACACCATGGTATTTGGATTCTACTAGGATAACATACCCTGCATTTGAAGAAGCTTATGTTAATAATCCCACTCACCACCAAATATAATAAGGCACCTCAAATCTCTGCTCTGAACAGGGGAGGGGCAGCTGTCTCGGGGATGGCCGGAGTGCGCAGTACGAGGGGCGCCGGCGCGTGCTACCAACGGGACTGCGAAGGGGAGGAGGCCGGAGATGGCGAGGGGGCCAGAGTTCTGGGGGTTGCGGCATGTGTAGTGGGGGTCCGGTGATGCACAACCTGGGGAGGCCGGAGGGAGGCGGCGCAATGGCGGTGACTGTGGGGAGTTGAGAGAGGGCGCTCCAGCGATGGAGGAGGCCGCAAGATTGGAGACTGACCGGAGGGAGGAGGATGGTGTCAGGGTGTCTGTCGGTGTGGAGTCGGGGCTTAGAGGCGGGGAGTTGCCTGAGAGATGAACGGAAGTGCGAGGCTGAGGAGGCGTTGGGCTTCGATGCGGTGGTCGGAGTCCAAGGGAGGAGCTGCGGCCGATTGGTGGGGCGAGCACGGCGGAAGGGGCTCTGTCGCTGCTGGGCGGCACCGAGCGACGTCGTGGGTGGCGTTGCTGCTCTCTGTAGCAGCCATCTGCGGCCTAGGCGAAGTGCAGCAGCACAGGGCGACGCAATGGCGGGCTAAGCGGCGATGCGGGTCGGTGACGGTGGACGGGAACGCCGGCGGTGACGGTGGACGGGAACGCCGGCGGTGGCGACCGAGCGACCGCGGGGAAGGCCGGAGGGCAGAGGTCGAGCGCTGGGAGATGGGTTGCGGACTTGAAGAAGTTGAGGAGGCGGCGGCTCGATTTGCTGCTGTGAAATTTGTAGAAAACCTAGGTATAAGTTTTAAAGGGGTAGGCACGTGAGGAGGCAAGGTAGGGCGGCTGCTCACGTTTTGGTGTAGGGTTCCTATTGCTATTAGAAGTGGAGATGGGGTACAATTAAAGTGAGTGGAAAGGAGAGAGATAGAGGGAGGGGTGTTATACTTTGGGTGATATATGGTGGTGGATAGCAAAGAGAATATTTCATGAAATGATACTGTCGATACCCTCAAGGTTAGATTAATTAATTAATTAATTAAGGGGGATTTGGGGATTAGTTAGGGTAAAACACAAGTTGGAAGTGATTAGAGTGATTGGCCAACTAAACGGTGTCCGAAAAATATAATAAAAATACCGTGACGACCGTGACGGCGAGAGAAACAAAACTAAGAAGACGGATCATAATTTCGATGACGGGAAACGAAACTAAAAATAAAAAGACCTCACGACAAAAGTGAAAATCGCGACGTCTCATCAAACAAGGTCAAATCGTGGAAGAACGACCCGTGAAACGACGTTGCAAATCAACACCACAATTTTAATACTCTCAGAGAGGGTCACAACGACATATCACACCATAGGGTTCGGATACAGACAAAGTCTAAAATAAACACGTGCACGAACAAGACTACGTGCACAAAAGCGTACAAAGGATACGGGGTCCAAAAGCGACAGTAATCCCAAGTTGGACACACGTCGGTGGTGGCTTGCTAAGGATGCAACCAAGGTGCTACGGCCCTATCAACACAACAACACGACTCACATACCAAGCACAAGACTAATCAGGTACTCGAAATTGCTATACGCACAGCCGTATGACGAGTAGCGAGTACCGGCCGTTACAGAGAAGCCCACTACTCCTGCAGCTTCAAGGACAAAGGCGGAGAAGGACTCGATCAAGTACAATGCGAGGGCTATGAATGCATTCCATTGCGCCCTCTCAGCAAATGAGTTCAACCGCATCTCCATGTGCAAAACGAATTTGGCATACTTTGGAGATTTGTCATGAAGGGACTACAAAGGTAAAGAAATCTAAACAAACTATGTTTAGATCTAAATATGAAATGTTTAAGATGCAAGAAGGCGAAAGCATTTCAGAGATATTCACAAGGTTCACTGATATCGTGAATGCTTTGGAGGGACTCGGGAAGATGATATCCTAAGAGGATCGAGTTGAGAAGATACTTGACTCGCTCACATCTCAATGGGAGTCAAAGGCCAACAGAATTTTGGAGTAGAATGACTTGTCCAAATACACCGTTGAGGAGTGCATTGGAAATATCATGGCATATGAAGTAAATCTTCAACATAAGAAAGAGATTCAACCAACGAAGCCCGAGAAGCAAAAGGGGGTTGCATTCCATGCCAAGGAGGAGCCAATCAAATGTAGGAAGAAATTCCATCAAGAAGCTCCTAGTGAAGAAGATGAAGAAGATGAGTCTAGTGGAGATGAAATCTTGGATCTTGCCACGCAACTAAGAGCGTTCCTCAAAAGCAAGTAAGGTAAATCTTCTTCAAAGTTTGCCTCCAATTCTAACAAGATTCCTACTTGTTACACTTGCAGTGGCAAAGGTCATCTCTCTACCGAATGCCCTTCCAAACCCACCAAAGATACTTATAAGGGTAAAGGGAAGAAGAATTGGAAAGGCAAGTCCAAGTTCAAGAAAAAAAAAGGGACTTGTCGACACTTTTGATGACTCCGATGAGGACACTTCAAGTGATGAAGAAGAGGATGAAAAGGAGCGAGCTCATATATGCTTCACAGCTTTTGATGATTCTTTATCAATTTCCTCGAGTTCAAGCGATGAAGAGGTGGTGGCGTGGCTCAACCTCAAAGAGGAAATGTGCTTCATGGCAAAGGGGGAAGAGTCTTCGTCAAGCTCTAGCGAGGAGGAAAGTGATAAGGAAGTTGAGGAGGAGAAGCTATCCTACGAGGAGTTCGAATACCTCTTCAACGTGGTCTCCAATGGGGCAAGTAAGTGCATCGACTCATATGCAAAATAGAAAGCAAAATCTAAAAATGCTATGAGTAGGTTGCATACCTTAGAATCTAATAGTGTAAATGATAATGATGCTTTGCATGTATGTGACACTAGTGAGGGAGACACACTTCTCTCTCAAGTTAAGGATTTGAGCATTTCTAATGAAAAATTGTTAGCTCAAAATCTTAGCTTAGCAACTCACATTCAACAACTTACGTTGAAATGTGATGAGGAATCCCGTAAGCTCATAATCTTTGTGTATTCTAGGGAATCACTCCACGATTTGCTTGAAAAACAACATCAGGCAAATTATAGAGGAGGTTTGGTGTATATTCAAAATGTGGTACCCAAACCCACCTCTAATTCCTCTTACGGTGCAAATACAAGAAATATTGCTAAAGCACCTAAGAAGAATCACCATGCTTTCTTATACAACAATAACATCAACAAGAAGCATGTAGATCACAAGGTGATGAGAAAGAATGAAAATCTTTCATTTTTTGCTAAGAAGCAAAATCCTCATTCTATGCATGCCAAGAAATTAGTTTCTACACCTAAGCATGCCACATCTATCCCTCTTGCAAAGGCAAAACCCTTGCCTAGGAAATCATTGAGTTTATGGATTCCCACTAAGGTTAGTGTGCAAGAGAGGGATAGTTACATAAACTCTCTAGTTAGGGATGTGATCACCTCATGTGATTACATTAGGAAATCAAACTCCTCTTGGGTTTGGTTGCCTAATGTTTAGGTTCCTCACACATATGCATATTGCACGTGTATTGTGCTTGAATGTTTATTTTTAGCATACCCATTGTTTGTGTGTGTTTCATGAATTTGAAAATATTTTTCAAATTTATTCTATTCATGAAAATGGGAACTTGGGGAATACATTGACATGCATGCATTTATTGATCTATATGTATGTCAATTGGGGAGTTAATATGTGTATGTTTAAAATATTTTAAAACATATTTTGACTCTCATTTAGGGGTTTGTTTGAGATCATTATGTTCAATTGATGATTTGTGGTCTCAACCCAAACCCCTTAGATATTGCCAAGTGGTTTCATGTTATAATTCTTTTGGCATTATCATTGTGTACCATTGAAGCTTGATTTTTCCATATCTATTGCTTTGATACACTTTAGGCCTATGGCTCCAATATTTGTATATCAATTGATAAAGGGGATTAATTTTCCAAGATTCTTTGTCTACAATTGATATTGCCTCAATTGTTAGAGATTGTTTATCTTCTACCTCTCAATTGGTATTAGATCCCAGAAGTCAACATTTGACCATTTCTATGATCTAGGGGGATCATCGGATAGTGATTGATACACACTAAATTTTTCAATTTGGTATCATACATCTCCTTATTTCTTGCATATTGTCACATCTTTGATGAAGATGACAAAGGGGGATATTGTTGATGTCCACCTTTTTGACGATGTCAAGGGGGAGAGATATATGCATTATGTAAATATATAGGGGGAGATGTATACATATGCATATGGGGATAGATATATCTATAGGGAGAGATATATGGGATTAGATAAACTATTCATGTTTGCATGATATTGTCTATTGCAATTGGTTTACGGAATCCATACCTATTATATGTCAACATGATATTATTTGGTATAATGAGTATTTACATTTTGTGTATCTCATTGTATAATTGGTGCATATAAGTAGGGGGAGCTCATTAGCATTGTGCTTTAATTTTTTGTGTTTTACATAATGTGTGTCATCATCAAAAAGGGGGAGATTGTTGAGTATTGGTGTTTCATAACAATCTTATTTTGATGATGATCACAACATTATGTTATTGCTAATGACTCGCTTATTTTAGTCTAACAGTTTCATTCCTAGAATATCTTTCTTAGAGACTAATCACTTGGTGCAAGGATGGACATCAAGTGGAGAAGGGCCAAAGCTTGGACTCAAGGAGTGCCAAAGCTTGGAGATGATGGAGAGCTTCAAGGCATCAAGATTGAAGACTTAGACTCTAAGGAAAGCAATGTAATCCATGTAATATTTACTTTATTGCTTTCTCTCTCTTTTGAGTCTAGGTTAATGTAATGCCTTGAAAGATGGTCTACTCATTCATGCATATGCATTTAGCCATCTTAGTGAGCCTTATGATTATCTTAGAATCCAACCCAATATGCTTATCTTGACCAAAGACTCATTTGGAGTCTCTGGCTTTCCATCAGTCACCTGCTGAAGGATACACAGTCGACTGGGTGATTTCCAATCGCCTGTAGATCCTTCTACAGTCACCTGATATGCACTGCTCAAGTCAACATTTCAATTGACTCAAACTTGAGCTTTACACACAATCGGCTGCTGCTCAGTTTACAGTCGCCTGTAGATTTATAGTCGCCTGGGAATTGGCCAACAGTCGTCTGAGTAGCGTAAGTGCAATCTCTGCATCTCTCTATCTTTTCTCCATCTTATACTGCAGACGACTGATGAAGGAATTACAGTCGCCTGACTATATGACAGTCGACTGTATTATTGACATCAAACGCATGTATGCTTATCTGGAGAAAGAGTGCAGCTCTCTGTTTTATTACATCCCCTGCAGCAGTCACATGCTGAAGGATTAACAGGCGTCTGTCATGTTTATATTCGACTGTATCGACTTCATCAGTCAACTGTCCTGGCTTAGTTATAGCCGTTGGATATTTTCTAGCTGTTGATCAGTCGACTATATTTTGACTTTCAGTCGACTGTTGATGTCGTTTTCGCCCAGTTTCTAGCCGTTGCAGAATTGATCCTTTGGCTGTTTCCTTGGGTTTTGGGGTTTGATATAGGATTCCTATATATATGGGTGTGCTGCCATCTCTAGAACTTCTTGATGGTACTGGAAATCACAAGAGATCTATAAGCCACTCTCAAACTCCCTCATTTCCCTCTTTTGAGCTCTCATTCCTCTTCATGCATTGAAGTCCAGCTCAAGGGAAATCATCCAAGTGCTTTCAAGCATATTTCAACACTTGGAGATCCTCTTCCTTGCCTTGCATTCATCCATGAGTAAGCATCTCAAGGCATAGGTAAGAGTATTTATTTTACTTGGTGATTTTGTAACTCTAATTCTCTTTGTGGGAATTAGTCTTTCTCTCTTTGTGGGAGTTTATCTCTTTGTGGTATTAGGATATTCTCTTGGTGGGAATAACTCGCTTGTGGGAGTTTATTGTCCTATTGTAGGGCTAACCCTAATTCTCTGAGTGGGAGTTAGTGATTCTCTTGGTGGGAGTCTTGATCCTCGTGTAGGGTTGGTTGGGTCCTTGTGTAGGGCATAAATCCTCTTGGTGGGGTATCTCCTTGTGAGATTTGTATTCACTTCTCTTTGTGGGAATATAGTAAATATTGGTGTGGCTGGACGTACCCAAGTTTGGGGAACCAGGGTAAAAACTTGTGTTTGCGTTTGGATTGATTGTGTCAATTATTTCCTCTTGCATTTATTATTCCGCATTTGCAAGTTTAATTTTAATTGGACAATTTTATTGCCATTACACTATTCACCCCCCTCTAGTGTGTGTTGTTAGTATTACTAGGGTAAGGTGATCCTTACAACTTTTAATCATACACTTGCGGTAGAGTCTAACTCTTTCTTGTAGACTTTACCTGACGTACAGTTCCTTTTCTCTTGGGTGATGTATGTCACTTATTGAGCCGGAGTACATTGACGAGCCGGACTTACCCGAGTACGTGGAGCCAGAGGACGTCGACCCGGAGTACGTTCCTGAGGAGGACCAGAGCTAGAGGTCTTCCCCGTCGCTGTCTTTTAGAGGTTACTACTTTTAGCTTACTCTCTTTCGGTAGTTTGTTACCATGTTTAGGCTTCTCTTTTTAGACTTTTGTACTCGTTGGATATTATCCCTTTGTATTAATGAATGTAACTTTCTTTTGTTGAGTATTGGTGTTTCATACCAATCTTATTTTGATGATGATCACAACATTTTTTTGTTGCTAATGACTCTCATGTTTTAGTTGTTGGATGTGGATCGTAGCCTAGAGGGTGGTGAATAGGCTAATAAAAATTCTCGTGCAACCCACGAGAAATCCCACGCAGTTATAGGCACATGCAGGGTAATAAAATAGCAATCAAAAAGTACGCACAGATATACTCTGGTTCGGTCGTCCCCACAACCTACTCCAGCCCCCGAAAGAAAATACTAGATAGATATATAAACCTGTACAGCTACAATGAGTCAAGATCCCAAATCTACTCTCACCTAGCTCGTACGCACACCACGTGCTCTACACTATCAATCTAGTTAGATGCTCTCCCTCCGTGACGACTCCCAAGTCGTCAGGTCCCCAAAAAGTGACACAGAATGTAAAGTTTCCCCAACGAAGATCTAACACAAATACTACACAATATAATAAACAAGAGAGTTTAGAATGCTCAGGTCGTGTAGCGGTGTCGTCTTCGTCAATAAGCACGGGCCAGACGTCGTCTGGCAAGTAGTAGTAGTATCTCGACAACGGCAACTCAAGTTGTGGCAATTGAGCTCTCTGAAGTCTCGGCTCCCCTCTCGATGAGACTTGCGTCACCTTGACTCGTGAGCTCTTTTGGTGAAAAGAATGTTACGGCTGCCTTCTATTTGCTCGTGAGCCTTCTCCCCGTTTGTTGTGCGGCAGGATGATAGAGTAGTCACAAGTGTTGACCCTGTTATGATTTTTGTACGGCTGCCATCAAATGTGCGGCTGCTAAAAAATATCAAACAAATTCACCTGCACTCTTGGAAATTGAGAAGAAGAGGGCCAGGATATTTTTTAATAAGGGCTCTTCAAACAATTCGGCATGCTCTTCAAATGATTCTCAGCACCTCCCAAAAGAAATTTAATGATGATACTTTGTGCGCATGAAAAATGATAGAGGAAAAAAAACCGCTCTTAAAAAAACACCTCCCTCGGAAATTTGCGCACATAGGAGAGATCAACCCCCAAAAAAAATATGCGGCTAAAAAAACACCCCCTTTTGAAAACCCATGAGGCCGGCTCTCTCTGTTTCAAATCCCCCCTTTGATTTATGCAGCAGCCAAATAATGAAGCCCCTAACTTGCGGCTCTCAAAAAAACACCCCCCTTTGAAAATCAACCAGTTGTATTAAGAACAAAGGTGTGCTGCTCTTTATTTTTGATGGAAGATGAACGCTTCTGTCAGGTGAAATTTTTTTGTGCCCTTTGACTTAGTGCGGCTGCACAAGAGGAGAAAAATTTCGGCCAATTTTTTTGGGGTCTCTCTTTTTAGGTCACGGCCTTTCAAAATGGAGAGGTTCGGCCTTTGACTCCAGGGTTCTTGGCTTTGTTTTATAGGCTGAGCTCTCCTTTTTAATATATATTGTTGTGCTGCTTCAAGGGTTTTTTTGGCCGAACCAAAAAAATGTTGCTCTCTTAATTATAACACCAATGATGTGCAAGTATGACAAAATGCTGCACTCTTTTTAAAAATGTGCTGCTCTCTTAATTGTTGGCCGAACATATTCTATAACCAATGCACAAGCTCTTGGACTATTGAATTCCACTTGATCAATATATACCTGAAATCACTTAACAAACACGTCATAACGTTCACACACGTTTGATATCATCAAACACGAAGTTCATAGATCGTTGCTACCAACAATCTCCCCCTTTTGATGATGACAAACCAAGTAAAAGATTTGAGCATTAAGTTTCCAAATAGTGTGTGTGGAAGTGTGACGATAGTGGGTGGCATGCAATATGATACAATGATGTGCAAACACCAATGTGCAAAGTTTAACAATAAGCATTCTCCCCCTATTTTAGTGCTCCCCCAATATTCATTAATGCTCCCCCTTAATCAGACACGTATATGTTCATGAACATTAATATCAAATACCAAATACCAAGTCAGCAAATACCAAGTCAGACACCAAATCTTCCCAATTTTTCTCCCCCTTTGTTATCATCAAAAGTGGAAACACGAAGTCAAAAACATATACCATGCAAAAAGAGAGCATTATAGGCCAATGCCAACAATTGCATGTATACAATCATAGAATAATCAAGTCAAATTCCAATGAAATTAAACAACTAAGACTTCAACACCAACATGTACGTGTGATGATTAAAATTGAAGCACATATGGAGAATCATTAAGAAAGTCAACCAGAATCAATCCACGTTTTCCAAATAACATTCTATCACCTAGGATTGATTTTTCCCACCTCATTAAAAATGAGTTCAAGGTACCACACCCCAAAATATAGCTTATACGGACTCTTAGATGTGGGGGTGGCATTGCTTGACGAGTAAATTGATCACTCCATATTTTACACCTTTTTTCTGCATGTTTGCATGCCATTTTGATCGCTCGAATCGCATTTTTTACGATTTCTCGGCAAAATTGCGATGCTTTTCACGATTTCTTGTTTTTGTCGAATTTCAGGAGATTTCGAGCGATTTGGAGTGATTCTGAGATGCACCCACTCCGGAGTGTCACCCGTGACTCTTTTGAGGGGAATTTTGCTATTGGAGAGGAGTGGAAGAAGAAAGAACATCGTAGGAGCGACGAGGGAGCAAAAATATGAAGATTGGGCATTTTCAGCTTGTCACTCGGCCGAGTGAAGGAGTCACTCGGCCGACCATCGAAAGCCCGCTCGACCGACCAGATCAGACACGCAACAGACTGAGTATCAGCGTGCACTCAGCCGACCGTCGCCAGTCCACTCGGCCGAACCACGGAGACACCACTCGCCCGAGTGGCATCAAGACGACAGCAAGAAAAATCACAGACTTACTGTAATCCGTCAGTCAGCTCCCGAGTTCCGACTCGGCCGAGTGAAGAAGTCCCCTCGGCCAAAGCAAAGAAAGTCACTCGGCCGAGTGACTCCCGAGGAGCCGACCCCCAAAAGTCCGAAGTTACTGGAATTTTTCAGGGTTTGTCACTCGGCCGAATAACATTTGTCACTCGGCCGAGTGAGCCGCGCTGCCTGTAGCGTAAATTGCGATTTTGAGGCTGCACAGGGGCATTTTCGTCACAGTTTTTTGGGCGATTTTGGGGGGTATTTAACCCCAGTTTTTAACCTAGTTTAGGGGGCTTTTTCAGAACTTTTTGCATCCTTTTTTTAGATTAATTTTTAGGAGATTAGATTGAGTTTTTAGGGGAGAGAGAAAAGTGTTATTTTGTTGGATGCTATTGAATCTTCATTGGTTTGTCTCTCTCTCCATCAAAAACCTCATTTTTATTGATATATTGAATATTGCAATGAATTCTATTGATTTTATTTGTGAATTTCTATTGAATTGCATTATGAATTGTGAGTAGTTTTATCGTCTTAGGGCGTAGGGATGAACCCTACGAACCCTATTTCTAATTTGTGATGAATTGGTGAAATTATTGCTAGGATTGATTAGGGTTAGTTTGGGATTGATTTAATGCTAATAGCTAGGGATTCATACCGATTGGGATTTGCAAGAGATTGGATCCCAACTCGATAGGAAGCCCTAGAAATTCGAATTGGGTTACAATTGGATTTCTCCGGAATCGGTTTGCAAGAGATTGGACCGAAACTAGGGTTTTCGATTGCAATTCTATACCAATACCCGTTTGCAAGAGATTGGACGGGTAGGAACTGTCCCAACCTAGGTCGTAGCTCGAGTTTGCATGAGAGTGGGCTCGAGATACGATTGAACGATGATGTTGTTCTTCACGCTAGCTTGCCTAGGTTAGGGTTTGCAAGAGATTGGACCCTACCTTAGGTTTGTTATAGACCAACAATAGTGCGAGAGCGTGAGCTTGGTTCTACATTTAGTTGCAACTAGTTCACCTGAATTTCAAGTCTAGCATTTGTGACACCTACGAATCACAATGACGAGATACGGTTTGTAGCGGGGATTCACTACCCCTAGGCGTCTTTATTAATTTGATATTCCTTTTGTACAATTGAACGACTGTGACCGCTTTATTGCGAACATTTCTCGATTGTTCTTATAGCCAGGTGAATTGAAGAAGACACTGTCAATTGCCCTCCTCGTGTTCGATACCCGCTCGCCGCTACACCGTGCGCTTGCAGTAAGACTAGCGAGTCGCGTGCCCCGGTTGCGTGTTCGCACTCCCGGGGCTCCGATCAAGTTTTTGGCGCCGTTGACGGGGACTGTTTTTGACGTAGTTCAACTTGGATCACCCATTTATTTTACAATTTCTTTATTTATTTCTTCATTCTTTTCTAACTCTGTTTATAGCCCTATTTTGCACGCTCTCCTGAAATTTTCCACAAGATCTTAACAGGTAAAATGGGGGATGTAATGCCAATGACTGAGTCTGGCCAGGGGGATGATGAATCCTTTGCAGAGCTCCTTAAGGAACTTGTTGATGAGGCCCACGCTACCGGAGCTTTTGCTATTAATATCGAGGATCCCGTCGAACAATTGTTTGCTAGCTCTGTGATGGATCAAATCTCCCCGGATGGGACTATTGGGGGCGATATCAGAGTGGATGTGAGGGACGACAAGCTATATTTCGAAAGCGGTAGAACATGCGTCGAAGAGTACTACACTCCCGAGGAATCCTTCAAGCAAACCGATATTCAGGGAGTTACACTCTACGACCCCCAATTTTGCATTTATGAATCTGCTGACGTATTTCTTGATCTCAGGAATGAACTGGAGCAAAGTGGTGATCCTATCGATGCTAGCACAGAATTGGAGAGCGTCTATTCCGATGCGTCGTCCTCACTAAGAAGTGAATCTGAGTCTCCACACGAGAGCACACCGCCCGAACAAGAACTAAACTCAGATATAGATGAAGAAGCCGAACTCTCACAAGAAGAGGAAGTGGAGAGTACATCACCCTTTGAGGTAGATCTTAAACAATTACCGCCGAATCTAAGGTATGCTTTCTTGGGTAGTAAATTGACTTTCCCGGTGATTGTTAATGCCCACCTCAGCCATGATCAACTTGAAAACCTATTAGAAGTCCTTATGGACCACAAGGATGTCCTTGGCTACACTATCTCGGATCTTAAGGGAATAAGCCCTAGGCTATGCACGCATAGGATCCACTTGGAAAACACTGAAGCCACTTCTATTGAGCCTCAAAGGCGGTTGAACCCGAATATGAAAGAGGTAGTCAAAAAGGAAATCCTTAAATTGCTTGAGGCCGGCATTATTTATTCAATCTCAGACAGTAGATGGGTTAGCCCCGTTCACGTTGTCCCCAAAAAGGGGGGATGACCGTTATAAAAAATGAAAAAGGAGAGCCCATTTCTACACGCACTGTCACGGGATGGCGGATTGATTATAGAAAACTAAATAAAGCCACCCAAAAAGACCATTACCCACTACCCTTCATAGATCAAATGCTTTAACGGCTTGCTAAACATAAATACTTTTGCTACTTGGATGGGTATTCGGGGTTTTTTCAAATCCCTTTGCATGAAGATGACTAAGAAAAGACTACTTTTACTTGTCCCTATGGCACCTACGCCTACCGTAGAATGCCCTTTGGTCTTTGTAATGCACCCGCCACCTTTCAGAGGTGCATGACCTCCATCTTTTCCGACTATATTGAAAATATTATGGAATTTTTCATGGATGATTTCTCAGTTTATGGAAGTGAGTTTGATTTTTGTTTGGCTAATCTTACCAAAGTTCTTAAAAGATGTCAACAAAATAATCTTACTCTTATTTGGGAGAAATGTCACTTCATGGTCACCAAAGGGATGGTGCTTGGGCACCTTATCTCCTCAAGAGGGATTGAGGTTGATAAGGCGAAGATTGAGGTAATCGAGAAACTCCCTCCTCCTATTAATGTTAAGGGCATTAGGGGCTTTCTTGGTCATGCGGGGTTTTACCGCCGCTTTATCAAGGATTTCACCTTGATTGCCCGGCCCCTTACCTCCTTGCTTGCTAAAGATGCTCCATTTGTTTTTTCTGGTGAATACTTGCAAGCGTTCAATACATTGAAGGAAGCACTAATTTTTGCGCCCATCATTCAACCACCGGATTGGAGCCTTCCCTTTGAGCTCATGTGTGATGCAAGTGACCAAGCCATTGGAGCGGTATTGGGACAAAGGAAAGACAGAAAGCTCCATGAAATATTCTATGCAAGCAAAACATTGGATGACGCACAGAAAAATTATACAACTACGGAGAAAGAGCTTCTAGCGGTCGTTTATTCCATTGAAAAGTTCCGCACCTACCTCCTTGGATCCAAGGTAATTGTCCACACCGACCATGCGGCATTGAAGTATCTTCTAAACAAGAAAGAGGCCAAACCTAGGTTGATTAGGTGGATACTTCTATTGCAAGAGTTTGATTTTGAAATCAGAGATAAGAAGGGTACGGACAACGTTGTGGTGGACCATTTGTCTAGGCTTATTCGTGACAATGAGGACGAGAGCTTGCCCATCGATGAATCCTTTGGTGATGAGAGGCTATACGCCATAAGGCCTGGGGAAGTTCCTTGGTATGCTGACTTTGTCAATTACTTGGCTTTGGGATTAAACCATGCGGGATGCCCACACAGCAAAAGAGGAGATTTATGCATGAAGTCCATAGCTATTTTTGGGAAGATCCGTATCTCATTAAGATATGCAAGGATGGGGTTATTCGGAGATGTATTTCTAAGGAGTAGGCCACCTCCATCATCTTGCATTGCCACGGTATGCCATGCGGGGGACATCACGCCGCTTCTAAGACTACCGCAAAGATATTGCAGAGTGGATTCTTTTGGCCAACCAAGTTCAGAGACACGCATGACTTCGTCAAGGGATGCGATAGATGCCAACGGACCGGGAATATTTCCAAACGAAATGAGATGCCAATGAGGCCCATTCTAGAGATTGAGCTCTTTGATTGTTGGGGAGTGGACTTCATGGGACCATTTCCGTCAAGCAAGGATAACAAGTATATCTTATTGGCCATGGACTACGTCTCCAAATGGGTAGAAGCCATTGCCACCCCTACCAATGATGCGAGGGTTGTCTCTAAGTTTTTCAAGCAGAATATTTTCACGCGCTTTGGGGTGCCCCGTACTTTGATAAGCGACGGGGGAAGCCATTTTATAGAAAACAAATTTGAAGCCGTGTTGAAAATGTACGGGGTAAACCATAGAATTGGCATGGCCTACCACCCTGAGACGAGCGGACAAGTGGAAGTTTCAAATAGAGAAATCAAGCAAATTCTTGAAAAGACCGTAGATTGATCTAGAAAAGATTGGTCCATGAAGTTAAACGATGCCCTATGGGCATATCGTACGGCCTTTCGCACTCCCATTGGCACCACGCCGTTCCGACATGTTTATGGGAAAGCTTGTCACTTACCGGTAGAGTTGGAGCACCGCGCATATTGGGCCATCAAGACCCTCAATTATGACTTTAAGAGTGCGGCGGTGAGGCGGCTCCTAGATATCAATGAGCTTGACGAAATTAGAAGAGATGCCTACGAGAGCTCAAGAATTTACAAAGAAAGGACCAATATTCTCCACGACGCACGCATAACTGTCACGGACTTCAAGGTCGGAGACAAAGTCTTGCTATATAATTCCCGACTCCGACTATTCCCCGGGAAGTTAAGGTCACGGTGGTCCGGATCTTTCACCATCAAGCACATACAACCGGGAGGAGCTTTTGAATTGGAAGGGAAAGACAGAGCCACGTTCAAGTTGAATGGGCAACGGCTAAAGCATTATTCTGAAGGAGTCCCTATGGGCGAAGTAAATAGAATATATCTACTCAAGGGACGGCCAGATGATCTTTCATACCTCCTTGATGAGGTCATTGAAGAGGCTATCCCCTACTCCATCAATGCACTCCACGATGATGGCTTCGAAGAAAGACAAGACTTGGTCGAAGAAGAGAAGATGGAGGACTCTCCCAATAGCTCCACGGTGAATGATGATGGCGACGCTGATGTCGCGAGAATACGATAGCTTTGCAAGCTCTTGACATTGAAGAATCCGAAGAAAGCTCCACCGATTCGATGATCGGTGTCACCGGCAAAGCCAAGGACCAGAACAAGCTCAAGCTTGGGGGAGCCATCCCCCAACATTGCTCATGATAAA
This sequence comes from Scilla litardierei, assembly GCA_030789695.1. Classification (NCBI taxonomy): domain Eukaryota; kingdom Viridiplantae; phylum Streptophyta; class Magnoliopsida; order Asparagales; family Asparagaceae; genus Scilla; species Scilla litardierei. The sequence goes on from CM061141.1 coordinate 144,480,449, forward strand.
GGGGCACTGAGGAAGGACACACACCACCACGATCCAAATCCGAGCGGTCTTCCCGGCAAGTTCGACGGGTGCATCTCATATGCACCCAACATCACGCGTTAATTGAAAATACAAAGGGGTCGAGCTCAAGACCTTAAACGAGCGCTTGTCGGGAGGCAAACCGATGGTTTTTGCATTCTTTTTATTTTGGTATTTATTTTTTTTTAGACTTTATTAGTGTTTTGAGTCTTTTTGCCCATAAAAATCATGACAACGGGTCTTAATTTCTATGACAGGAGAGGAGAAAAGGAGATCTCTCATATGGAGGAAGATGGAGGCAACGAAGAGTGCTCCAGGAATGCGCTCAGGCCTTGGGAGGAGGAAGAAACCAAATGGAGGAAGAAAAACAGAGAGTAGAGCGAAAACGGAGCCCCGAAGCAGAAAACAGCATGTCACTCGGCGGAGTGTCATATGCGACTCTACCGAGCAAAGGACCCCATTCGGCCAAGTGGGCCACCAACAAGGGAAGTCTGCTGAACCCAACTCTTTGTCTTTTTTGTGCATTTCGTATTAACTGCCACTCGGCCGAGTACGTTTAGTCACTCGGCCGAGGGAAACGGATACCCTCCTAGCCTGAATATTGCCGAGTAGCTTGTGTCACTCGGCCGAAGGAGTTTTCTCCCTTCGGCCGAGTGAACAGAAGCCACTCGGCCGAGTTGTAAGTGGCGGGGAGAAATCTAAATTTTTTTTTACGATACGCCACTCGGCCGAGTGAAATTGTCACTCGGCCGAGTCGTAACGTTACTTATATATGCGACAGCGGGCACGGCGCGATTTTCAAAACGTTATTTCCCAATTATTTCGCCCGAGCTTTGCCGTTTCACATTCCCTCGCCCGCTGCTGCCGCCCCCCTCGCCTGAATCGCCTTACCGCCGGCCCCGATCGCCGCACCACCACCGGCGACGACTCGGCCGACCATCGCCGACTTCCGGCGACACCCCCCCCCCCCCCCCCCCACCGCCGGCCGACCGCCGTCGATCCCCTATTTAGCGCAAAAACTCCGTTTTCTCCCCATTTTTGACGATACGTAAGCCCATTGAGCCCCTAACCCGAATTAACTTCTTTACCTATCTATTATACCCCATCTCCCCCATGCATTTCGAATATTATTCACTGATATCGTTGTTTGACTTGCAGGCTATCTTGGGGAGCTTAGGGGAGCTTCACGACGTAGTTTTAGCTTCGCGTAGGCGGCGCTCTTCGCACGCACTTGCTGACTTGCTCTCGCGACGTGTTCAGGTACACTCATTCCTTTTATTGAGCACGCCGCATTATATTTCTGTTGGGTGAGCACTCACGGCGCACATGCCGCCCCATACTAGGCCACGCACGCGGGGAGCCTCTTCCAAGCGGAAGAGGACCGATGACGCCGGTCCCTCTCACGCTAGGGAGGACTCCCCTCCACCTAGCCTGCCACAGCCACCACCACCCACACAGCCGCTTCCCACCGATCCCATCCACGCACAGCCCATCCCCGCCGATCCTATCCCACCACCGGCTCCCGTTGTCGGGCCGCTGGCGATCACGTTCAGAGACGACGCACGGCGTGTCCGATTTGAGCGTATCGCCCAGCGATCTATAGTGCCCTCTAGGTTCGCACACTTAGCAGACCTTGACCGCCTAGGGGTGCTAGAGGGGATGCTCACGTTGTACCACAACGTGGGTTGGCGTGATTTTTTGTCAGTGTCGGCGGACACCTACGTCCGTTCGACACTTGAGGTACTTAGCTCGATAGCCCGGACCCCTGGAGGATGCACATTCCGCCTTATGGATCGAGAGTGCGAGGTCACTCTCGCCATGCTTCGTGCGTTCTTCCAGTGGCCCGATGTCCCCGTCCCCGACCGAGCCTACGTACCCACTCACATCCCACCGCCGTCGTTTGACACTTCCACATTCTGGACACGTAGCACGGGCTCCCACCATGGCTTTAACCCTAGTAGGGCCAAGCCCTCAGCCATCCTGTACCCTTGCCTACGCATAGCCCAGCGCCTCATGGTGACCACTTTCTTGGCGAGGTACGAGCCTGGGACGATGTCTACGCCTGAGCTCTACATGCTCTACGTGATGACTCGCCCCAGAGTTCTCGATTGGGGTAGCGACGACCTGGTCCCCGCCGTAGAGATTGATATTGCTAGCTGGTTCTTAGACCGCATCATCATTTCGGTGGGCGCTCGCTCACCAATTTGCTGCGGCGGTCTGATTACTCTGCTAGCCCTGATGACCGGCGTGGACCTACCTGCTGACCTTAGACGAGCCTCGGGCCCCACTGCACTCGCGATAGACGTCATGGCCTGGATGAAGATGCTTCGTCCCCACGGCCAGCGGCACTAGGTGTGGTTGCACGGTCCTTTTAGTGCCGATTACATGATCCTCCCGATCCTAGACATATAGGACCGGCCCATAAGGATTGGATCCCAGCGATGGATCTCCTCATCCCAGCTGCCTACGTTCTTGAGGCTGAAGACACTGAGCAGGCACCCCCTGCACCCCCTGTACCTCCTGCTGACCCCGTGATCCCTCAGCCCGAGCCTGCACTTTCTGCACCTCCCAGCACTTCTGTCCCCACTTCTGTCAGTGTCGGGAGTACCCTTGCTGAGTCGTCCACCATGCCCCCCACCACCCCCACCACTGCTGTGCCTATCTCGGTTGAGCCTATTTCCTCACTTCTTCCCGAGCGTCCACCCACTATCCTTGAGAGCGGCGAGTCTTCCTTCCATGCTGTTGTACGATCCCTATCCAGCTTGATGTCCGCTGGGGTGTCACCTTTTGGTCCTTACACTTCCACCCCAGTGGTCGACCCTTCTGTCCCCACCGTAGCTGTCCTATCCGAGAGTGTCGTAACGTCTGTCCTCATACCTGTGTCACCGACCTCTCTTGCTGCCTCGTCGCCGATTTTATCTTCCACCACCACTGCTGCTGCCTCCTCGTCCCAGCCTGCGTCCCAGCCTCACACTGAGGCTGGGTATCCACTAGTGAGCACAGCACCCTTCCCGCACTTACCTGCTGGCCCGATTACCTACTTCACCCGTGTGCGGCAGCCCCGACCTTCACAGCCTAGACCTGTTCGTCCCTCCGCTCCACCACCCCCTGACGCCCTACTTCAGAGTATTCGTGCTCTTGAGGGGGCGGTGAGTGGACTCAGGGGCGATTTTAGGGCTCTCTCTGCCACGGTCAGTTCCGTGCAGTCTCGCATCGCCATCCTTCCTAATATTCAGGCTTGCCTGAATCAGATCCTGGCACGACTGCCTCCACTACACCCACCCACCCAGCAGACACGTCCACCACCACCCCTACCACCACCTCCACCTCCGCCACAGGACGGAGATGGTGCAGCACCACCAGCTTAGGCACACCCTTGATGCCATTGATCTTTTTTATTGTTATGATGCCCATTCTCTGCTGGTCCTGTCGATAGATTTTTGCCCACCCCCTCCTCCCCTCACTATTTTGACCCCTGTTCAGATCACATCATTCTATATCTTTTTGGGAGAAAGGGAGAGTTATTTTTGGTGACACATTACCTGCATCACTCCGATCTTTGCATGCCTCATTCACATCATCATATTTTATTTTTATTTTTACTTTTTTATCATGCAAGCATCCTCACCCTCCCCACCCATTTCACGTCTCTCGGTGTGCCACACTTTGCACATTGAGGACACTGTGCACTTTAGCTTGGGGGAGTGAGTTCTACACTTTTTGCTTTTATCACCTTTATTTTTAGTTTTTTCACGTTTTTTTTTTCGCTTTTGCACCCATTTTTCATCACTTTTTCATTTTTTTTACCAAGCATCATGTTTTTCTTATTTTCTTTGTGTGCTGCATTGTAAATAGTTTTGTTTTCCTTTATCTTTATTTCTTTCATCTTTTGCTAGAGATGATTTTTCTGTAATGATGATGACGTGGTGTTAGTTTTTCTCTATATGCATGCTAATTTTGTCATGTCATAGCTTTTGTTTCCGATATCATATGCTATGTCATGTTTTGCATTTAGAAATAGTAACCCACTTCTTTTTCCGTATGAAAATGGATGAAATTCTACTATTAGCTGATGTCTGATGATTCATATGTATGCTATCGTAGGAAAACACACCAAGATTCACGCATTGATTGCTTATATCTGGAGAACTGCTTTCTTTTCTCGTATCACTTCTTATTGCATGATTTGTATGCTTCACTTCAGGTTGATTGAATGTTTGCTAGCATTGATAAATCTGGATTAGTTTACTTTTTGAGATCAAACTGAGTAGATTAGATTACCCTGCTGAAGTTGTCATGCACGTCCTATAGAGTGAACCGAGAGATACATTTATTTCTTTCTCCACATATCTTGAACATTATTTCTCTATTTTAAATTCATTGGTGAATCTCCCCTTAGCAATTCTATTATTGGCATTCCCCCGTTATTATATCACATGCTCCAAATTCCCCAAAACCCAAAGAAAAAATACTCGTATATCCTTCTCTTTGATTTGGGATCATTTGTGTATATTTTTATTGAAAAAAAAGAGAGAAAAAAAAGAGAAAAAGAAAAAGAAAAAGAAAAAGATTTGGGAATAAGAAAAGAAAAGAGAAAAGAAGTTCGAAAACGATCTCATCTCATACCCTTTCTCTCTTTCTTCCCTCTTTTGCTTTTTTTATTTCTTTGACTTTTGGAGCTTCATAAGAAACGGGGAATGTAAATATTGTTTTGTATATGCCACCACGCTTATGGATAAGCTTGGGGGAGAGGATCCAATGATGTGTGAGAGAGTGAATACTTGACGGTGCATGACAACCTAGACTAAGTAATATTTTATACTCGGTGAGATCGCTAAAGTTTCACGAAATCCAGAAATCTACACTTAGCATTCATTTCATGAAAACCACACTTTTCTATTCTTACTACTCTATTGTGTGATATCTCTTATACTCCTTATAGAAAGCATTCAATTGAAAAGTGTGTGATCTACGATATTGTATACCGCTTTAGATGCTTCAGACGATGCTAATTCTAGAATTATTCCATTTTTCATGCTATATTGATATTCTTGGGTTTTCTATTTCAAATGCATCATTATACTATGATATCGGGATAAAAGTCTTTGACATGTGTTTTACTTTCGATGCGAGCTATATGAGTAAGCAAAACCCACGTCCTGAGAAAAATGATCTAGCAGATTCCCTCTTCGTTTTCTATTTTGTTTTTCGTTTTTTCATTTTCCGCCTTTCCGTCGTTTCTATTTTCTTTATCCACCGGGTTCGCTTTTTACTCATCTTCCTCGAGGACGAGTAAGAGGTAAGCTTGGGGGATTTTGATCACTCCATATTTTACACCTTTTTTCTGCATGTTTGCATGCCATTTTGATCGCTCGAAACGCGTTTTTTACGATTTCTCGGCAAAATTGCGATGCTTTTCATGATTTCTTGTTTTTGTCGAATTTCAGGAGATTTCGAGCGATTTGGAGTGATTCTGAGACGCACCCACTCCGGAGTGTCACCCGTGACTCTTTTGAGGGGAATTTTGCTATTGGAGAGGAGTGGAAGAAGAAAGAACGTCGTAGGAGCGACGAGGGAGCAATAATACGAAGATTGGGCATTTTCAGCATGTCACTCGGCCGAGTGAAGGAGTCACTCGGCCGACCATCGAAAGCCCGCTCGACCGACCAGATCGGACACGCAACAGACTGAGTATCAGCGTGCACTCGGCCGACCGTCGCCAGTCCACTCGGCCGAACCACGGAGACACCACTCGCCCGAGTGGCATCAAGGCGACAGCAAGAAAAATCACAGACTTACTGTAATCCGTCAGTCAGCTCCCGAGCTCCAACTCGGCCGAGTGAAGAAGTCCCCTCGCCGAAGCAAAGAAAGTCACTCGGCCGAATGACTCCCGAGGAGCCGACCCCCAAAAGTCTGAAGTTACTGGAATTTGTCAGGGTTTGTCACTCTGCCGAATGACATTTGTCACTCGGCCGAGTGAGCCGCGCTGCCTGTAGCGTAAATTGCGATTTTGAGCCTGCGCAGGGGCATTTTCGTCACAGTTTTTTGGGCGATTTTGGGGGTATTTAACCCCAGTTTTTAACCTAGTTTATGGGGCTTTTTCAGAACTTTTTGCAGCCTTTTTTTAGATTACTTTTTAGGAGATTAGATTGAGCTTTTAGGGAAGAGAGAAAAGTGTTATTTTGTTGGATGCTATTGAATCTTCATTGGTTTGTCTCTCTCTCCATCAAAAACCTCATTTTTATTGATATATTGAATATTGCAATGAATTCTATTGATTTTATTTGTGAATTTCTATTGAATTGCATTATGAATTGTGAGTAGTTTTATCGTCTTAGGGCGTAGGGATGAACCCTACGAACCCTATTTCTAATTTGTGATGAATTGGTGAAATTATTGCTAGGATTGATTAGGGTTAGTTTGGGATTGATTTAATACGAATAGCTAGGGATTCATACCGATTGGGATTTGCAAGAGATTGTATCCCAACTCGATAGGAAGCCCTAGAAATTCGAATTGGGTTACAATTGGATTTCTCCGGAATCGGTTTGCAAGAGATTGGACCGAAACTAGGGTTTTCGATTGCAATTCTATACCAATACCCGTTTGCAAGAGATTGGACAGGTAGGAACTATCCCAACCTAGGTCGTAGCTCGAGTTTGCACGAGAGTGGGCTCGAGATACGATTGAACGATGATGTTGTTCTTCACGCTAGCTTGCCTAGGTTAGGGTTTGCAAGAGATTGGACCCTACCATAGGTTTGCTATAGACCGGCAATAGCGCGAGAGCGTGAGCTTTGTTCTACATTTAGTTGCAACTAGTTCACCTGAATTTCAAGTCTAGCATTTGTGACACCTACGAATCACAATGACGAGATACGGTTTGTAGCGGGGATTCACTACCCCTAGTTGTCTTTATTAATTTGATATTCCTTTTATACAATTGAACGACTGTGACCGCTTTATTGCGAAAATTTCTCGACTGTTCTTATAGCCAGGTGAATTGAAGAAGACACTGTCAATTGCTGTCCTCGTGTTCGATACCCGCTCGCCGCTACACCGTGCGCTTGCGGTAAGACTAGCGAGTCGCGTGCCCCGGTTGCGTGTTCGCACTCCCGGGGCTCCGATCATAAATACACCAACGCTAAAGTTTACCCATAAAGCTTATGTTGGATACTCGTGGGTAATACCGTTGCCAAGGATTGTATCCATTTTCCATACGGAGCAATTATCTTTTGTTTTCACATTTTTTTTAAAACTTATACCAACAATTTCTTTTGCTCAATTTTTATCCATGGCAAGGTATATCATGTCCCTTAGATTTTCGGTTAAGTTTTCCTCCTACATTCACTTTCCATACTTCGTAAACGATATCTCCAAATGTGCAACAATAGTAATACATGTGGAAGTGAAATAGGTGGTGTAGAATTCAAGTTATTTTCATTCATTGAATATGCCATGAATATTTAGAAAGATGAACATGCGCATGTGGCAAAAGAAATAATACACCAATTTCTACATACATATGAAATTCATTCGTGCATACTTCAATAATGGATCAAACAGAAAAGATACACATATAAGCACCAATTTTTTTTTATATTTTCAGTTTTTCCTTTTTTTATATGCATGAAGTACTAAAGCAAACATGAGATGCAGTCACACAAACAAAAAAAACATGCACACATAACAATGCAACTACTAGCACACAAGAGAAAAAAATTCAAGCACACAAAAAAATGCGAACAAGAAAATTGCTATGAAGGTATGCATTAGGACCAAAAATATGAAATCATACCTTCGCGTCGCTATTTGACTAAGGAGCCAAAAAAGAGACATTCAATTTATCACTCCAAGTCAAGTTTACATCCACCTACAAAAGAGGTGTCGTGTGTGACCTTGGAATCCAACAAGGTCCACTAGTGTTAGTCAACAAAGATTTAGAAACCCATATTTGTTTGAATTTAATATTGGAGTTCCTATATTTGCAATGATACGATGTGTGACCAATACTATCACATGTAAAACACTTTGCATAAACATTTTTAGCAATGGAAGGCACATTGTGAAATTTTTTATACTTAGGCTTTTCAACATTTTTAGCACTAAATCCATGGCCACGCCTATTATTGCCATACAATTAATTTCCAAGAATGATATCCAAGTTTTGTTTTCCTATGGAAAATCTCTTTAATGACAATTCTAGGGTGGTGACTTTGGATTTCAAGATATTGTTTTCATTCACAAGCAAAGTGCATTTACCAATGAAAGCTTGCTTGTTTTCCTCTTCTTTCTTTTCAAAATCACTCATTTTTGCTTTAAGTTCAAGGTTTAGCATGTTAATCTTTTCAGAAAGGAATTCATTCTCAGTTTCAAGCTTTATCAATTCTTGCTTATGCATGCTAATATCTTTTAGTAAAGAGGAACATGAAAGACAATCAATTTTTTCAGGCAAGCTAGCTTTCTCTTTTTCTAACATGGTAATGGTAGATTTGCATGCAACAAGCTCTTGTTTAAGATTTTCCATTTCTATAGACGTTTCATACTCAGTTTGTTGCATATCAAAGTTATCATTCCTATAACATTCCACATCAGCTTCTAGCTCATCAATTCTATGTTGCATTCCTTTACAGATTTCTAAGAATTCAGCTATAGTGGGAGATTCTACCTCATTGTGTTTGGCCATCAATGACATGTAGGAGTGGGCTTCAAGTTCCTCATCCTCCTCCTCAGCTTCGCTATCCATGTCCCACGTCAGCACTTTCGTTTTTCCTTTTGCAACTTGAGCTGTGTGTTGTTGTGGGCAATCTTTTATGTGATGCCCTTTTTTCCTGCATTTAAAACATTCACTTCTATTAATAGCTTTCTGATCATAGGAATTTCTACCAAAATTAAAATTATTAGAACGAATGAACCTTTTTCCCATCTCGGCTCTTCCTTGATCAGTCTGAATGTATCTCCTGAAGTTTCTGACCATTAGGGCTTGCTCTTCATCAAGATTGTCATCGTTAGCTTGAAGAGCTAATGGTGTGGAAGCTTTGGTCTTCTCTTCAGGTTTCTCTCTGGCTTCTATACTCTGCAACTCAAGCTCGTATTACATTAGGTTGCCTATCAAGTCCTCCACTTTCATTGTTGACAAGTCCTTAGCTTCTTAAATAGCGGTGACTTTAGGCCTGAACGAGCTTGGTAGCTCCCTTAAGATCTTTCATACCTGTTCATGGCTAGAGTATGGCTTACCGAGGGAACTGGATTTGTAGACGATGTCTGTGAACCTCGCAAACATGTCTTTAACTGATTCTGTTGGTAGCATGCGGAAGCTCTCATATTCTGTGCAAAGCAACGCAAGTCTGGATTCCTTCACTTGCGATGTTCCCTCGTGTGTCATCTCCAGAGTATGCCAGATTTCCTGCGCAGTTAGACAATGTGAGATACGATTAAACTCAGATTTATCAAGAGAGCATATAAGTGCTTTCATAGCTTTACCATTAAGAGTATAAAGTTTCTTATCAGCTAAATCCCACTTGTCTTTAGGCTTAATCATAACAGTGTCTTCAATTTTAATAGTGGGTAGACTATAACCATTTTCAACAATATCCCACACATCATAATCTACAGACACTAAATAGATTTTCATCCTAGCCTTCCAATATGCGAAGTCTACACCATTAAATTTAGGGGGACGGGCTATAGACTGACCTTCAGCAAAAGCACAATCAGATATATTCATGGTCATCTAAAAATCTAGACTAGATCCTCTAAACTGGCTCTGATACCATTTGTTAGATCTGGATCGTAGCCTAGAGGGGGGGTGAATAGGCTAATAAATATTCTCGTGCAACCCACGAGAAATCCCACGCAGTTATAGGCACATGCAGGGTAATAAAATAGAAATCACAAAGTACACACAGATTTACCCTGGTTCGGTCGTCCCCACAACCTACTCCAGCCCCCGAAAGCAAATACTAGATAGATATGTAAACCTGTACAGCTACAATGAGTCAAGATCCCAAATCTACTCTCACCTAGCTCGTACGCACACCACGTGCTCTACACTATCAATCTAGTCAGATGATCTCCCTCCGTGACGACTCCCAAGTCGTCAGGTCCCCAAAAAGTGACACAGAAGGTAAAGTTTCCCCTACGAAGATCTAATACAAATACTACACAATATAATAAACAATAGAGTTTAGAATGCTCAGATCGTGTAGAGGTGTCGTCTTCGTTAATCAGCACGGGCCAGACGTCGTCTGGTAAGTAGTAGTAGTCTCTCGACAACGGCAACTCAAGTTGTGTCAATTGAGCTCTCTGAAGTCTCGGCTCCCCTCTCGATGAGACTTGTGTCACCTTGACTCGTGAGCTCTTTTGGGAAAAAGAATGTTGCGGCTGCATTCTATTTGCTCACAAGCCTTCTCCCCTTTTGTTGTGCGGCAGGATGATAGAGCAGTCACAAGTTTCGGCCCTGTTATGATTTTTGTACGTCTGCCATCAAAAGTGCGGCTGCAAAAAAATATCAAACAAGTTCACCTGCACTCTTGGAAATTGAGAAGAAGATGGCCTGGATATTTTTTAATAAGGGCTCTTCAAACAATTCGGCATGCTCTTCAAATGATTCTCGGCACCTCCCAAAAGAAATTTAATGATAATACATTGTGCGCATGAAAAATGATGGAGGAAAAAAACCGCTCTTAAAAAAACACCTCCCTCGGAAATTTGCGCACATAGTAGAGATCAACCCCCAAAAAAATATGCGGCTAAAAAAACACCCCCTTTTGAAAACCCATGAGGTTGGCTCTCTCTCTGTTTCAAATCCCCCCTTTGATTTGTGCAGCAGCCAAATAATGAATCCCCTAACTTGCGGCTCTCAAAAAAACACCCCCCTTTGAAAATCAACCAGTTGTATTAAGAACAAAGGTGTGCTGCTCTTTATTTTTGACGGAAGATGAACGATTCTGTCAGGGGAAATTTTTTTGTGCCCTTTGACTTAGTGCGGCTGCACAAGAGGAGAAAAATTTCGGCCAATTTTTTTGGGGTCTCTCTTTTTAGGTCACGACCTTTCAAAATGGAGAGGTTCGGCCTTTGACTCCAGGGTTCTTGGCTTTCTTTTATAGGCTGAGCTCTCCTTTTTAATATATATTTTTGTGCTGCTTCAAGGGTTTTTTTTGGCCGAACCAAAAAAATGCTGCTCTCTTAATTATAACACCAATGATGTGCAAGTATGACAAAATGCTGCACTCTTTTTAAAAATGTGCTGCTCTCTTAATTGTTGGCCGAACCTATTCTCTAACCAATGCACAAGCTCTTGGACTATTGAATTCCACTTGATCAATATATACCTGAAATCACTTAACAAACACGTCAGAACGTTCACACACGTTTGTTATCATCAAACACGAACTTCATATATCGTTGCTACCAACATTAGTCTCACAGTTTCAGTTGTAGAATATCTTTCTTGGAGACTAAAAACTTGGTGCGAGGATGGACATCAAGTGAAGAAGGGCCAAAGCTTGGACTCAAGGTGTTCCAAAGCTTAGAGATGATGGAGAGCATCAAGGCATCAAGATGGAAGACTTAGACTCTAAGAAAAGCAATGTAATCCATGTAATATTTACTTTATTGCTTTCTCTCTCATTTGAGTCTAGGTTAATGTAATGCCATGATAGATGGTCTACTCATTCATGCATATGCATTTAGAAATCTTAATGAGCCTTAGGATTATCATTGAATCCAATCTAATAGGTTCATCTTGTCCAAAGACTCACTTGGAGTGTCTGGCTTTCCATCAGTCGCCTGCTGAAGGATTCACAGTCGACTGGGTGATTTCCAGTCACCTGTCGATCCTTCTACAGTCGACTGATATGCACTGCTCAAGTCAAAATTTCTATTGACTCTACTTGAGCTTTACGCAACAGTCGACTGATGCCCAGTTTACAGTCGCATGTATATTTACAGTCGCCTGTGGATTGGTCAACAGTCGCCTGAGAAGCGTAAGTACAATCTCTGCCTCTTTATGTTTTTCTCCATCTTCTGCAGCAAACGACTGATGAAGGTTTTACAGTCGCCTGACTATTTGACAGTCGACTGTATTATTGACATCAGTCGCCTATATGCATATCTGGAGAAAGAGTGTAGCTCTCTGTTTTATTCCTTCCCCTGCAACAGTCGCCTGCTTAAGGTTTTACATGCGCCTGTCCTGTTCTCAGTCAACAGTTTCAACTTCATCAGTCGACTGTCCTGGCTCAGATAATAGCCGTTGGATATTTTCTAGCCATTGATCAGTCGACTGTCTTTTGATCATCAGTCGACTGTCGCTGTCATTTTTGCCCAGTTTCTAGCCGTAGCTGCCTTGTGCTTTTCGCGGTTTTCTTGGGTTTTGAGGGTTGATATAGGTCTTCTATGTATATGGGTATGCTGAGTTAATTAGAACCTCTTGATGCTATTGAAAATCATAAGAGTTCATAAAGTCACTCTCAAACTCTCTCATTTCTCTCTTTGAGCTCTCATTCCTCTTCATGCATTGAAGTCTAGCTCAAGGAAAATCATCCAAGTGCTTTCAAGCAAATCTCAACACTTGGAGATCCTCTTCCATGCCTTGCATTCATCTATGAGTAAGCATCTCAAGGCATAGGTAAGAGTATTTATTTTACTTGGTGATTCTTGTAACTCTAATTCTCTTTGTGGGAATTAGTCTTTCTCTCTTTGTGTGAGTTTATCTCTTTGTGGGATTAGGATATTCTCTTTGTGGGAATAACTCTCTTTTGTGGGAGTAACTCTCTTAGTGGGAGTAACTCTCTTAGTGGGAGTTTAGTGTCCTAGCATAGGGCTAACCCTAATTCTCTAAGTGGGAGTTAGTAATTCTCTTGGTGGGAGTTTCACCCATGTGTAGGGTTGGTTGGGTCCTTGTGTATGGCAAAATCCTCTTGGTGAGGTATCTCTTTGTGGGATTTGTATTCACTTATCTTTATGGGAATATAGTGAATATTGGTGTGGCTGAACGTACCCAAGTTTTTGGGAACCAGGTTAAAATCTTGTGTTTGTGTTTGGATTGATTGTGTCAATTATTTCCTCTTGCATTTATTATTCCGCATTTGCAAGTTTAATTTTAATTGGACAATTTATTGACATTACACTATTTACCCCACTCTAGTGTGTTGTTGTTAGTATTGCAAGGGTAAGGCGATCCTTACAATTGGTATCACAACACGGTTATATCATACTGCAACGATGGCATTCAACGCTTCATTCACATCTCATGAAGAAGGTCTGTCTACCGATCGACCCCTGCTCTTCAACGGAACCAACTACCCAAGTTGGAAGATCAGAATGATGATCTACTTAAAGGGTCAAAACCTTTGGGACATTACGGAGTTGCCATTTGAGGAGCCTACTTCACTAGCGGCTTCTAGAACTAAGGCCGAGAAGGACTCGATCAGAGTAAATGCAAGGGCCATGTATGCATTCCATTGCACCCTCACTCCGAATGAGTTCAGCCGTATCTCCATGTGCAAATCGGCCAACGGAATTTGGCATACATTGGAGATTTCTCATGAAGTGCTACTTCAACATAAGGAAGAGGCTTAACCAAGCAAGCCCGAGAAGAAAAAGGGAGTTGCACTCCATGTCGAGAAGGAGTCATTCAAGTGGAGAAAGAACTTCCAACGGGAAGCTCCGAGTGAAGATGAAGAAGAAGAAGAAGATGTTAGCGACGATGACTACATCGAGCTTGCCATGCAATTCAAGAATTTCAAGGCATTCCTCAAGGACAAACAAGGTATATCTTCGTCAAAGTTTGCCTCCCAGTCTAACAATTTTATTTGTTTCAATTGTGGTGGAAAAGGTCATCTTGCTACTGAATGTCCTTCCAAACCCACCAAAGACATCTATAAGGGGAAAGGGAAGAAGTATTAGAAAGTCAAGTCCGAGTTCAAGAACCAAAAGAAGGGACTTATCGGCACATTTGATGATTCCGATGTGGACACATCTAGTGATGAAGAAAAGGATGACAAAGAGCACGATCAGAGGTCTTTCGCAGCCTTTGATGATTCTTCATCAATCTCCTCTAGCTCAAGCGATGAAGAGATAGAGGCATGGCTCAACCCCAAAGAAGAAATGTGCTTCATGGCTAATGGGGGAGAATCTTCGTCAAGCTCAAGCGAGGAGGAAAGCGATGAGGAAGTCAAGGAGGAAAGCTATGTGGAAATTGAGGAGGAAAAGTATCCTACGAGGAACTCGAATACTGCTTCAATGTGGCCTCTAACTTGGCAAGTAAGTGCATCAACTCATATGGTAAAATGAAAGCTAATCTTAAAAACGCTATGAGTAGGGTGCATGCTTTAGAATCTACTAGTATAAATAATCATGATGCTTTGCATGTTTGTGACATTAGTGAGAGTGGCACACTTCTCTCTCAAATTAAGTAATTGAGCTTGACTAATGATAATCTTGTTGCTCAAAACCTTAGCTTAGAAACTCGCATTCAACAACTTACATTAAAATGTGAAGAGGAATCCTGTAAGCTCAAAAGCTTTGTGTATTCTAGGGATTCACTCCACGATTTGCTTGAAAAACAACATCCGGCAAATCATAGAGGAGGTTTGGGTTATATTCAAAATGTGGTACTCAAACCCACCTCTAATTCCTCTTACGGTGCAAATACTAGAAATATTGCTAAAGCACCTAAGAAGAATCACCATGCTTTCTTGTACAACAATAACATCAACAAGAAGCATGTAGATCACGAGGTAATGAGGAAGAATGAAGACTCTTCACTTTTTGCTAAGAAGCAAAATCCTCATTCTTTGCATGCCAAGAAATTAGTTTCTACACCTAAGCATGCCACATCCATCCCTCTTACAAAGGCAAAACCCTTGCCTAGGAAATCCTTGAGTTTATGTATTCCCACTAAGGTTAGTGTGCAAGAGAGGGATAGTTACATCAACTCTCTAGTTAGGGATGTGATCACCTCATGTGATTACATTAGGAAATCAAACTCCTCTTGGGTTTGGTTCCCTAATGTTTAGGCTCCTCACACATATGCATCTTGTATGGGTATTGTGCTTAAATATTTTATTTTTTAGCATACCCATTGTTTGTTTGTGTTTCATGATTTTGAAAATGTTTCAAACTTATTTTCATGAAAATGGGAATCTTGGGGAAGACATTGACATACATGCATTTGTTGATCCATATGTATGTCAATGTGGGAGTTAATATGTTGTATGTTTAAAATATTTTAAAACATATTTTGACTCTCATTTCAGGGTGAGGTTGAGATCATTTTTTACACTTGGTTATTATGTGGTCTCAAACCAAACCCCTTAGATATTGCCATGGTGTTTCATGTTATATTCCTTTTAGCAATATCATTGTGTATCATTGACACTTGATTTTTCCATATCTATTGATTTGATACACGTTAGGCCCATGGCTCCAATATATGTATATCAATTAGTAAAGAGGACTATTTTCCAAGATTCTTTTTCTACAATTGTTATTTACCTCAATTGTAAGAGATTGTTAATCTCCTTCTTTATAATTGGTATTAGATCCTAGAAGTCAAAATTTGACTATTTCTATGATCTAGGGGGAGCATGGGATAGTGATTGATACCTACTAAATTTTTCAATTTGGTATCATACATCTCCTTATTTCTTGCATGTTGTCACATCTTAGTTAAGATGACAAAGGGGGATATATTTGATGTCCACCTTTTTGACGATGTCAAGGGGGAGAGATATATGCATTATGTAAATGTTAACTTGTATTTCATACATATGCAAGTGGGGAGAGATATATATGGGATTGTATAAACCATTCATGTTTGCATGATATTGTCTATTGCATTTGGTTTATGTAACCCATGCCAATTATTTGTCTCCATGACTTTATATGGTATAATGAGTTTTTACTATTGTGTATCTCATTGTATAATTGGTGCATATAAGCAGGGGGGGCTCATTAGCATTGTGCTTTTTTTCTTTATGTTTTACATAATATTTGTCATCATCAAAAAGGGGGAGATTGTTGAGTATTGGTGTTTCATACCAATCTTATTTTGATGATGATCACAACATTATGTTGTTGCTAATGACTCTTATGTTTTAATCTCACAGTTTCAGTTCTAGAATATCTTTCTTGGAGACTAAACACTTGGTGCAAGGATGGACATCAAGTGATGAAGGGCCAAAGCTTGGACTCAAGGGGTGCCAAAGCTTGGAGATGATGGAGAGCATCAAGGTATCAAGATGGAAGACTTAAACTCTAAAGAAAGCAATGTAATCCATGTAATATTTACTTTATTGCTTTCTCTCTCATTTGAGTCTAGGTTAATGTAATGCCATGATAGATGGTCTACTCATTCATGCATATGCATTTAGAAATCTTAGTGAGCCTTAGGATTATCATAGAATCCAATCTAATAGGTTCATCTTTTCCACAGACTCATTTGGAGTCTCTGGCTTTCCATCAGTCACCTACTGAAGGATTCACAGTCGACTGGGTGATTTCCAGTCGCATGTCGATCCTTCTACAGTCGACTAATATGCACTGCTCAAGTCAACATTTCTATTGACTCTACTTGATCTTTACGCAATAGTCGACTGATGCTCAGTTTACAGTCGCCTGTATATTTACAGTCGCCTGTGGATTGGTCAACAGTCGTCTGAGAAGCGTAAGTGCAATCTTTGTCGCTTTCTATTTTTCTCCATCTTCTGTAGCAGACGACTGATGAAAGTTTTACAGTCGCCTGACTATTTGACAGTCGATTGTATTATTGACATCAGTCGCCTGTTTGCATATCTGGAGAAAGAGTGTAGCTCTCTGTTTTATTCCATCCCCTGCAACAGTCGCCTGCTGAAGGTTTTACAGGCGCCTGTCCTGTTCTCAGTCTCGACTGTTTCGACTTCATCAGTCGACTGTCCTGGCTCAGATTATAGCCATTGGATATTTTCTAGCCGTTGATCAGTCGACTGTCTTTTGATCATCAGTCGACTGTCGCTGTCGTTTTCGCCCGGTTTCTACCCGTTGCTGCCTTGTGCTTTTAGTTGTTTTCTTGGGTTTTGAGGGTTGATATAGGGCTTCTATATATATGGGTATGCTGAGTTAATTAGAACTTCTTGATGCTATTGAAAATCATAATAGTTCATAAAGCCACTCTCAAACTCTCTCATTTTCCTCTTTGAGCTCTCATTCCTCTTCATGCATTGAAGTCCAGCTCAAGGAAAATCATCCATGTGCTTTCAAGCAAATCTCAACACTTGGAGATTCTCTTCCATGCCTTGCATTCATCTACGAGTAAGCATCTCAAGGCATAGGTAAGAGTATTTATTTTACTTGGTGATTCTTATAACTCTAATTCTCTTTGTGGGAATTAGTCTTTCTCCCTTTGTGGGAGTTTATCTTTTTGTGGGATTAGGATATTCTCTTTGTCGGAGTAACTCTGTTACTAGGAGTTTAGTGTCCTAGCATAGGGCTAACCCTAATTCTCTGAGTGGGAGTTAGTAATTCTCTTAGTGGGAGTTTGACCCCTGTGTAGGGTTGGTTGGGTCCTTGTGTAGGGCAAAATCCTCTTGGTGAGGTATCTCTTGTGGAATTTGTATTCACTTATCTTTGTGGGAATATAGTGAATATTGGTGTGGCTGGATGTACCCAAGTTTTTGGGAACCAGGGTAAAATCTTGTGTTTGTGTTTGGATTGATTGTGTCAATTATTTCCTCTTGCATTTATTATTCTGCATTTGCAAGTTTAATTTTAATTGGACAATTTATTGCCATTACACTATTTACCCCCCTCTAGTGTATTGTTGTTAGTATTGCAAGGGTAAGGTGATCCTTACATCTTTCTGTATTTTCTGTTGTTCCGAACTTTATAAATGCAAGAGCCTGAAAATTTTAAAATGGTACCCCTACGGACGCTTATTGGGTCCGAGCTTCATAGCTTCGGCCTAAGCGGGCCTTAGTCACACTTCACCTCTGTAGTTTTGGGAAGCGAGGTGCGACAGGTTCTAGTGGTGGCCCATGCAGGTCATGCAAAAAGTTCGGAACAATAGGAGTACCGCATTCATTTAATATCCAGTTTAACACGTACGAGTCTAAATAGGGTTTTCCTTGTCTTAGATGATAGGAAGACTTAGGTAGACGTCCAGGTCTGATAGTCCGGCGCCTTGGTTAAGATTTAGTCATACTCATCTTAGGATGCCCTAGTAACCTCTCACCCGACTCTGATCATGTAAGATTTCTAGAGTCTTTCTTTTAGTTGTCCGCTCGGGTCCATCAATTTTGGGCCCAGCAAAGCGTAATCTTGTTTCTCTTAGGGCCCTTCCCTGAGATCTCTCTGTTACAGTCTAGTTCATTAGAAAGTCTTAGTGCTGAGTTCCCCTGATCTTTAGATGGCCCGATAATTACGAATCTCTGATTTCTAGCATCTTTCTAATCATTACATATCTATGTTTCCGACAGTAGGATTTCCCAATGACTTTTCATGAGTCATATCCTAGACGTAGTTATGTTTCGATCATGCGATCCTATCTCTTTCTCCCGATTCGCATGACTCCTTCGTGTTGTTCATCATTAAACGTTGACTCTTCCCCACTACCATCCTGATCATTCAAAAAGTATTTTCAATACTATTTTGGATTTCCATTCTAGTTTAAATTCTTTGAAAACATTTAGCCTGAACTTAAACTTTCTACCTTTCAGTTGACTTAAATTTATTCTTTGAATTTCGAAATTTTCTCACCGAAACCTTTAAACTACTATCGTATAATATTTTTCTAACCTATATTTTTCATACTCATATAAATATCATATTTCGTTCATATAAAAATATTATTCTAAACCTTACTTATATTTTCGCTGATTCGATATACAATTTTCCCTTTCTTACCCTTCACTGTTAAGACGTATTTCAAATGACTCATCGCCCATTTTTTTAAATTCTTTTCTAAACTTATCAGTGTGACAGTCCTATACACATCGTATTCGCACGTCCAAGTTTGTATAAAAACCTATCTCCATTTGCCAAAACCATCACTTCATTTCCATACTCGTTATTTTCCTTCGTCAAAATACTTTACTTCGTATTTTAAACGTATATCATCTACATGCTTTTTCACTTACATTTTTTAAGAATATTAATATATCTATTTTCCCTACTTAATTAATCACCACTATATTTCTGTTTCATATAACTAAGCTTTTCCCTTGTCCATGTCCATCCGAACCAGTTCATCCCGCACTTGTTTCGTTTCGCTATTCGGTTCGGATTCTTCACTATTGTTTAGCTATCTCCTTAGTGCTTGTTGTTGCCTAGGGCAACCTTAGTATAGTATAATGGGACCATTAGTTTAATTTGAGTTGTCGTTGTGGTGCATGTTTTTAGGAGTGTGCTTACGCTTAGTATATTAATAAGTTATGATTGCCTTTTGTGTTATTGTTATGCGTACTCCGTATCATACTTGATAAATATGTATGAAGTGGTAGGTAGGATATTATAGTGTACTATTTAGTCATATATGTGTGGTTGGTTATATCAAAATAGGGATGTTTGTGTGCATTAGAATTAGTAAGAATGTATGTAGTTTGAATATACTTGTTAATACTTGTAATTATATGTTAGTAAAGTTATTAGGTGTAATGATGATAGGTGTACTTATAGTAAGTGTGCATTCTATTATATGACCTATAAGTTAGTGTGTGCGAGCGTGTACTTGCACGTAGATATGTATGTGCTTAGTCATAGGTAGATATATTATTACAGTATGACTAATCGTATGTATGTGCCTACTTGACTATCGCATGTTATAACTATGTATGAATGATAATATGGGTGTATTTACGTACGAAAATATGGAGTATATATGTAAATAAATATATGTTTGCTTTATAGAAATAATATATTTAATTGATATTGTATGTGTGTATAGTGAAGTATTGGTGCGTGCATTAAGTATAATATCATTCTAGTTATGGTGCGAAGTCAATGTATTAATAATATTATGTATTAGTCGTTGTATGCTGAAATTATTAACGATGTATGGTTAAAAATTTATATATGATTAGTAAAGTGCTACTACTTGTCGTAATAACGATATTGATTTTTAAATATATGGTATGGTTGCATTATACGTGTTGCGCTTTAAGTTGTGATAGTAGTATTGATATTTGAAGTAATAATTAGTGATGCATGTGTATTATGATCGTGTAGCTTTTTATTGATATTAATATTTTATTATTATTACCATTTTTGTTATTATTATTATTGGTGCTAAATGATATTGATTGAGTTATAGCAGTGTATTAACTGCACGTGTTATAGTTATTATATATTAGTAACTATATTGGCATGACTTAGTGAGGTATGTATGAGTATTATTAATAGTATTAGTATGGTTGTTAGATAGCACTATTAGTAGTAATAAGACTATGGTCATTATTACTATTTTTTTGTGTTTAGTAATATCGATTGAGTATTTACGCGTGAGCGCATAGCAATGATGTGTGCGTTGTGTTTTGAATGTAGTTATGGGACGGTATGTGATGTTTATATATGATGAAGTATCTGCGTGTATTTGAATAATGTATATTCGTGTAGTTGTAGTAGGAGTGATAGTTATATAAGGGATGTACATGACTATAGGAATGATTAAAGTACGTGTATAAATCTGACTGCATATAATGGGTATAAGTATAGAATGTGCATATATATTTACTTATTTGTAGTATTGATGTTTGACTACCTAGTGCATATATAAGCACTTGTAGTAGCTATACATGGTTTGAATTATAGTGTTGTATAATTGGGGTAGTTACTAGTACGACTAAATATATTTTAAGTTAGAAAGTCCGAGGACGGACTTTTTTCTTAAGGTGGGTAGAATGTAACGGTCGCTTTCCGACCTTCTGTATTTTCTACGTGTACGTACGTTTTTCGTACACGTATTTTATTCGAATCTTTCTTGGATTCGGACTATAGTGTGTGATATGCCATTGTGACCATATGGAAGTATAGATTTTTATAGTAATTTTTGGGAATGTCATTTCTTGGCTCGTCCTATCGCAGAATAGCTTTGAATGGAAGGGCATTTCGGTCTTTTGGCTTCAATGCTCTTTCCCCGATTTTATGATATTTCTCGGTAGGTGTAGCACACAGCCAGACCATGTAGCCCTGTACTTCTCGTCTCTGTGATCGTTTCGGTATTTTCGGAATATTTTTCCGATGCCTGTAGTGGGACTTATCCCTTAATCAAATTTCAACCCTCATTAGCCTTTGACCTTTTCAAATTCAAATTTATTAGGATCCTAATCAAATCCCCCTAATATCTCCAACATATAAGGGAGATATGATTCAGCCACTATTGTCACCTTCATTTTCCCAAAACTCTACTCTCCATATCTCTATCACTCTCCCACAATAACCCTAAACATATAGGCAAATAGCAAACCCTCTTCTTCAAATAACCAACCTGGCCGAAATTGCAACCTCACGTAAATGAACCCTAGCCGTCCTTTTCTCTCCTCCTCCAGCCGCCACGGCAGCCCCCAGCCCCCTAACTCCGGCCACCAGCTCCTCCACCTTCTTCTCCTCCATCTCCTCCTCCCAAAGACCTCAAAAACTCAAGCAAACAAGCCCTTGGCCGAATTCTGTGAAGCTCTGAACCCACCGCCGAAAAACTCACGGCCGGCCCGCTGCCGCTGCCGCCGACGACGACCACCACCCCCACTTGGATCCCCTTTGACCTCTCTACCCTCTGCAATTCCCCTTACGCTCATCTCTCACCTGTAGCTCCTTGAAAACTCGTCGAAACTCCTGTTTTTGACAGATCTGTGCGTTAAACTTCAACACCGGTGCACGACCACCTCCGACCACTTTCGGAGACCACTCCACCACTGTTGGCTTCCACTTGAAGTCCTTTAGCTTCTGCAATTTTCCTTTGACGTTGTTTATCGCTGGTTTTCCACTGAGACGCGCGACAACAAACGTTGCGTGAATCTGTCCCCTTCGACTTCTCACGACCATCCACTACCGTACGCTCATGCCGTCGGCCACCCATCGGGCCGAGTAACTCCCACTGATCCTACTTCAATCAACGACCGCCTCCTTGGACCCTCGGAGTTCACGTGTGTCACCGTACCCACGTGTTTTTATTCGACGTCGCCGCCGTCGTGAAGATCCATTGTGCTACCTGCAACGGGAGGGAGATCACCGCTTGACCGCTGTTTTTGTGCCACCAACTTGCTGTCCAGAGGTGCCTCGCTGCGCTACCTGTGGCCGAGGAGTTGCAGACGACGTCGATGCTTCGTCGTTCAGACCCGTCATCTGCTTTTTGAACGACGTCAAAAGGTTAGTCCCCTAACGTGTAGTAAGAACCCACCCGTAGCAAAACGTAAAACCTAATCTAAAATTTGTCAACGTAAACTAAAGTTAATTTCTGCATCTTTAAAACATTGTTCACCGTAGAAAATCGACGAACGAACTGAATCTCTGTGCACATAGGGTAGACGTCGATATAGACTGAACAAATCATCAAAAAGACGTGACTTTTTGACTGTTAGGGTAGTCCCGCCAAATTTAGAAACAAATTGTAATAGGATTGACAAAGCGCGATCTGACATCATCGTGATCCTGTTTCAGACGGACCATCGCCGACGCGGCGTTTCGACTGGACGCTCCTGACAGACGACGCACTCGCCACCGCAGGCAAGTGTATACACTTGTACTTTCGGTCGTGTTTAGGCCATAGATTCTTAGAACTGTTAAAATGTAAACAAAGAGAACCAGACATGAAATGATAGCGTCCGGGCCCCCCTTAGACTTGACGACGAATTCTAAGCGCAACAACAACAACAACAGATACCTTAGGACTATTCTGTGTGTGCGTGCGTGTGGAACCCCTAGAAAGAACTATCCCTTTCACTTGTCATGTCTTGTCATGTTACAAAAAGCCTGCGGGCAAATAGGGCACTCTCCAAGCTAGAAAGAGTGATCCCTTGTCACGATTGGAAATGGTTAAGCCTGTGGGCGAATAGGGCACTCTCCAAGCCAGAGAAAGTGATCCCTTGTATGGATACACAGCCTGCGGGCAATAGGACACTCACTTAGCAGAGTGAGTGATCCCTTGTACGGATACATAGCCTGCGGGCAATAGGGCACTCACCTAGAAGGGTGAGTGATCCCTTGTATGGACTTGTCTTGTGCACTTGAGTGGGGTAGGGTTGAGCGTGCGCATGGGAAGAGGGTTTGATCCCCCTCGAACCGTGAGGCGTGATACGTGTCTTGTATTGTCTTGTCTGGTCCTGTTTAGGTTAGTCTCGTAGTCGGTAGCACACGCTACAGCTATTGGTTGTCGTGTTTACGTTTCATGCACCGTTTTACTCTCTGTAACTGACATGTTATAAACCCAGCATGTTAATCAACCAGTAAAATATTGCTTTTAATCATACACTTGCGGTACAGTCTAACTCTTTCTTGTAGACTTTACCTGACGTATAGTTCCTTTTTTCTTGGGTGTTGTATGTCAGGTGTTGAGCCGGAGTACGTTGACGAGCCGGACTTATCCGAGTACATGGAGCCAGAGGACGTCGACCTGGAGTACGTTCCTGAGGATGACCAGAGCTAGAGGTCTTCCCCGTCGCTGCCTTTTAGAGGTCACTACTTTTAGCTTACTCTCTTTCGGTAGTTTGTTGCCATGTTTAGGCTTCTCTTTTTTTACTTTTGTACTCGCTAGATATTATCCCTTTATATTAATGAATGCAAATTTCTTTCTGTATTTTCTATTGTTCTGAACTTTATAAATGCAAGAACCTGAAAATTTTAAAATGGTACCCTTACAGACGCTAATTGGGTCCGAGCTTCACAGCTCCGGCCCAAGCGGGCCTTAGTCACGCTTCGCCTCCGTAATTTTGGGAAGCGGGGCGTGACAGGTGGATTGATGTAGGATGTTTAGATTGCCTTGCTAATGTTAATTTCCAACACCCCTTGTTAATCCATGTTGTTGGGTGAAATAAGCTTGTGCCTAGTTGGACTTGATACTATCCATGGAGGAGCCAAAGAACGGTGGTGACTCGTAATTGTTGAACCATGTATCCAATGGATTTGCACATCTTGAAATGAATGCAAGACCCTTCAATCCACATTCCATAGTTTAGAAGTTTAATTAACCCAATAACCCAAATTGTTAATTGGGTTGTAACCCTTTATCGAATCGTGCATTACTTGAAAGGGGCCGCAAAGCAGTGGTTGTGTGATGCGCAACACAACCTATATGCACTACTATCACATACCTTGAAATGGATGTGAGAGTTGATTCATGTGATGTAATTAGGGGAATAACCCATTTAGTAATTACCTTTGGTGTATCCCAAGATGCTCAATTGATTTATTTTCCAATCCTCATACCTTGACTTGGATGGGTGATTGAGTTATATGGAATTAACATTTGGCAAAGCAATTGAGTAATCCTATTGATATCCTAAACACCCACACTTTCTTTTTCCCTTGCATCCAAATTTAGGACATTACCCTTAACTTAGTGTATTTAGACAATCCATCTTTACGAACAACCATTCACTCCCAACGGATGGTTAGAACCATCGTCAATTCTTTACACGCTCTGACTATTTGTGTGAATTTGCAAATTAGTTCCATCTATGTGGATACGATCACGTACTCACCGGGTATATCATTTGCTGACCTCGTACACTTGCGAGTATCACCATCCAGGTTGAGTCACGAATTTAGCAATTTTGTATCCCGTAACATAAATGCTCAACGCGCACAACAAGCAAAGCAAGGAGGGAGCATTGAGAAATTATGGTACTATCTAACAAAATTATTAAACGTGCACAGCAGGTAAAATTACACCCGTTGTGCGCGTTGAGCAAATATTTAGACGACAACAAATTTCTCAATGTGCACAGCTGTCCTTATACTTAATCTGATACAGAAACATGCCTACATGAAAACTGTTACATTAAATCTGATACATATTCAATCCGATGACATATTCAAAATGAACCATTCAAATATATTAATGTACAAACTGATACAGATCCAAACTGATACAATTGTCTTCATTATTACACACTAATACATTCAACATGCTAAATAGACCACATTCATACTGATACATATAGAAACTGATGCATATTCATACTAACTGATATAAAAAATTTGTACACATATTCCTAATTTCATTATATAATTATATTATAACCACAAATAATACATTAGCACAAAACTATACATACAATCATCTGATGATACCACACATAAATTATCCACTATGACTACATTCTTACCGATTATGGCCTTGAATTTACGCATCCTCTCTTCAAGGCCTTCCTTCCTTCCATTTGCCTCAGCACAATGGTATTCCGTCCAATGGCTTGCTACTGGTGGGACCGGGCATCCTTGGACAAGTTGAATCTGTATAAAGTGATTACAATTTACAAAACCTATGGTGATGGGTCCATGGGGATTACCATGGTCTGGACATGTTCTTAAAGATAAAAAGGTTAGACATTGTGCCTTTAACAGCAGATGTACAGCACATTTATAACAACTTGCGATTAGAAGTCCAACATCTGGAAAGGTCATCCAATATCGTGTCCGGAGGTTATCCTCCATATATGCAATTGCCCATTTCTGTTGTTGTGCATATTCATCACCCAGCATACTTCTGTACATATTATAGTATTCATTCAGCACTCCTAGCAACTGTGTTCTGATAAGCTTCTAGTTGTCCTCTCACATGCCCAGTTGAGAAGCTACAGCCATGTACCTACGGTTCCCATCTGCCGTCACATCTATGACGTTACATATATATTTGGTGATTTCAGCTGGAAATTACTCAATAAAAGGTATGTCTTCTTCAAATAAAGCTTCATATTCAGCATTAACTGAAGCTTATTCAGTTGCAATTTTATCTATAGAGGCAACAGCAGCTAAACTGGTAGATAGCCGATTGATAGTTGGTTTCTTTTTAGCATGTTGAGGTGGAGGGGGAGCTGAAGTACTATCTGCTGCTGAAGATGGACTACATTTGACATTTTGTTCCTTTGGGACCGTCTCGACTTTCTGCGGACGAAGCTTTCTTTTTTCAATGGGCCTACAAGTGGAGTTGGAGCGGAGCAAATAACCTCATCGGTTCAGAAATGCTCAACATGAGATAGTTCACTAGTGGTGGATGTATCTGCAAATTTCAACCTATTCCCCCTTTTTCTCCTAACTCTCACATTGACCTTAACTTTCGGGTCCTTCATCAGATTTATCTCCGAGGTAGATAGCTCCTTCAACTTTATTAACACTGTCTTCCTCGTCCCATCAAGTTACCCATACAGCTTGTGTATGCACTCTAATTCAGCATGTATAAGCACATCTTCTTCAGACATCAATTCCTTCTTAGCCTCCATGTCTAGCTTCTTCCGATGAGGATTTACGCATCTAAGGGAATGTGGCGATTTTCCCTTTGAATTCGCCAATCTCAAGGGCACATGGTACTCCATACATCCTTCTTGCTAGACAATCAAATGCGCTTTGCTCGGTCCTAATAGATTCAGATTTATCATCTTGCACATGCATTATCTTCAACACCGCAGCAGTTGTAAAGCCTATCAGCTCCCTGCATAAGTACCCAGATACTTTATGTTCACCTAGATCTTAGATTTCTCGAATGAGGCCTTGATCTCGAAATGATGCAACTCTAATTATGCATGTATGGTTGGCCAAGAAGCGGAGAAACTGCTGGCCGATGACCCCAATTCCTTTTAAGCTTAGAATATACACTCTGTGCTTTATTGGTATGTGCTCGATTGGTACTGACGTTTCCATAATACAGATTGCTATCTGTCCATACAGAAATAAATTTCTCATTGTACTTGTCTAGCCAATATGTCTTCACATAGCTCACAGCCTTTGGGTAATCTTTGTACTCTTTCTCCAATGCGTTCAGTTTTGCAACATAGTCCTCCTCCTTCCGTGCTCCCACCAATAAATTTCAGCTAAAGATGAAACCTACCCATTTTTCGTTATCTTCAAAATATTGCTTGCAATTGTTCAATATATTTTTGGATATGTGCAATCTACATAATTGGTGCACCGTAGAGGGAAATACATGGCCAATGGCATTCATAAGTGTAAGATCCCGAGCTGTCAAAATTACACGTGGCATCGTGTATCCATGTAGCAATGAGCTCAACTTCTCCAATGCCCACATGCAGTATCCTCCCGTTCGGCCTCCATGTAACAAAATGCAGCTGCGAACGTAATATCTGTGGATGTCACCCCAACCATCTCCATCAATGGTGTCCGGTTGTGGTTGGTCTTATACGCACAGTCCATAATCAAAATCTTTGGAAATCTACGTAATAAATCAACCAACTGCAAATGTGCCCAAAATAAATTCCTCACTGCATCCTCCGCTTCATGATACACAATGTAATTATGCTCACCCAATAGAATCAGTATGTGCTTCATTTCTGTTCTCCCGGCCATTCAATTGCTTTCATCCTCTGTCTTGCATTATATATAGTTTTGATTATGGTAGATGTGGCCATATCCTTTTCCTTCTGTATTTCAAGATTTCCCTTGGCCTAACCAAGCTATTTGACAAGTCTCTCAATGTTTCCATCTCCACCCCTCTTAACCTCTCGGCATATGTATGTCCCTCTCGGTACATCGCAGTTTATGGTTGTGAATGCCACATACAATTGTCAAACTCTACTTATCTTTTGCCACCCCATTAGCCCTCAAGGAGAAGTGACAGTTACACTTCTTGCTTCCAGTTGCTTTTTTGGTCTTTCTATCCCGCCTGTGTGGCCGATAGTTCCCACTTCTTTCACAACAAAAGTAATGGGTTTGCACTTTATTTCCCGTTGTACTCATATTTGATGCTTTTGTTACAACCACAATCCATGTTAGCAAACTGACTGACTTTGTCCATTTAACAAGCTCTTCTATACATTAATTGTGAACTGCTTTGAAAAATCTTCATTAACCTATGATCTTTCTACATTACCCTGCATTAATTACCACATACCAACAAATTCACTAAATTTTTTACTTTATTTTCTAGTAAATTTGTCACTTACCAACGCAAAAAAATTTCTAACATTTGCTTGTTTGTCCTCTTCTTCAAAGATCCGCTCAATGTGTACCAAGTCCATCTCTATCTTCGTAACTTATATGGATTCATGTACCAACATTACATTTCAGCAATCAATTTCTAAAAATATTAATAAATACCCAATTAATTAGCATCAACTAATGTCTTACCGACTTTACGATGCACTGCATATTCAGTCGACCATTTTAGGGCACCACAATGCTAAACCGGCTTTTGCTCTGCCTTGGGGATATTCTTTTGATCTAAGCAGGAACTCTTCTAATCTCTATAGTTCAGTGAAATAGCCGAATTTCTTTGTCCAAACTCAAACCCTAGCTCGTTAGCTTTTCGCACCTTTGTTCACAAGACTGTTCACAATCGGGTCTTTTCACGATCAGAATGGTTTTGATGTCTTTGTATTTACCGCTGAGTAAAAACATTAGTCATTGAGTAAATTACTCAATGCAAACAATGGGATGTAAAAGTACTCCAGATTTGAACAGATGTGCGCGTCTAGTAAAATCAATGCAATCTAGAAAATTTAACTCAGTGCGCACAACGGGCTACACTATAAAAAGAAGTGTGCGGTTTGTAAAAAAAGGTTAGAGAGGAGTATTATTACTCAGCGTGCACATCTAGTTCCGTTTTTGATGCACCCAAAACTGACACCTAAAAGCCACCTGGCAGTGTCACTAATGCCAGGCGCTAAATGGTTTCCAAGTATCAATTCCGGGCTCACGAACGCAAGCAGACGGTGTCAAGTTATAGTATATAAGATATCGATCCACAGGGAAAGTAGCGGTGTATTAATCTCAGGTTATTTCTAAATCTCAGAAGGAGGTAGCAGTCGGTTTGAATGATTGTTTGGTTGGTGGTGTTTGATCAATATAAATAGACTAGGGCATTAGGACTCGCCGCTAGGACCATCGGAGGTCAATGCTAGGTTAGGACTCCTATGTTGCATTTTTTTTATTGGGGATTGTAGCATCTAGGAAGTGAATTCATGCTTCAATGCTACATGAATCTAACATACTCTACTCACCCCGCTCGTGCGATAGATGCATACGGTATGTGCATTAAGGATCTACAATAATCTCACCACTCTCGTGGTTCGAATGCTCTTAACTCATACCACTCTCGTGGGTTAGAGCTTCGAGGTATTTTGGTGGCTCTTATTGACGCAATGGCAGTAGCCGTCAATTAGTGGTATAGTTCATCGGTGGATCCCATTAAGGCACGAGACGGGCATGGTCACGAGCCTCGGTTGAATCCACTAATTCCCTAATTAAATCCATAGGATAGTCCTTAAGCTAATCGATCCCACCGACCATGGGCACGTTCTCAGTACGAGTTCTCCTAAGGATTTTGTTAGGTCAACCAAAATACTCCACAGTTATTATCCAATACAACCTAAAAATCCTAACTTTGCATCTTTTTCCTAAAATCCTAGGGCTAATCCATTAGCCCTAGATAGAACTACTCACACATGGTGGAGAAAACAAGGAAAGGTTTGATTTTTAGCATGGAATTCATCTTAATAATAAAAAATTAATATAGAAATATGTACCGAAAGCGATGTAGATCGATAGCAAATCACAGAGAAATAAGATCCAAAATTCCAAGCCAGAAAGAATGAAATAAAAATCAAGTCTTTGCTCCAATATCAAAAACCTAGATCCAAATCCCAAGCTTCACTCCAAAACTCTTACTAATATTCCCCTAAAAACATTTTATACCTAAAATATTAAAGGAAATTCATCTTTATACAAGGGGTAGGGACCCCACAGGTAATTCTCAGAAATCTGGAAAGTTGGGCCAATTTGACACTTGGGCAAGTCGGCTACTCGGTCGAGTAGGTGGCTGCTCGGTCGAGTCACTTTGCTCGTCGCGCTGCTGCTTGCTTGCCTCTGATGCAGACTACTCGGTCGAGTAACCCCCGACTCGGTCGGGTAGCAATGGGTGTCAACTCGGGTCGAGTTGCCTAGCTGCTCGGTCGAGTAACTTCGCATCCATTTCATGTTGTATCCGCGTGTCAGCTCGGCCGAGTAGCTATAAGCTACTCGGCCCGAGTCACCTAAGAAACTGAATGGGCTGAGGCTTTTTCTGGATTTCTCTCGCTCGCTTCTCCTCTCCTTCGATATTCTTATAAACTATGGCAAACTCCCATGGGGCCTTGCCAATGATGTCCTGGACATGCTGGATGTGTCCATGTCTCAAATCAGCTCCAATTCGCTCCAAAATCCATGAAAATCCACAAATCTATGCAAAAACTAGAATATGGTATTAGGAGCGCATTTATATATGAAAATATGGATTTCGAAAGCGAATATGTTATGAAATGAGATGAAATGAATGCGGTAAACACATGGAAAATATGGACATATCAGTTGTGCGTGTTAAGTACCCGTTGTGTGCGTCGAGTGAAAACGGTTACAGTGGAGTAAAATTACTCAGGCGCACATCCGGTTGTGCGCGTGGAGTAAAAGAGTTTTTTTCCAAGTAATATTACTCAGCGCGTACAACGGTTAAAATTATACAATGTTGTGCACGTCGATTAAATACAGTTATAGTGGAGTAAAATTACTCACCACGCACAACGGTATTTAAAACTACTCCAGATTTGAACCGTTGTGCGCGTCGAGAAAAAACAATGCTATTAAAAAAATTATTCATCGTGCACAACGGGCTAAATTATAATGCGTTGTGCAAGGTAATTAAAAAGGTTAGCGTGTAGTAATATTACGTAGCGCACACAACAGGTTGCACGCGTTGAGTAAAAAGATTTAGTTGAAGTAATATTACTCAGCGCTCACAACGTGTAAAATGTTTAGTTTGAAATAATATTACTCCACACGCACAATGGTATGTAAAATTACTCCAGACTTGAACCGTTGGGCGTATATAGTAAAACCATGCAATCGTTTAAAATTGCTCATCGCGTAAAACGGTTCAAATCGTATAAAATTATACACTGTTGTGCGCGCTGAGTAATATTATTTCAAACTAAACTTTTTTACTCCACGTGCATAACGGGTCAAAGTTAGGACCAGATAGGACCCAATGTGACCCGATATTACTCTTGCAAAAGACTGCCCCGCAAAGTAATAAACTTCCACAGATTGCTCAAGGCGGAATAGCAAACGACAAGGTTTTCAAAGATTGCTTAATGCGCACAGACCGAATTTCCAAAGCTTTGATTTTTATTTCTTAGCTCGAAAGATACATCACAGTGACAACTGGAGCGATCAAATAAAGTGGTGAAGCAAGAGCAATCGATTTAGCGGGTTTTGACCTAAATTTGCCGAAATCGACATTGGAAGCTCATATCGACGGTTCAGTTATCTATACATTTGGTAAGTATATAATTTTAAGTACATTTAAGTTGAAATTCTTATTCTAATGGGTAAAAGTTTATCTAGAAATTATTTGATTTTACATGCATGCAGATACGGTTGAGATTAATGGAGAATGTACAAAAATACTCGGTAATATTGATTTATCTTTTCGGCAATAATGCAGTAAATTTTTTATTCCAGGTCCAACTAGTTGTATGTATTATTTGATACAGGATAACATGGATTTTACACACGAATTTACAACCATGCAAATTTTTAAGTGTAGAAACGATCTGGTTCAGTGGATAAAGACCGTCGGGATATCACATGGGCATGTGATTGTTACTCGTGCGGAGAGTTTGAGTAAATCTTCCAATAGAGTTCTTGCTATTTACTTTGCATGTGAAAGAAGCAGGGTTTATAGTGGACACCGAAAAGAGAAAAAGACCGACAAGCCAATTCAAACCAAGAAAAGTCAATGTTCGTTCTCATTGCGTGCTAATATGGTGGGCATTGATGAGTGGAATTTAACAGTCATTTTTGTCATGCATAATCGTCAAGCAACTAAATATGTTTCGGGCCATTCGGATGATTGGATGTTGCATGGAAGGGAGATGGAAATCGTGAGAGACATTTCAAATAGCAAGGTTAGGACATCTGAAATTTTGAAAGTCCTTAAGGAAAATCAAAACTTCAGTGCAACCTAAATCAAAGCTATTTATATTGCACGAAACCGGTTGAAAAGGGAAAGAAGGTTGATATTGTTATAAAGTTGAAGGAGTTAGCCTCCCCGGAGAAAATTGTAGGTGATAAGCATGAGAAGGCTGAGTAGGAGGAGGAGGAGCATATTATGGAGGATGAGAACGTGGAGGTAGAGCCTAATGTGGATGATGAAAATATTGGAAGGCAGTGGCTGCTGAGTTGAATGTTGAGGAGCATAATGTGGAGTTGGAGTAGAAGGTGCAGAAGGTGGAGCAAAATGTGGAGGAGCAGAATGCTGAGATAATGGAGGAGGAGAAGGCAGTGTCTACGTATGTGGAGGAGGAGGAGGGGCATACTGCGGAGGAGGTAAAGGTGGTGATGGATCCTCTTGTGGATGATGAGAAGGTCATGGAGGATGATGAGGAGAAGGCATTGGCTGCTGAGTTGAATATGGAGGAGCATAATGTGGAGTTGGATGAGAAGGAGCAGAGGGTTGATCATAATGTAGATGAGCAGAATGCTGAGATGAGGGAGGAGGAGATGGCAGTTGCTATGTATGTGGAGAAGGAGGATGAGGGGCATACTGTGGAGGAGGTGAATGTTGAGGAGGAGGTGGTGGAGCATAATGTGGAGTTGAATGAGGAGGAGGAGAAGGTGGATCATAATGTGGGGAAGCAGACTGCGGAGATGAAGGAGGAGGAGAAGGCAGTGGCTAAGTATTTTAAGGAGGAGGAGGGGCATACTGGGGTGGTGGAGTGGCATATTATGGCTGACATGCTTCTGTAAATTGCTCCACTGGTTCAGATCATTTCTGAGCATCATGCGGATGAAATGGAGAAGCCTACAATGAAGAGGAAGACTGTTAAGGCTCCACTAGTTCAGGAGATTGCTGAGCAGCTTGCAAAGGAGACGGAGAAGCCTACATTGAAGAGGAAGCCTGTTAAGGGATGTTAGGTGAAACCTTCAATTCCACATGATGAGTATGATGATGACTTGCCTGCCGAATTCAGAATACCATTTTGGTTGGATTTTTCCGAGTGTATACGACCCCTTATAGTGGACGTCGAAAATGTGAAAGCAGATGGGAACTGTGGGTATAGGGCAGTGGCAGCTCAATTGGGCATGGGTGAGGACAACTGGAAGCAGGTCAGAATTGACTTGCTAGGTGAGATGAACACACACTGTGATTTGTACCAGCACGTTATGGGTGAAGAGTAATTTAAAAAGATTGTAAGGGTAGTGGCATATTTGAAATAATGTCCGGATAGCAAATGGTGGATGCAGCTGCCAGAAATGGGACATGTCATTGCCTCATGCTACAATTGTGTATTACATTATCTTGGAGATCATGTGTGTGTGTCATTTTTTTCGTTACGAACTGCTCCAGAACCCCTATCCTCCGACGGCACATAACGATGGGCCATGTGAACAATAATCACGTTGTTATTATTAAACTTGCCCAAGATGGTCATGTCCCTTCGCTGCCGGTATATGGAAAAGATGTCATTACGCTTTGGCAGAATGATGGTGAGGAGAGGATGAAGGTAGGTCAGGATGATATTGCAACAGTTGAAGTTTTTGATTAATTGTAAGAAATAACTTTGTATCAATGCAATATGATTTTTGTATCATTTTTACTACTTGGTAGCATGAAATTTTATCACGTCTGCCAAATGTGCACATGTTATTATGGTCGACCGTGTGGTCAGCATGCTGGGGGAGTCGCCCCCAGCCTTACGATTGATCAAGTGGTCGGTATGCTGGAAGAGTCACCCCCAGCCGTATGGTCGATCGGGTGGTCGATATGCTAGGGGAGCTGCCATCAGCCTTATGGTCGATCATGTGATCGGCCTGTTGGGGGAGCTTCCCCAGTGTTACGGTCGATCATGTGTTCGGCCTGTTGAGGAAGCTGCCCAGCCTTACGGTCGATCGTGTGGTCAGCCTGTTGGGAGAGCAGTCCCAGCCTTACAGTCGATCATGTGGTCGGCCTACTAGGGGATCTACCCACAGCCTTACGATCGATTGAGTGGTCGGCCTGCAAGGGGAGCTGCCCCTAGACTCGATCGGGTGATCGGCCTACTAGGGATCTGCCTCCAGCCTTACGGCCGATCGGGAGGTCGGCCTGCAGGGGGAGCTGCCCCTGCCATACGGTCGATCGGGCAGTCGGCCCACTGGGGGAGCTGCCACGAGCCATACGGTCGATCGGGCGGTCGACCCGCTGGGGAAGCTGCCTCGAGCCTTACGGTCGATCGGGCGGTCGGCCCGTCGGGGGAGCTGCCCCAAAACATACGGTCGATCGGGTGGTCGGCCTGCTCAGGGAGTCACCCTCAGCCTTACGGTCGATCGGGCGGTCGGGCCACTGGGGGAGGCATCCCCAGCCTTACGATCGATCGAATGATCGGCCCGCTTAGGGAGTCGCACCTAACCTTATGGTCGATCGAATGATCGGCCCGCTGGGGGAGTCACCTACAGCCTTATGGTCGACCGAATAGTCTGTTTGCAACAGGCGGTCTTAGATCCACCGGGCGGTCGTCAAGTTTTGAAGGACAAATGGTTATGCGCAAGAACTCTCGTTCACGTTTAACATTAGGAAAAAAGGGAAGGTACATTTCTGATTTTGAAGACACAAAGCAGGTAAGATAATAGTGGGCAAGCATCACTTGCTTGGTGGAAGGAAGAAGAGGATGTTGCCTTGCTCATCGGCCCCCGTCCTTGCGATTGGCTCCTTACTCGATTATGCGTAGAGGGGTCTGGACGACGTTCGACTTTTTCCCTTTATCGCCTTGCTTGCAAATGCCTTCTCGGGGGCTTGCTTTCGAAGCGTCGACGAAGTTCTTTAGGTATCCCTGGCTGATCAGCTAGTCAATGTATTTTTTTAGATGCCAGTAATCGTCGGTGTCGTGGCCGCTGTCTTTGTGATATTTACAGTATTTTACTTCATCTATTTGGCCGCCCTTCATCCTCAGGGGTGGCTTGTTGATTTGGCCTTCCTTTTGGGCATGTGTTAAGACGACATCACGGGTTGCGTTCAGCTTAGCAGGTGTTGCCTCCCCTTTGCATGGTCTCCACCTGGGGTTCTCCTCCCATTTGTGGTCCTCCGGCTCGCGGTGCATGCCTTCGTCGTGCCTTGAGTTCTTTTTGGCCCCCGTGGAGGGACCTTCTTCTTCCGCAGCCAGGGCTTCTTCCGTTAATATAAACCGCTCCACCCGAGCTAAGACATGATCGAGGCCCTTGGGGAGTCCTGATGCAGCGACTTCTTTAGGCCTCTATGTCGAAGCCCTTTCTTCAAGGCCACTATGATGACCACTTCAGGGCAGCTTTCAATGTTTAGCCTTTAGGTGTTGAAGCATTTCATGTAGCCTCTCAGAGTCTCGCCCGACTTCTGCACTATGTTGAACAAGAGGTCCGAGTTCGGTTTCCTTCGTCGCCCAGCCATTAATTGGTTGCAGAAGATCTGGGATATGTCCCAGAAACTACCGATGGACTAGTATGGGAGGCTATTATACCACTCCCTAGCTGATTTCTGGAGGGTAGTATAGAAGCCTCGGTAGAGTAGGACGGTGTCGGCCCCTTGGAACCCCATGATCCCCCTGTAATCTTAGACATGCTCCTGGGGGTCCCCCATGCCATTGTATTTCTCCAGAGTCGGTACCTTGAACCTGGAGGTCACCAACGAGACGGTGATACTCCTCATCAGTGGGTAACGATCGTCCCGAGGGCTTCTAGAGTGACCTGGTTCGACGGCGCTTCGTCCTGATGTTTGGGTGGTATAGGCAGATTGGCAGAGGCGTGGGAGGGACTGACCTCGTGACCGTCCCAGCTGGGAATCGGCATTGGTCACCGAGTGTTCTCCCTTCGGCGGCGTTCCTCACGACTCCTCTGCCTCTTCCGATGTTGGTTCCTGCTTAGTCCCCGTCGGTTCTCTGCAGCTAGGCGGCTGGATGATCGCCCCGAGTTGAGTGGGATCGATTGGACGAGGCTTGTCACGCCCCGCTTCCCAAAATGGACGGAAGCGAAACGTGACGAGGCCCGCTTAGGCTAGAGCTTAGAAGCTCGGACCCAATAAGCGTCTGTAGAGGTACCATTTTAAAATATTTTCAGGTTCTTGCATTTTTATAGTTCGAAACAACAAAAGTACAGAAAAGGAATTTGCATTCATTAAATTAGAGATATGATATCCAACAAGTACAAAGTCTAAAAAGAAGCCTAAGCGTGGCAAAGAAAACTGAAAGTAGTAACCTCTGAAGGTGGCGACTAAAAAGACCTCAAAGTCTGGTCCTCGTCAGGCACGTGCTCTGATGACGACGTCCTCGGCTCCACGTACTCCAGCGAGTCTGCCTCGTCCACGAACTCTGGCTCAACACCTGACGTACAGCACCAAAAGAAGGAACTGTACGTCAGGTCAGGTCTACAAAAGGGGTTAGACCAAACTGCAAGTGTATCACTTTTAGACAATGTTTTACTGGTTGATTAGCATGCTGGGGTTACAACAAGTACAAGAGAAGTAACGTAGCAGGAAAGTAAAACGCAACAAGTAGTAGTGGTAGCGTGTGCTACCAACTACAGGACTAGCCTACAGGTGTCAGGACAAGACGTGACGTGACGGAAACAAGGCAGGACAAGACAAGTGAGACACGAAAGGGTTCACGCCTTACGGTTCGAGGGGGATCAGACCCTCTTACCGTGCGCACGCTCAACCCAACCCCAAACCCCAAGACAAGACAAGACAAGATATCCGTACAAGGGATCACTCGCTCTAGCTTGGCGAGTGCCCTATTGCCCGCAGGCTGAGAATCCGTACAAGGGATCACTCTCTCTAGCTTGGAGAGTGCCCTATTGCCCTCGGGCTGTGTATCCGTACAAGGGATCACTCTCTCAACTTGGAGAGTGCCCTATTGCCCGCAGGCTGTGAGTCTGTACAAGGGATCACTCGGCGAGTGCCCTATTGCCCAGCGGGCTGTGCAAGACGGGACGTGACGTGACAAGACGGGAAGGGTTATTCTAGGGTGTCCACACACACGCGCACACATGATAGCCCTACAGCCTGAAAAAGTTGTTGTTGTCAGGCTCAGACTTCGTCGTCAAGTCTGAGCCGTCAAGAGTCGTCCCGGACGCTATCATTTCACGTCCGGTTCTATACATTCACAGTCTAACAGTTCTAGCAACCTAAGAACAAAGCACGGTCAAAAACGCAAGTGGGTACACTTGCCTGAAATGGCGAGTGTGTCGTCCTCTCGAAACGTCTCGTCCAAGCGTCTCGTCCGCAGAAGTCCGTCTGAAATATCGCCACGGCGACGATGTCAGGTCTCAAATTCATCAAGTCCTATTAGGTTTCGTTTCTAGGTTTTCGGGACTATCCTATTCGTCAAAAAGTCACTTTTTGATGTATCAACCTAATCGACGATCTATCCTATGTGCACAGTCAAATTAGTCCGTTCGTCGATTTTCTATGTTCGTACAACGTTTTACAGGAGCTGAAAATTAAATTTAGTTCAAGTTGACGGTTTTTAGTTTAGGGTTCAGTCAGCTATTGTGGGGGTTTCTACGAGTTTCGGGGAACCAACCTGAACCGGAGTTTGCCGTAGAATGGATGTCGTGTCTGATCGGAGCACTCCACAGCTTCAGATCTGGTCCTCGCACGATTCTCCAAAAGTCCAAACTTGCGACGAAGGCCTACGACGTGTCGCAACGTCGTAGACGGCAAATCCGCGAAGTAGCACGTCCAAGTGGGGCCCACAGCAGTGCTAGGGGTCCAAGGGGGGCCCACAACACCTCAGGAGCACTTGGGGGGCCCACCACAGAAGTTGGTGTGGGAGAAACCCACTTGCGACGAAGTTGGGTCGGTCGGACTTGGTCAGTGCGGGGGTTCCTCTCGGTCAGACCGAGAGGGGCTCTCGGTCGTGCACTGAGCAGCGCAGCGGGGTCGGTTGCAGCGGGGGTGCGAGGAGAACCGTCGGTCTGACCGACAGATCCCATCGGTCGCAGCGGGCGGGCCACGTTGCAACGTTGCAACTTGCAACGAGGCGGAGCGGAGAGCGGGTGCGGGGCGGCCTCTCGGTCGCTGCGGGCGGACCCATCGGTCGGGCGCTAGGGCGATGCGGAGCGGTGCAGCGGAGCGGCCAAGCGGCTGTTCTCTCGGTCAGACCGAGAGAAGGCCTCGGTCGGAGCGGGCGACAGCGGGGGGGCGATGCAGCGGGCGCTGCAAGCGGCGATGCGGGGGCTTGCTCCGGTCGTGCGCTGAGATTTGCGGGGGTGGCCGTCGGTCGTGCACGTTGCGATCGTCGCAACGTTGCGACGAAGCTTTAGAAGATGAAACGGCGGCTAGGGTTTTGAGCAATGACGAAAATACTTTGCCTAGGGCTAACTTAAATAGGTTAGAGCTAGGTTTAGGGTTTGGGTTCGGAAAAATATTATTAAAATAATTTAAAATAATTAATTTACTTAAAAATTACTCTCCTCTCCCTCACACAAAATTGGGGCGGCCAAAAATTCTGAAAATTTGCCAGAAAATTCTTTAATACGTTATTATAATATAGAAATTTTATTGTAATTAAAACTTTTATAAAAATAGGTTTTAAAATTATTTAAAGCTTTCAAAAAATAGAAAATAGGTCAAATTAAGTCCAAAAATTATAAAATAATTCTGGTGTGTTCGGGACGACTAAAGAAAGAGTGTGGAGAAGACGGATCTAAATTTCGATGTCGAGGGACGAAACTAAAAATAGAAACGTCTCGCATCAAAACAGAAAGTCGCGACGTCACGTCAAATAAGTTAGTATCGCGGAAGAGCGACTCGAGATATGTCGTTCCCAAGTTATTCCACAATCTAATATTTTCAGAGACGATCACGACGACATATCACACAAAATCGTTCAAAAACAAATAAAGTCTAAAATAAACACGTGCACGATCAAAAGCACGTGCACGGAGAAGGTACGATAGAAACAGGCCGTTACAAGGCTGCAGTTGGCTCGTCCTCAGTCCATTCGGTTCTTTGTCTCCCCTCATTTCAAAGGGAGGTGGGGGTCTGAGACCGTGTAGAAAAAAGGTTTGGCAAGGTGAACCGATGTTCCCGGTTCGGGCTTCTCCCACGGTGGTCAGTGACCACGGTCGAGCGTAGTAGGGGACATACTCCTTGGCGATTGGGGAACCCCGCCAGGTTCCCCCCAATAGGTGCTGTGGGCCTGCGAGTGATTCGGAGTGAATATTGTGTATTTAACCCCCTAATTAGTCCTATTTTGTGCCCATATGATGCTATAATGTTCCCTAATTCATTCGTATTTTCTACATCACCATTTATTAGAGAATTCACCTTGTTTGAGCATAAAACAGTAATTAATGGAGTATTTCTGCACTTTTTATATTTTTCCTAGCATCGTCTCGATCTCACGATTCCAACGACTATTTATTTGTATTTTTCTGAGATCTGTGCTAATTACTGTGTATTTTTTAATGCAGAATACCAAAAAATGAGATGCGCACGAATCTTGTCGCATGACGTGGCCTTCATCTACGCTTTCCCGCTCTCATCCGACGGCGCACAACGAAGGGGCGACGCGGCAACGGCTCTACCGTTCGATTGCGATCGAACGGCCCATACAAGCCCCGCTCAATCTCAAGTCGCAGCGATCTTACGGCGTCGTCGTGACCGTTGGATGATGATCCAACGGACCATCTCGAAGCGCAGATTAGCGAATTTGCGGAGCGACGTGGCCTCGTGTGCACCATGAGATCAAGATCTGACGATCCATATCGACTCCGCCTCAGCTTCGGAAAGCAGCGTTCTCAGCGGCGACGTGGGCAGCTTTAGGACGTCCGATCGAGATCCTACGGCCTCAAATCCTCCCGCGTTTGAACTTGATTCTTGCGAGAAGGCGCGATCACGACCGTTCGATCTCTCGATCGAACGGTCCCCGTTCATCCCAACTGGGATTCGGAGATTGCAAGCGGACGCGAGACAAATGAGTGAAGACCCGATTCCACTGCCACGTGGCGCAACGACAGCTGATCCCGCCTGGATCCAACGGTCCACAATTGCGCCGATCATTTTTTAGCGGGTTTGATCGATTTTGGAGCAGGTTGTGACCCGTTTAGCACAGTAAACCCGCAATGCCCCTATATAACGTATTTCTAGGGTTTTGGGGCGTATTCTGGCGTATTGGGGGCTCTAGGAGCCGTATTCCCCCAAGGAAAAATTATCAAAAATTCCAGAGGCTGTTCTTCCTGTTCTAGAGGATTTTTGGGCTCTAAAGTGGAGATTTGGTGACAATTTCTTGAACTTATACCCCGTATTTGGTGTATTTCTTTGTATTTTGGCTATTAAAACGATGTATTTGGCCATGAAACTTGATTTTTTTTTTGCACCATGCGTGGCTAAGCTCTTTGTGCTATGGTTGTGATGTAATTAGGAGTATTTAATTGATGAATTTCATGTCTTTAGCCCTACTATCACGTCCAAATTGCTAGTAATGTTGATTTCTACAACGTATTTGTTGGGTATTTGCTTATTGTCGATATTATTTACATCCCGTATGGCTAGGCCCTGACAAGGCTAGCCTATTTATGTTCACTAATCTGAACTTATTGTTGAGTTTATCGTTTAATGAAATCAATGTTGCTAGTGATACGTATACGGCTATTTTGACTAGTTTTCATCGTTTCATCTTCCGACGCCTTCGTGCCCTGACCGGACGAAGCGTTGAGTTATATGAAAGACATGATATTTCAGTGATTATTAACTCCTAATGAAATCACAACCGTAGCACATTCACTTCATACGTGTTGGAGTTGACGTAGTTAGGGTGTCGTAATTATTGGTTTCTATATCTTTTCGCCCTATTTGCACTTGATTAATCTTTTGGCACGTTTCTATACGCTTGATCGCCATACTTTCCGACGTTCTCGTGCCCTGACCGGACGAAACGTTGAGTTATAGAAAAGGTATTGATATTCATTGATTGCACACACCCTAACGAAATCAAACCCAACACATACTCCCCATACTTGTATCCTTCTCCAAGTCACCGTAAATATCGTTTTCTTTTGCTATTTGAAACCCTTGATCATATATCTTCGTGTTCGATAGGTGGTTGGCTAACATCATATTATTACTCTTTTCAGATTGACGTTCGTAGTTTTGCAGGTCAGTTGTCCCGCGGATTCGATACCTGGACTCACCAGGATATTACTTGCACGATCTCCTGCGCTTGGGAGTAGTTCTCACATCATTTGAGACGAGGCAAGTTTTTGGCGCCGTTGCCGGGGATAACAGTACTTGCAATCTACGATTTCAGTTCGTTTGGAGGAACATTCGGTGAGATCCTTCCATCTTATAGTCTAGGATTTTTTATTTTATTTTTTTGTTTTCTTTTTAAAAATGGAGTATATGGAATACATGAAATTCTATTGCACGAACAATTTGTATGATGCAGAATATTATAAGGCACACAAACATAGGATGGAGAAGCTCAAGATCGTTGGTTTTAATCAGAATGATGGTGAAACTTTCTTTCAGGCATGGAGGAGATTCACAGACATAATATCGAGCTATCCGCAGCATGGGTTTACGAAGAAAGAGCTCATGGAGTCATTCCTAGGTGGACTACGACCACAGCTGCAGGAGTTCCTGGGAGTCATGACGTCGACAGAGGCGTGGAAGTACATGGAGTCTTTACAAGAGAACGAAGAAATCACGAAAGAGACTTCAGAGTGCGATTCAACGGAGCCTTCAAGCCTTGATCAAGGAGAGCAAAGCGTAGACGTACCTTTGAAACACTTGAAAGAGGAAGTTCAACGGCTTATTCAGACACAGGAGGCCACGTCCCATCAATTCCAAGAGAAATTCCT
Source organism: Scilla litardierei (assembly GCA_030789695.1). Taxonomy (NCBI): domain Eukaryota; kingdom Viridiplantae; phylum Streptophyta; class Magnoliopsida; order Asparagales; family Asparagaceae; genus Scilla; species Scilla litardierei. The sequence continues at coordinate 144,522,448 of CM061141.1, forward strand.
CGCTCGGAGTCGGCAGATTCAGCAATCTATTGAAAATCTTAAGCTGATTTCCACTTGCTTAGAAGAAAATAAATCTTTTGAAATTCAATTTCCAGCACCTAATGTGAGTTCATCTTCTATTGTAGGTATATCGAGCGAGCCATGTCACGATGAAGTCACGAATGAAAACATTAACATGGCAGGAAGTGTGTGCAAAGTAGAGGATGAGCGAGCAATTTTGGATGAACAGGAGGAGGAGACGACTAGGGACATTGGTTTAAAGAATATCGCTATGGATCCCGAACCATTCCCTTCCTCAGTTTTTTCCCAAAATCATTTATCCCTCTCCACACTGACTGAGCATCATACCGAGCATAGTGCACATTTTTCAGGGAGTTGTCATCACCATGCTCTATTTTACTTCACCTATTTTGATGACTATATTTGGAATGTGTTTATGGCGAAGAATTTTAAAATAAATTGGATTGACGTGACTCATTTCTTGCAGGATACAGGTGACCAGATTATAGAGATGCTGGGAGTTACGTTGCTGGAGTCCAATTTAGCCTTTGGAGGAAGTATACTCGCCGAGGAGCGCAAGGAACAAATTGAACAACTTCCTCCACCATTAAAGATTCAGGATCCGCCATTTGAACACGGTGTGTTCTTTCCAGTAGCGTAGAATTTTATATGCTTTCTAGGATGCTTGCTTTGAATAAACTCGTACCCTCTTCGACATTGAGGACAATGTCCATCTTTAGTTGAGGGTGTGTATGAGACCTTAGGATTTTTTTTCAAAAAGCATGGCATAAGGAAAGAATGAACCACCAATCTCACCATTTTAAACTCCTTCGTATAACTCAAATGCGGATGATTATGCATTAACGGAGTTCTAAAAATTGTTTATGGCTTGAATTAATTTTTTTTCCCTTCATGAATTACCATTAATATGCTATTCAGGAAAAATTTTCAATTGCCATGATTAATATCTCGAAATAGTTTGAATTTATTTCATGCATGCTAATGTGATGAAAAAGCTTGAGTATACCCGATTTTTTTTCAAAAGTCTTCAAGTTGAAGAGGAATTTGGCCTTGGTTATTAATGCTTTGCTCAAAAAAAAATTTGGGTATTGAGTTGCTTATGAAAAAAAGAAAAGAAAAATGAAGGAAAATGAATGAATGAAGTATGTCACTAATAAATAACTTGGTTGGCTCGAGTAGTACAGTCCAAGGGGTCCTTTTGGCCTAATGCCCTATTATCGTCTGATTTGGGAGCCATTGACAGGAAACTCACTCATTTGATGGAGCGATCCAAGTTATACATTTTTCTGCGAATGTTGCTTGATGCGCGTTACGCGGAACGAATAAAAGAAAAGAAGTGGTGAAAACACTAAGCAACTTCAATACCCATGTCTTGAATGATTATTTTGATAGGCCAATTCCTTGGAAACAAGAAAACTAGAGAAAAACGACGTGTTATACTTTCGCTTGCGCAAAACGATTCTTGTATGTTATTTATTCATACTAAATTAGAGAAAATATCATGTGATTGATTTTGTTCATGGATGTGTATATTGATGGTGAAGATCATGCTGGAAAGTGTATTATTGAGCCACGCCATAAGCGATTGATAGAATTATTTTTTATTGATCATCCGTATTTATCGCTCTTTTTGCTAGAGACTAGCAAATCGCTAATTGGGGGGTGTGATTCGGAGTGAATATTGCGTATTTAACCCCCTAATTAGTCCTATTTTGTGCCCATATGATGCTATAATGTTCCCTAATTCATTCGTATTTTCTACATCACCATTTATTAGAGAATTCACCTTGTTTGAGAATAAAACAGTAATTAATGGAGTATTTCTGCACTTTTTATATTTTTCCTAGCATCGTCTCGATCTCACGATTCCAACGACTATTTATTTGTATTTTCTGAGATCTGTGCTAATTACTGTGTATTTTTGAATGCAGAATACCAAAAAATGAGATGCGCACGAATCTTGGCGCATGACGTGGCCTTCATCTACGCTTTCCCGCTCTCATCCGACGGTGCACAATGAAGGGGCGACGTGGCAACGTCTCTACCGTTCAATTGCGATCGAACGGCCCATACAAGCCCCGCTCAATCTCAAGTCGTAGCGATCTTACGGTGTCGTCGTGACCGTTGGATGATGATCCAACGGACCATCTCGAAGCGCAGATCAGCGAATTTGCGGAGCGACGTGGCCTCGTGTGCACCGTGAGATCAAGATCTGACGATCCATATCGACTCCGCCTCAGCTTCGGAAAGCAGCGTTCTCAGCGGCGACGTGGGCAGCTCTAGGACGTCCGATCGAGATCCTACGGCCTCAAATCCTCCCGCGTTTGAACTTGATTCTTGCGAGAAGGTGCGATCACGACCGTTCGATCTCTCGATCGAACGGTCCCCGTTCATCCCAACTGGGATTCGGAGATTGCAAGCGGGCGCGAGACAAATGAGTGAAGACCCCCATCCACTGCCACGTGACGCAACGACAGCTGATCCCGCCTGGATCCAACGGTCCACAATTGCGCCGATCGTTTTTTAGCGGGTTTGATCGATTTTGGAGCGGGTTGCGACCCGTTTAGCACAGTAAACCCGCAATGCCCCTATATAACGTATTTCTAGGGTTTTGGGGCATATTCTGGCATATTGGGGGCTCTAGGAGCCGTATTCCCCCAAGGAAAAATTCTCAAAAATTCCAGAGGCAGTTCTTCCTATTCTAGAGGAGTTTTGGGCTCTAAAGTGGAGATTTGGTGACAATTTCTTGAACTTATACCCCGTATTTGGTGTATTTCTTTGTATTTTGGCTATTAAAACGATGTATTTGGCCATGAAACTTGATTGTTTTTGCACCATGCGTGGCTAAGCTCTTTGTGCTATGGTTGTGATGTAATTAGGAGTATTTAATTGATGAATTTCATGTCTTTAGCCCTATTATCACGTCCAAATTGCTAGTAATGTTGATTTCTACAACGTATTTGTTGGGTATTTGCTTATTGTCGATATTATTTACATCCCGTATGGCTAGGCCCTACGAGGCTAGCCTATTTATGTTCACTAATCTGAACTTATTGTTGAGTTTATCGTTTAATGAAATCAATGTTGCTAGTGATACGTATACGGCTATTTTGACTAGTTTTCATCGTTTCATCTTCCGACGCCTTCGTGCCCTGACCGGACGAAGCGTTGAGTTATATGAAAGACATGATATTTCAGCGATTATTAACTCCTAATGAAATCACAACCGTAGCACATTCACTTCAAACGTGTTGGAGTTGACGTAGTTAGGGTGTCGTAATTATTGGTTTCTATATCTTTTCACCCTATTTGCACCTGATTAATCTTTTGGCACGTTTCTATACGCTTGATCGCCATACTTTCTGACGTTCTCGTGCCCTGACCGGACGAAATGTTGAGTTATAGAAAAGGTATTGATATTCATTGATTGCACACACCCTAACGAAATCAAACCCAACACATACTCCACATACTTGTATCCTTCTCCAAGTCACCGTAAATGTCGTTTTCTTTTGCTATTTGAAACCCTTGATCATATATCTTCGTGTTCGATAGGTGGTTGGCTAACATCATATTATTACTCTTTTCAGATTGACGTTCGTAGTTTTGCAGGTCAGTTGTCCCGCGGATTCGATACCTAGACTCACCAGGATATTACTTGCACGATCTCCTGCGCTTGGGAGTAGTTCTCACATCATTTGAGACGAGGCAGCGAGTTGCTGAACAACCACTACCAGTGTTTGGAAGTCAGTGTTCATCTCCTTGGAGAAAAGGTAGAACTGTTCGCAGGTTACCGAACGCGAGCCGTCGATTTCCTCAGTAGATTGGTTGTGTCCAGCCTCGGGCGATATGTAGTCACCCTCCTCGTGGATAGGCAGAATGTGGGGCCCTCCGTTGTTGTACTGGTCAATGTTGGTTGTTGCAGATGAAGTGTGTGATGATCTCGTTCCCACAGATGGCCACAGATATTTCGGGGTGTTTTCTCACCACTGATTGATAGTACGGAGGTTTGAGGGTCGTCGCTGTCGTGGAGGACTGGGATGACCTTCGGGGCCTATCAGACGAGTGGGTTCTGATGCGAGAATGTGCAGATCCAAGCGACGGCATGTCGAAGGGAATCGACGGCCGAGCAGGCTCCCGATCGAGGACGCTCGGGACTGGTCGATGGGATGTCGAAGGGAAGCATCGATCGGGTAACGTCTCCTTCGATCTACAAAACGAGGGAGCTCGTCGGGGGGGTCGGACCTTGATTCTGACCAAGTCCCCTCTGATGCCTAAGTCAGATCTTGACTGAAAAGTTCTTCGGTGGAACCGAGCTTGGTTCACGAAGAGACCAAGCACGAGTTCTCAAGCCGAGCTTATGGAGGAGAATCGTAAGACGGAAGAAGGTCTGAGGTGATGGTATACCTGGGTGTCAGGTATCCAGGATTCGGTCCGTTGCGTTCCGTTTGTCCGGTCTCTTATAGGAGTCCCGTATGTCAACGCATTCATGGCGTTTTATCATTCCTTCCTCCAAGCCCGCATTGATGGTCCCTTGAATGGCGATAAAGGCGGACGTAATGGTAGTTTCAATGGCGATCAAGACGGGCGCGATCTGGGGAGTGGTTTCCCCCTTCGACCGGGGTCAACAGTCTCTCGAATGGCGGTCTTGGGCCGCGACATCCTGACCTGCTCGTGGGCTCCTTTGGGCTAGAGCCTAGTGCGGTCTTGGGCCAAGCGGTCGGCTCGCCTCTTTTCGGCCCATTTGGGGGTTGTATCAATTTTATATGGTTATGATGTTTGTTTATCTCAGTTTATTACCATACTAAAACTGGCCATATATATCATTATGCTGGTAATATATCGATTGAAATGCTTGAGGAAATAGTCAAGAGATTTTAATCAAGTCCTAAGTACATGGCAAGGTGTGTCAATAAGCGGCATTTCCAAAGACTGATCAATATGATCATAGAGTGATCCATTGATTATGATAAAATGTGATAATTACTTATTGTCTCATATTCAAGCTATTAACAATCCTTGAGCTAAGTTCGTTATAATTTAGCAACTACTTAATGTGTATGACTATCGAGCCAATAATTCTGATAGATCTGCCATGGCATACTGAAATAATGGCTAAAGAGATATTTGGTGCATTGGTACCAATTATCACAGTGATAAAACTCTTCTCAATTACATTACTTTTTATGAATTAATTTGTGGATGAGCTGCTTACGACTTTACAATTGTCTAACTTCATATCTCTCTAAAGTACAGTGAAGGCATATCAATGATAGTATTGAATTTATATAGGATATGCAAAAACCTATGGTAATCTATGATTCACCAATAATTAGAAGCAGAGACGACATGTTGTAGATAAAACAGCTTTTGGGACTGCCACCTTTGTAACGACTTGATTTCGTAGTACACGTTTTTTCGTAACTAAACGAGTTCAAAATGACCAAATGATTTTTTTTCTATTTTTTGTCACTCAAAACTTAAATTTAATTTCATATTCGTGATCCTCGTGATAATACAAACCCGTGGATATTTTTCGTATTTTTCTGAAGTCGTTTGTACTAATCGATTTTTTTGATATTATTATATTATTATACTATTTATTTTAACCTATTACTAACTACATGGACCTACTTATCTAATTACTTTAACACCAAAGCTTAACACGTTTCCACATTTCAGAATTTTTTTTCTAAACTTAATCAATTTCTAACCTTAGTCATCAATCACTCCCCTAGCATCATAAATGCTAAATGATGACTAAGTATGGGTTCATGAACCCTATTACCCTATAAATACCGCATCTTCCCCATTAATCTCCATTCTTAAATAATAATAAAAAATTTCAAAAAAACTCTCTCACTCTCCCTCTCTCAACCAGCGTCTCCAACACCCCCTCCCCTCTCTCTTGCTGCCTCCCTCCGTCGGAGTCGCCGTCGACACCTCCGCCCACTGCCCTGATCGTCGTGCTCCGCCCGACCTCCCTGCAACCTTGCCAGCACCGACCCCGTAACCTCCTCCGCCTCACCCTCTCTTTTCGCCGTTGCCTGAGAGCCTCTCCGCTGTTTTCCCGCTGCCGTCAGCCTCCCTCAGTTCGTCGTCGCCGCTCCTCCCAGATGCCATGACTACTCGCCTTCACCATCACCAACCCCAACACGACGCCACCCTCCATCACCGACGTAGCAGCCCCCAAATCCCTCAACAGCACCGCCTCTTCCTCTCTCCTCGCCGCCGCTCGCTGCTCGCCCGGGGTGCCACCGCCTCCCTCCGACTCTAGTTGCCACAGCCATCTACGTCGAAGAAGACCCCCCTGTTACGAAAGAATGAAGAAAAGATTATATACGTCTTTTTTTAATACGAAAATTCATATATACGTATATATTCGTGTATTTATATTTATATAATAAATATAATATATGTTTCTGATTTTAAATTCATGATTAATCCTATATCACTCAGAAAAATACAAGCCCAGTTCCAGAAAATCAAACATGAATTCCGAACACATTGGTGCTGATTTCATCCCGATCAGACGAGTATATTTTTCACGATAAATTTTTAAATCTAAAATATAATTACGGTATTTTCAATTAGTAATTCATATCTTGATTTTTTCCTGTAAACTGATATATGAAAAATTATATGTTGTTGTATTCAACGAGACTGTCTTTTTGTCAGCTTACTTGAAACATTCTGATACGTATTTTATTTAGAAGAAAGTATTGAACGATTACAATAACCATTTAAAATTGGTTTTTAAATTCATTTTGAGCTTTTAAAAATTATTTAAAAATACCAGAAGCTTTAGAAAAATACTTTCCTCCTAGATAAAATTATTTACCTCACATCTAGCATATCTAAAAATATTTAGTACGTATTTTAACGATTTTTAAGCCATTATAAAAATACGAACACGTTAAGAAAAATAGATAGAAAATAGTGTGGTCTTTAAATGATTATTTCTTGTGATTGCAGGTACCTATTCTCGCGCACAAGCACCCATGGAAGCTCCAACTCCAACCTCGGCTTAATACGACGATCCTAAAACCTGTAAGTCACTTTAATTCTAACTTTAGAAATCTAAACAAGTGCACAAGCATGAACTTAGGATTTTATAATTGGCCTCAGAACGAATATTGACTAGAACAAATGACTAGAGACATAACTAACTAGTGAAATAATGAACTATAAAATGACTATTCACTTAAACCTACAATTTTGTATTCCATGTTTGTTGCACTTGTATTTATCCTCAAATTTCATAGCATCTGCTTTGCTTTACTTTCTGGTTTTCAATAAGTAATTCAATCTGTGATTCTGGTTCAACTATCATAGTGATAGAGATTTAAATAAATATGGAACTCTAAATAACATGAACTACTCTACCTTTTGTTAATATAATCGATGGAACAGATGTGATTATTGGCGTTCTTAACATTGGTATCACCCGGTGTCTAGGATCGTGTGTGCCAAAGTTTGGATCACACTGCTTGCAGGGATAGTAACCTGCTTGGCTAAATCTGACTCGTCGTGTTTGCATAGATCAATGTTAGAACTCCAATTATCATCAGTTTGCAACTATTGATTATAAATACCTTCTAAAGAGTTCTTCAACCTTTCATCTCACGAAAACTCTCGATCACCCTTACATATCATGTTCTGATACTTTGGAAACTTGGCATAACACATTGATATACTTGTACACGATTGCTCACGCTTAAACATTCACATCACCTGATGCATGTCATATGCTAGTCATTGAATGCCAATGAAATATCGTACTGAATCATCACAGAAAATGTAACATGAAATGGCGTGTTGTAACAACTATTGACATACCTATTGAAATATAATGATTAAATGACAACATAATGCTGAACTATCCTATTGAGATTGAATGCTTGTGATAATTGGCATTGCACTGGGTTTTGGGGTAACTTATATTTGAGAAAGTGTGGGAGCGACCGCGAGCCATCTACAAATTGCACCGTACCATACCAACCGTCTAAAATGAACTACCACGTAAAGTAAAGTGAGATCCGCCCAGGTGAGCGCCCCCGTGGTAGGAGATGGACTCAATGGTCGAACACTATACTTTCCTATATAAGTCACATAGTTTCTAGCTTTACTACTGCTTACATGTCCTTTTATTGTTACTACATCTACCTGATTGTCTTACTATTGTCACCACATTGCATGCTGGTTAAAATGTTGTTGCTACCATATTACATATGCCATGCCACAGTGGTTGCTCTTGTACGTTACTTTTTGCACTTATACAGTCACCTTTAACTTCGCTCATCGCACTTGCATGCATGTCTGCTCTTACCTTACTTGTTGCACTTCCATGATCATCTTTAATTGTTTACCATAGCATGTTCCATACTTTTGCACTACTCTATTTCTATTGATAGAACTGTTGTGACTTACCTATGGTTCCATCTTCGTGGCACCGCAGACACCGCACAGGATGACATAGGTGCTTCTGAGTTTGTAGAGCCAGAGCTCGACCTTGAGACCGCCGAATTTTAGACTTAGATTTGTGTGTGTGAGCGACCTACTTTCATATGTATTTCCTTTCAGTATTTTCTTTTATGTATTCAGTGTAAGATTGCTATTGTGTGTTTTATTTCAATTATGGACTGTAATAATGTACGCTGGTTTGAGTATTATTGTACATCTCTGCTTCGTGGCTATATTGTTTTCACTGGTGATCTGTAGACCTGCAAATAAAATCAAATAAGTAATGGCCCCCCGAAAGCGGGTCGTTGCAAGTTTGGTGGTCCACGCAGGTCCGCGCTAACTATCTCGTGAACAATATAGTATGATCAGGATGTACAGTATAAAATACTCAAATTAACCTCGAGTATGGGATGTCTCGAGTGTTTGCATGTATAGGACATACGGGTGAAGCGTCCTTATTACCCATCTTATTTGATCCTCATCGCCTTCTTTGAACACTTAACCCCTTTCTAGAAACTTGTGTTCCATTCTTTGGGTATAACTTCCTCTAGTAATCTTCTTTGAGGATAATTAAAGTGATCTTCCATATGTAGAACCATTTATTCACTTCATCTTCATCGCCCTTCTTTTAGTATGTCTTGACCTTTCGATTGACCTTCTTAGAATCTCTTTATTTTTGTTTAGTTCTCTTAAACCCTGGCTACATCTTTTTGTAAGGAGGATAGCATTCGAAGTTCGAGTTCGACAATGGAAGCAGATTGAAGGACGCTCAGAAGCATTGAGGATGGTGTATGCGTGACAATTGAGATGAACCAAAACGAGACATGCAAGTAGAAGCAACTTCTTCTTCTTCTTCATTCTTGAACCCATTGTCTTCTTCTATCTGAGCTTGATTTGTCTTAGGACTAGCTACGGAAACTATGGTGATGTCAATAGTATGTATTCATATATAACATCTCGTGTTGTCTTGATGCTATGATATCATGTTATATTTCATGCTATTTACAACTTAATTTACTAGGTTGTTAACATCTATTAAATCTTTGATTTGATCAGTTAATTGCTTTTTAATTCCGAGGATGGATTTTTTATAAGGAAGGTAGGATGAAACGACCTCATTTCGTAGAACACGTTTTTTCGTAACCAAACGAGTTCAAAATGACCAAATGATTATTTTTTCTATTTTTTCGTCGCTCAAATCTTAAATTTAATTTCATATTCGTGATCCTCGCGACAATACGAACCCGTGGATATTTATTTTGTATTTTCTGAAGTCATTTGTAATAATCGATATTTAATATTATTATACTATTATACTATTTAGTTTAACCTATTACTAACTACATTAACCTAATTACCTAATTACTTTAACCCCAAAGCTTAACACGTTTCCACGTTTTAGAATTTTTTTCTAAACTTAATCAATATCTTACCTTAGTCATCAACCACTCCCCTAGCATCATAAATGCTAAATGATGACTAAATATAGGTTCATGTACCCAATTACCCTATAAATACCTCATCTTCCCCATTAATCTCCATTCTTAAATAATAATAAAAATTTCAAAAAAAACTCTCTCACTCTCCCTCTCTCAACCCGTGTCTCCAACACCCACTCCCCTCTCTTGCTGCCTCCCTCCGACGGAGTCGTTGTTGACACCTCCGCCCACCGCCATGATCATCGTGCTCCGCCCGACCTCCTTGCAACCTTGCCAGCACCGACCCCACAACCTCCTCTGCCTCTCCCTCTCCTTTTTCTGCTGCCTGAGAGCCTCGCCGTTGTTTTCCCGTTACCTCCGGCCTCACTCAGTTCGTCGACACCGCTCCTCCCCGACGCCACGACCGCTCGCCTCCACCGTCACCAACCCCTACCTGACACCGCCCTCCATCACCGACGTAGCAGCCCCCGAAGCCTGCAACACCCGCAACAGCACCGCCTCTTCATCTCTCCTCGTCGCTGCTCACCGCTCGCCCATGGTGCCGCCGCCTCCCTCCGACTCCAGTTGCCGCAGTCGTCGACGTCGAAGAAGACCCCCTATTACGAAAGAACGAAGAAAGGAAGAAAAATGGTTAAGATTATATACGTCTTTTTTAATACAAAAATACGTATATAAGTATATATTCGTGTATTTATATTTATATAATATAGGTTTCTGATTTTAAATTCATAATTAGTCCTATATGCCTCAGAAAAGTACAAGACCAGTTCCAAAAATTCGCGTGTGACATTCTGAACACATTAGCGCTGATTTCATCCCGATCAGACGAGTATATTTTTCATAGTAAATTTATAAAGCTAAAATTTAATTACGATATTTTCAATTAATAATTCATATCTTGAATTTTCGCATAAACTGATATATGAAAAAATTATATGTTGTAGTATTCAACGAGATGGTCATTTTGACAGCTTACTTGAAACATTCTGATACGTATTTCATTCAGAAGAAATTATTGAACGATTACAATAACCATTTAAATTTGGTTTTTAAATTCATTTTGAGCTTTTAAAAATTATTTAAAAATACCAGAAGCTTCAGAAAAATATTTTCTTCCTATATAAAATTATTTACCTCACATCTAGCCTATCTAAAAATACTTAGTACGTATTTTAACGATTTTTAAGCCATTATAAAAATACGAATATGTTAAGAAAAATAGATAGAAAATAGTGTGGTCTTTAAACGATTATTTCTTGTGATTGCAGGTACCTATTCTCGCGCACAAGCTCCCTTGGAAGCTCCAACTCCAACCTCGGCTTAATACGACGATCCTCAAACCTTTAAGTCACTCTAATTTTAACTTTAGAAATCTAAACAAGTGCACAAGCATGAACTTAGGATTTTATAATTGGCCTCAGAACGAATATTGACTAGAACGAATGACTAGAGACCTAACTACCTAGTGAAATAATCAACTATAAAATGACTGTTCACTTAAACCAACAATTTTGTATAACATGTTTGTTGGATTTAAATAAATATGGAACTCTAAATAAACATGAACTACTCTACCTTTTGTTAATATAATCGACGGAACAGATGTGATTATTGGCGTTCTTAACATTGGTATCACCCGGTGTCTAGGATCGTTTGCACCAAAGTTTGGATCACACTGCTTGCCGGGATAATGACCTGCTTGGCCAAACCTGACGGGTCGTGTATGCATAGATCAATGTTAGAACTCCCATTATCATCAGTTTGCAACTATTGATGATTGTCTTCAACCTTTCATCTCAAGAAAACTCTCGATCACCCTTACATATCATGTTCTGATACTTTGAAAACTTGGCATAACACATTGATATACTTGTGCACGACTGCTCACGCTTAAACATTCACATCACCTGATGCATGTCATATGCTAGTCATTGATTGCCATTGATCGTACTGAATCATCACAGAAAATGTAACATGAAATGGCGTGTTGGAACAAATGATTGATATACGTATTGAAACATAATGATTGAAAGACAACATAATGCTGAACTATCATATTGAGATTGAATGCTTGTGATAATTGACACTGCACTGGGTTTTGGGGTAACTTATATTTGAGAAAGTGTGGGAGCGACCGCGAGCCATCTACAAATTGCACCGTACCATACCAACCGTCTAAAATGAACTACCACGTAAAGTAAAGTGAGATCCGCCCAGGTGAGCACCCCCGTGGTAGGAGATGGACTCAATGGTCGCACACTATACTTTCCTATATAAGTCACATAGTTTCTAGCTTTACTACTGCTTACATGTCCTTTTATTGTTACTACATCTACCTGATTTTCTTACTATTGTCACCACATTGCATGCTGGTTAAAATGTTGTTGCTACCATATTACATATGCCATGCCACAGTGGTTGCTCTTGTACGTTACTTTTCGCACGTGTACAGTCACCTTCTACTTCGCTCATCGCACTTGCATGCATGTCTGCTCTTACCTTACTTGTTGCACTTGCATGATCATCTTTAATTGTTTACCATAGCATGTTCCATACTTTTGCACTACTCTATTTCTATTGATAGAATTGTTGTGACTTACCTACGTTTCTATCTTCGTAGCACCGCAGACGCCGCACAGGTTGACATAGGTGCTCCTGTGTTCGCAAAGCCAGAGTTTGACCTTGAGACTGCCGACTTTTAGACTTAGATTTTGTGTGTGTGTGTGTGTGTGTGTGTGTGTGTGTGTGTGTGTGTGTGTGTGACCTACTTTCATATGTATTCCCTTTCAGTATTTCCTTTCATGTATTCAGTGTGAGAGTGCTATTATGTGTTGTATTTCAATTTTGGACTGTAATAATGTAAGTATTATTGTACATCTCTGCTTCTTGGCTATATTGTTTTCACTGGTGATCTGCTGACATGTAAATAAAATCAATTAAGTAATGGCCCCCTGAAAGTGGGTCATTACAACTTTTAATGACATATTATACAGGTATTTATGCAATGTCTTTAGATTTTTTTATTTTCTAGGTACGTTACAGTAACTACTATTGTTATTATTAAAAAGAATATCAATTTGGAAGTTTGCAAGTAAAGATAATTATTATGGAATGTAAGCAATAAGTGCTTTGTCTACATCGTTTCAAGTTTATGTTTTCTAAAAAATTTCCTAGGCGCTTAAACAATAACTTTGATGTAAAATACAATTGCAAAGCCTAACACATTGTGGCTCTCGATAAGATAAGAGAAAAGGAGGAGGGTTTCTCTTCATTCAGAAGAATGTATGTTTAAAAGCGGAGATGGTGTCAATGGATAGTTTGCCAATGATAGCATAGAAAACTACATGTTTCATCTTTTCCCCCCAAGTTATGATTCATTCTACAATAGGTTAACATTGTAAAGTGTTCTATTAATTTTTGGTTCAAATAAATATTTTTTAAAATTGTAATTTTGTTTTGATGGTTGAGATCATATGATGGAGTGATGATGATGGAGTTTCATGCTGTTGATAAAGTGGAGCAACAGCAAAAGACATGAAAAGTGAACGGGATATGCCTAGATGGATGCTGCAGACAACCTCTCTTGCACAAGTTGCACAAGTCTCTGGTAAGTCCATGTGTTTAGATTGGCATTGCAATTTCTGTAGATCGTTAAGTCTTTATATGCAATGTTTCCATACCAGTCAGTCATACTCTTGTATGCTTTTCATTATGATCAGTCATACCAGTTTATAATAGTGATGCCTAATGGTCAGTCATATTCTTGTATGCTTTTCATGTCTTCTAAGTTGGAGAAATATTTGATGGGGATACATTTGCCTATTGTTATTTGGAAATTGTATGTTATCAATAAACATGATCAATAATAGACCTTGTTTAGCATTGGATTCTCACAAAAAAGATTTAGGATGCCTACTGCGAATTGAATATACTTGAAAATGGTAATCAACTGTTGGAGGTTGATGAAGTTGACCAGGTTAAGGTAATTTACCATAAATATTTTATTATTTTATATATACTTTGTTTAGGCTTGTTGCTTTCAGTTGACCAACTATGTGTAAGTTGAATTTGTCAATAATATGGAGTGATTTGGTATAACAGGAAGTGTATTTACTTATGTTTTGATGGAGGATTTTGATGTAGATTCATGTTACAAGGCAAGCTTTCTGCCGTTTCAAGCAGAAAAACTGCATATATCTACCTATGTTATACTTCAGTTTATGGTGCATTCAAACCAATAATAACACATCATTATATATATTATGTTACAATCAATTGAAAACTTCTTCACTTGATTCCAGTTGATCTTTTCAATTTTTTTAGTAATAAGGGCGAGAATAATGATACAGCTATTCCAAATTTTTGAGGTCAGCAAGTGGTTATTTTTTCATTTTTTTCTGTACGGTCTATTTTCTGCCTCTCTGCTATGTTAAGAACAACCTAATAACAGATGCTCCTGCATCAGTCAACGTTACACATTGATCCATAGATATTGAAAAATTAATGGGTTGTGCATCTCCAAATTCTCTCCAATAATATCTAGTCTCATCTTCTCAATTATTTATACCTCAGCTGAGGCTCAACATTTTTCTGATGCATGCATTTATTGTTTTACCTTTGCATCATTGGCACTCTTCCAGTTTAACCTTGTGATTGGGATTACCAAGTATTCAGAATCTTCATTGCTGATGTTACATTAAAAAGCCTTCAATTTGCATATATCTCAGCATAGTTTATTCCATCCCGATGCAAGAAAAAATAGTTGCAAGAACATTGTTTTGATTAATAGATATATTCAACGTTTGGATTGCAGGAAGAGAAGATCATGTACGATGAGAACCTGAGGCAGGGTTACTAGGTGGATATACTATAAGGACCCTGGCTATGAGGAAAACACTAGAAGTGGGGATTGAATAGTGTTTATAAAATTTAAACGATAGTTATTCCAATTTAAATTCCTAACCAACAATTACTGCGGAATTATAAATAAAACCAAATTGAAACAATGCTAACACAAAGTATGTTTCAAGGGTTCGAATTATCCAAGTCAACTCCCGACTTGTTCCTAGTAATCCTATGTCCCTTCCACCTGGTTACCACCGGATACTCAAGTTAGAACCCTAACTTGAGGTTTCCTTTAGACCCACTTGTAGCAACCCTACAAGTGAAATCAAAACACAATCGATGTCCTTGACTCCCACAACTTGGGAGCAAGCAAACCACTCTCACAAACTGAGAGTTAAACTAATATCGAAAGATATGAAATAATGAAATAGCAACACTTACCTTCACCTATGCCTTGAAGTAGAACTTGAAGGAGCAAGTGTGTTGTGTGTTGATGTCTCTTTTGAAAAGAGAGAGAAGCCCTTTCTCTTGTCACCACCAATTGCTTAGAGGATATCACTTTGATTCTTGGTTGGAGAGCAAGAGAGAATGAGATTGGAATTCTTGGGCTTTTGAATTTGAGAGCTTTGAAAAACTTAAAGTTGAAAGCTAGGGTTTTTCAAGAGATGATCAAGAAGAAGAGTAACCCCTCAATGGAACAGTAGAAGCTCTCTTTATAGGTTCCCGAAAACCCCTAAACAGAATCCCCAAAACCCCCTTTGAAATCCGTGAAGAAAAAGCCAACGGATAGAATTTACACAGTCGATTGGTGAAGAAAACACAGTCGACTACTGCACGGTGTCAGAGGGTAGGTAAGAATTCAAACGGTAACTTACCACGTAGGACAGTCGACTGATGAAGAAAAGACACGTGCCTGTAAAACTAACATGCGACTGTAAATCCTTCTACAGACGACTGGCCGCAACATGGAAAAGCTGAGAAACCTCAGAAAGTTTTGGGAAGACACGACAGGCGCCTGATATGGAACACACAGGCTCATGTGCCATGGGCAGTCGACTGTGAAACCAACATCAGTCGACTGTCACTAATACTTGAAACTTTCCAGAGAGCAGAGTCTACAGAGGAATCATAAACAGACGACTGTTGAAGCTTTGACATTCGACTGTGCCTTGGACATGCGACTGTCAATCCAACATCAGTCGACTGGCCAAATGGAAAAGAAATTGACCTTTGGGCTGGAGAGAGACAGACGACTGATTAACACCTCACATGCAACTGTAGCTTGGACATGCACCTGTCTTTTGTACAGCAGTCGCCTGAAAGGAGTTAAAGCTAAAAGGCCCAAAAATCAATTGATAAAGTATGTGCATAACAGGCGACTGTAGAACAAATCAGAGTCGACTGTTTGGAGAAAGGCGCATGTATAACGTTCGGCAATCGCCTGTCGAAATCCCAAAATGCGCATGCTTGAGAATTGTGAATTGGAGTCTAAGGAAATGTGATCTAATGATTTCCTATGACAGAAATGAAGATGTGTGAGTGCTGCAACATTGTTCTACTTCTAAGCTACATACTAAAAGAGAGTAAAAAGATTACATTTTGTAGAAGCCTCTCTTCTATCCAAAGTATAAGCTTAAAGTCTTCTAGGAGCTTCAATCACCATCTTTAATCATCCAATCCGCTTTTCATGCTTTGATTGATTTTTTAGTGACATCCATTGCTAATTGATCTTCATGATATACTTAGGCAATGGATTAGCTGCAAATAGGAGATTAGTCACAAGTATTTATGTTTGCTCATCATTAACACCAAGTAGGGAGAAGTCTAATACTCAACATAAAGAAGTCTAACATTTTAAGTACGATGGGGAATCTATGTAACTTCGAGACCATATGTGACTGTAAAGAAATACATATATAAGGACTTTGAGCCAAATACTTTGAGCCAAGACAGATGTTCCGATCTTTGCTTTCTTTTAAAAAACTTCGGCTTTGTATTGTAACTGTAGTATTATGCAGCAAATGTGGTTTGCTCAACATAATTGTCCTGCAATTGTTGATGTTTTTAGAAGCATTTAAACTTTTTAACTGGAATGCCAAGTATTTGTACAAAACTGCATTTAGCTGATCAAGTATCCTTCTAGGTTCCTTTTTTCAAACTGGCAAGGTCTGATCATGTTTTACCCTTACATGTTGGTGAGGAGAATAGGAAATTACATTTATGTTCTCTTGTTGTTTCATCTATTCATATGGATTTAGACAAAGAAACTAAGTTGTGACATGTGTGAGCACTTAACTCTTTGATTTCTACGTTAGGAAACACAATAGTGACATTTTTAAAAATACATTTGTATTTATTTTGTATCATAGGCCCAACATTTCAAGAAAACATCGGGGAATGTCTTGTTTATTTTCCAACATTTCAAGAAAATGTCGGGGAATGTCTTGGGGATTTTCCATCGTTTCACAAAAACACCGGGGAATGTCTTGGGCATTTCCCAACGTTTCAAGCCAATGACAGTGAATGTCTTAGGCATTTCCCAACGTTTCACAAAAATGCCGGGAAATGTCTTTGTCATTTTCCAACGTTTCACAAAAATGTGACAAAAGTGGTTATTTTGCGGCGTTTCACCAAAACACTATGAAAACATTTAGCAACACCCTCTTTTCCCAACGTCTTTGCGGCGTTTTGTAAAACGCCGGAAAAACATTTACCATCGCTTCAAAACTCCAGGAAATGTTTAAAAACACTGGCAAAAGTCCTTTTTAGTAGTGAATTGCTTTATTCGTTGACAAATATCATTATTTAGATCGGCTATCTGTTTAACAATCAAATGATGTGTAAGAGTTCAACAAACTGTTTTGTGCATTAATGCACATATAAATGCAACGTACGAGAGTTTGCAACCAATTTGCAAAATTCACCACACACATGACTAGCTTCTCTTCTTCTGAAAGTTATGGATTTGATATGGCTACCTCTTCATCAAATTTCCTACACATTAAATTGATATTTACTTTAAGTGTGTACACCTTACTAACATGTACAGATAAAGAATACACATGAAATGAGAGAGAAGGCAAGTAAGAAACTCTCACTGAATGAATTTCTCATTCTCTTAACAATTTATAAGCACATATAAATGGGTTGTCTTGTACTCACGATCATCAAGATAACTTTCTACATTGCCCCTAATTGGTCGCACTGATGTGTAAAATTTTTTAAGCATACCATCGCATCCACTTCACCCCATCATCATTTTTGGGAGGCCTATTCCAACAAGTTATCGTGACTGAACGAAAGTAGGAGCAGAAAGTCGATATTTCCTAAATAATGTAAGCCTCTGCTATCGAACCTTCCACACGAGCTTTATTTTTCACTTTTTTCTTCTAACCATACATGTACCTTTCGAAATGATACATCCATCTATATTACATAGGTCCTCCCACCTTTGCTTCGTATGGAAAATGTAACATCAAATGTTCCATAACATCAAAGAACGATGGAGGGAACATCTTCGTTAGTTTACAGATGGTTTCCACAATACTTGTCTCTAGGCTCTACATATCATTCACACAAAGAACTGTGAAACACAACTATTTAAAGTGTAGCCATCTGCCGCTGTTGGTTTTAGCCATCTGCCACTGTTGCCTGGAATAAGATGTAACTCGCGTCGATAGAAAAGTGGAGCCAAATCAAGTCGTTATGCAATTTGTCTTTTGTCTTCCAACCAACATCTAAAACTGTGTTGAATATATTATCAAAGACATTTTTCTCAATGTGCATCAAATCTAAGTTGTGGTGAACTAGATTATATTTCCAATATGGAAGCTCCCAAAATATACTCCACTTGGTCCAGTTGTAGTGTCCTCCAAAGCCAGGTATTTTAAATTTTTTAAATTCTTTTCAAAACTAAACTGTTGATAAAGAGTTCACCTTTGCGAGCAATTCATCTCCACGTGACTGAGGGAGAGCAATGTTGAGCTCACATCTACCCTTAAGAAATTGATTTTGTTGTATGCAGTAGAGATGACCATCTGGTAAATGTGCATAATGACAATCAAACTAACAATGTTTCATCCCATTCTATAAATAAAAGGCCTTTGATTTCCCTATACAATAAGGACATGCTAACCTCCCGTGCATACTCCATCCAGATAATCTATTATACATTTCATGCATTTGTCCTACATGGCAGTTTTGTCCCACGTGGTAGTTTTGTCCCAGTCATATTTGTGGTTGCTGACTGGGCCGCCACGTGGGGGTTGGGTGGGGTTCTGGACTTGGCTTTCGGATGGGTTTTTGGTGATTTTTTTTGCGTTTTAGTCCCCGCTTTTCCTCTTTTTGCCCCCGGCCCTCCTCTTACACACACACCCACGCTTTTTTCACTTTGACAACCGCTTATCTCCGCATTTGCGCCCAGGTGACGACTGCCTCCGTGCCCTCCGGACACGGGTTATGCCTAGTATTTAATATGCTAGGAAGTCACTAATAGTCCACATAAGTGCTGCTCACATTGTGAAATTTTGTTTTCCATGTGAGTCATACACATGAACACTTTCATTCCACAATACATTCAGTTCATTAAGTAAAAGCCGTAAATACACGTCAATATTCCTCGTCCATGTATGTTCTAGCCCTGGAATAATGGTTGTTAAGAATATTTTATCTTTCCTCAGGCACAACCATGGTGGTAAATTATACGGTGTTATCATCACAAGAAAACAAGAATAAGGGTAGGAGTGTCCGAAAGGATTGAATCCATCACTTGCTAAACCCAATATCATATGTCGTAGGTCGGAATGAAACATGGGATGCATTTTGTCAAATTTCTTCATTGCGTTACCATCACGCAGATGTCGTATTTCCCCTTCAAGGTGAGCATGTCGAGAATGTCATGTCATGTCTTTGGCAATTTTCCTTGACATATACAACCCTTTCAGCCTAAGAATCATTGGAAAGTAACGCAACACCTTATAATGCACATGCTTTCTTTTCTTTTGACTCTGACTTGACTGTTTGTAGCGAGGATGATGACAGATGTGGCATATAGTATCATTCTCAAAATCTTTGTAATACAACATGCAATAATTTGGGAATTAATCGAATCTATCGTAACCCAAATCCAACTGACCCATCAACTTCTTGGCTTCCTGTAGCATCTACGTTACATTGCCTCGTCAATCGCATTATGCGATTAAAGGCATCATTGGACATATGACTTTCTTATTTAATGTTTAGCAGGCTAGCCAAAACAAACAATTTAGACTCTTGACATCCATCATATAATGGTTCTTCTGACGCCTTCAACACATCATAGGAATTTTGTGGTTCAGTGTTAGGTTGTTCTTCAGCTGTTGAACACTCATCATTTTAATTGGTTGAAGATCTCAGGCCCGACAGCATCCACAACCATGTCACAAAAGTTATATGTGCACTCTGGTAAATCCGATTCTGCATGTACCATCGAATCAGGGGAAATCAAAGAACTACTGGGTCTTTCACCATGTAAAAAACCAAGTCATCATATAGTTCTTGTAAACCCCTTTTGTGCACAAATGATATGACACCATATCACGTAAACATTTTATGTGCAGGCCATTGGGAGATACTTCTTCGGGATGAGAGTAAGAAAAGTTCAAGAATCTTTCAACCCCTTCTCTATAATAATCATTACAACCTTATCCTTTAGGTCCTTTGAAAT
Organism: Scilla litardierei; assembly: GCA_030789695.1. NCBI lineage: Eukaryota > Viridiplantae > Streptophyta > Magnoliopsida > Asparagales > Asparagaceae > Scilla > Scilla litardierei. The sequence continues at coordinate 144,542,920 of CM061141.1, forward strand.
GATCTGTCCAACTCTTGTCTATTTCTGACATGACTCCAATCAAATTGACCTAATTAATTTCACAAGAGCAAGACATACGATATTCGTAAAATGAAGAGACCACAACTTACATGAAATATGAGACCATATCATTGAGAATAGTATAATTTCCTAAGCTAACTGTTTTGTTTCATATGTCTAACTGTTTTGTGGCATATGGCAAGTTCAAGATGACATCAACTAGTACATATCAAGGCTTGAGCCATAGACAAATACATGGCTGATGCCAAGATATCCGTGGCTGAAGAAATTCAGCCATGGACGATCGATAATTACTTTATTAAAGGTCTATGGCTAATAATGTGCTTGCTAGAGCACTTTTGGCCACGAAATTTTCATTTCATTTCATTATCGGCTGTAAAGAGGAAGGCTTCTATCCCATTAGATATTCAATGCATCGCGTAATCTTGCATCCAATTTTATGCGTTTGTGTGAACTTTCATTTCGTGAAAATTTCGGCAGCACCTACCCACTTTCTCCGAGTACACTGTAGCGAGAAGAGAATATATTTGCAATTACTTCCTGCATTTGTACTCGAAGAACAATGGATAGGTGGTGCTGAAATTTTGACAAAATGAAAGATCACACAAGCACACAAAATAAGATACAAGATTAATACACGATGCATTTGCATATCTAACCCGTCCACACTGGACAGATCCAATAAACATTTATATGTAATTTCTTAATCACATGCAGCCTCGAACCAGTTGTCTAACCCGAACACAAGGGTTTCGATATCGTCAACCGATCCGTGCATGCATGTGATTCAAGAATACATAAAACATGTATTGAATGGGTAAATCTACAGCCCGAATTGATCTATGTTAGTGTGTGCGTGTGTGTGTGTGTGTGTGTGTGTGTGTGTGTGTGTGTGTGTGTGTGTGTGTGTGTGTGTGTGCTCGAATTGATATCTGTGTGTGTGTGGGAAGGAGGGAGCAAATTAAAATGTTTATGTTCAATCTTTGTTGCATCTGTCCTTATTAAACTTAATATGTTGATGTTCGATCTTTATTTTATTAAAATCTTACTAATGAAACGTGTAAAAGGCTCATTGTTTATGCTTTTAAAAAATGTAATCTATGCATAACAAGTACAAGACATCGTGAACGTATCATCTCCTCTCTTCTAACATATAATATGATTTCCATGGAGTATCAAATGCAAGAATTACTCCTACATGAGTGATATTCAAATGGATGGAAGTACACCAATTATATCATCATATCACAAGAACAAAAAATTGATCATGTTCACAGATTTGATATTTATTTCACGCAAACTCAAGTAGCACAAAATTATCTAGTTTACATAGACTAGTAAATAGTAGTATTAATAATACACTAGTATTATTTTAAGAAATACTCTAAATTAACAATATAAATTAAATGATGAGAACATTTACTGCATATGAAGCATTCAAAAAAATTAAACCATATCTATTATTAATAATACACTAGTTTTGTTAAACGATGACATCAAACAATACTTTTTTAACACATTTTTCATCACATCTTATGGATACATTTTCTAAAGAAATTACATGAATATAATTCAAAACCAATCTACCATCACACACAGAACCCCCCCACACACACATATCAAGCACACAGACCCCCCACATACACGCACACATCAAGTACACATACACATCAAGCGTGTGCGCGCACACACACACTTACACTCACACACTCACACCACATAGACCATCCCCACACAGACCCCCCACACACACACATCAATAACACAGACCACACACACACACACCAACCACATAGACCACCCCCATACAGACCACACACACACACACACACACACAGAGAGAGAGAGAGAGAGAGAGAGAGAGAGAGAGAGAGAGAGACAACACACATGCAGACCACACTCGCAGACTGATCGACCCGGAATTAACTCCGAAACGATGTCGTTTAACCGCAAGTGCACGGTATAGTGGCAAGCGGGTATCGAACACGGGGAAGCAGTGATATACTACCTATCTATTCCTAGGTTGAGTTAGACTTGCAGATTTATTGGTGGATATACATTATGGAGTGTCGTGATAGTGATGGAGGCGAAAGTCGTGTCACTCAAATTCGCAAACAAGAAACTCCACAAAGAAAGGAATAAAAGACTAGGGCTTTAGGACTCACCACTAGGATTATCGGATGTCGATGCCTGGTTAGGACTTCTACGTTGCATTGGTTTTATTGGGGATTGTAGATCGAGGAAGTGAATTCATGCGTCTAGGCTTCATGAATCTAACATATCGTATTCACCCCGCTCTCGCGATAGATGCATATGATATGTGCATTAAGGATCTACAATAATCTCACCACTCTCGTGGGTTGAATGCTCTCAACTTGCACCACTCTCGTGGGTTAGAGCGTCGAGGTATTTCGGTGGCTCTCATTGACGCAATGGTGGTAGCCGTCAATTAGTGGTATAGTTCGTCGGTGGATCCCATCAAGACATGAACCGGGCATGGTCACGTGTCCCAATTGAATCCATTAACTCCCTAATTTAGCCTATAGGATACTCCTTAAGCCAATCGATTCCACCGACCGTGGGCATGATCTCAGTACGAGTTCTCCCACAAACTTTGCAAGATCAACCAAAATACTTTCCTTTTATACCAATGCAACCTAAAATTCCTAACTTTGCATCTAAATTCTAAAATCTATGGGCTAATCCATTAGCCCTAGAAAAGACTACTAACGGATCATAGCAATAGATATAAGAACGATAGAAAACTTCATTGCATGCATCAAAGAGATATTCAGTAAGCAATCAATACGAAGAACTAAAAAATAGAATTAAAAGATAGAATACTTAGCTTGATACAAGGGGAGGGGCTTATGGCATGGCCTAACTCCAAAAGAAAGTCTCCAAGAGCTCCAAAGAAAATAAAATCTAACCTCTCTCCAAACCTCTCCTCTAATGACGGCTACAATCCCTCTATATATTCCCCTCAAAACCCTCGCAAATAACCTAAGAAACCCTCTGAAATTCGTGCCCAAGATCAATTCTGGCCGCAACTTAAGTTCTGGTCCCCAGCGTCTCGGTCGAGTAGCCCCCTTACTCGGTCGAGTCGAGTTTGATTTCCAGAGCCTGTTTTTGCCTTCTTTCTCCAATTCTCTGTAGCTTGGCCGAGTAGGTATGCTACTAGGTCGAGTAGCCGGTCGAGTAGCCTTGCTGATCGAGTCGAGTACAGATTTCAGCATTGCAGCGTCAACTTGCAGAAATTTCACATATTTTATCCGAACTCCGATTGACACGTTCTTGGCAGTGTTGGAACCGTCATGAAGTCTACTATCCATAAAAAATATGATAAAAATACTTTGCCAACTGTAATGATAGCAGATCTTAAAAGAGTGAGAGGCTGTCTGAAAATCTGGACGCTTTCCTTACTCGACCGAGTATCCTTCGTGCTCGGTCGAGTTGCGGGAGTTGATGCTTTAGCTTCAACATGATTCTTTGGAAATTATTTCAGCTCAACCGAGTAGCCACCATACTCGGTCGAGTAGGGTGTAGCCGTTTTCCTTGGGAATTCTGCGTGTCAGCTCGGCCGAGTAGCTGTTGCTACTCGGTCGAGTCGCCTGGCAAACTGACTCGGTTTCTTCTTGGCTTCTTCTTTCTCTTTCTCTTCCTCCTTTCTTCCTCTAGTCTTCTTCTTTGGCACCTCAAACATGTCATCATGAGTCTTCTTAGTGCTCTCACGTCGTCGATCATCTTATTGACTCCAAATTGCTCCAATATCGCTCCAAATCCCTGAAATGGGCATAAATGCTTCGAAAGTCATATTGTTCCAAATAATAGCGTAAAAGCGTATAAAATGGGGGTTTGGAGGGTGAAATGCGTCATGAAAATATGCGACAAATCATGTAAAATAGGAGCATATCAAAATCTCCCAAGCTTACCTCTTCCTCTTCCTCGAGTAAGACGAAGACGAAGCTCACCGGGAGGTAAAAATAAGAAAACAAAAAAGAATACGAAGTGGAAGGAGTTGTTAGATTATTCTTTCAGATTTCAAGCCATAAGCTACATATCATGATAACTCGAAAAATACGAATCACACGCTATATGAATTTCATATTTTAGCTAAACATAATACTTGCAAGCTTTCAAGAACAACAAAAGGGAATCTCTAAATTCATGCAATCAACTCATATTCACATCATGCAATTCATAGAATTTAATATACAAATGTTGGCGATGCATTTTTCAATCAAAAGTTATAAATGAAGTATATAAGAATCACACCAAGCATGCAATAGAGAATGGAATAAAAGTCAAGGCATTCACATATTCATATCAAATCATGAGAAATCTCCATGGCTAAACTATTTCGCTAAGTTTCAGCATTATCAAATATCTCCATTCATGCACAACTCCACTCTAATGTCATACTCACTCATATAGCCAAAGAAATTCACCCCACCCCCTCCCCCAGCTTAGCTTGAGGCGTCGCATCCAAGGGAAAATGATAGTAGAAATTGGGGTTTTTGCCTTGGTTTTTCTAAGTATTTTTGTGGCTTCAATAATGAGATAGAGAAATATTTTTCTTTTCTTTTTGGACTTTTTGTTTCTCATTTTTCTTTTTTGATTTTTGTAGGAGCTATATGATTTGTATTTTTGGTTTTTGTCTCCTTTTTGGCTTTTTGAACTTTTTGTAGCTAAATTTTCTTTTTGGGATTTTTGGAAAGTGGATGCGGTGTAAGTAGCTGAAAGGGGTTGAACTCAAGTGACATGTAGAGAGTAATAAGATATGTAGAGAAGGAAATGATGTAACACTCGGTTCACTCATTAGATGTGCACAAACGGTTCAATAAGATAATACCTCAACTAAAACTCATATGTAAGTATGGATATTCTTAATCATCTCAATAAATAGTAAAGTCAAGCGGTAAAGCGTACAATCATATCAGGCATACAACAGAAGGTGAATAAGACAATAATACAGATGCTTCAGAAATACAAATGATGCGTGAATCTTGGTGCATTTCCAACAAAAGCATACTAAATACGATTGCTTACATTCAACTTCAATTAGTATCATGCATTCATATAGAGGAATCATCAAAAGAATATATAAGCAAGCATATGAATAGTAAGACACTGAAATACTTTAAGTAGCATGGCAAAAGTAATAAGCATCGTGATAGCTACTAAAACTAAGAGAGATATATCATCATAAGGAATATATCTAGCAAAATAAGGAAAAGAGAAAAAAGAAATAAATACAAAAGAGAAGAAGGAAAAGAAAAATAATCACACAATATGATGCATGGACACACTTAAAAGGAAAATAAGATGGAAAAATTGAAAAGATGATGCAAAATTTTGAAAAATCTAAAAAACCTAAAAATAAAGTAAAAATGCAAAATAATGTAAAAATGCAACTAATGCAACTAAATGGCATGGAAATGCACTCTCCCAAGCTTAAACATCACATTGTTCTCAATATGATCATAAAAGGTAATTATGAGGAACAACGATAAATATAGGGGGTGAATGAAAATGATGAAATGAATGACATGAAATCCTAATGCAAATACATGCACATGCAATGATGCATGCGAGCGCCTTCTGATGTGTCATTATATTCTACATTTTATCTATATGATTACACGTCAAAATGATTGCTCATTTACATATTTCATATGCTTTTATGCTATTATTTGGAATAATATGACTTTCAGAGCATTTATGTCTATTTCAGGTATTTGGAGCGATATTAGAGCAATTTGGAGTCAATAAGACGATCGGCGACATGAGAGCACCAAGAATACTCATGATGACATGCTTGAGGTGTCAAAGAAGAAGACTAGAGGAAGAGAAAGAAAAAGGAGAAGCCAAGAAGCAATCAGCTTCACTTTCCCAGGTGACTCGACCGAGTAGCACAAGCTGCTCGGTCGAGCTGATACACGAGCCCAGCAGAAAAGAGAATGTGCATCCTACTCGACCGAGCAGCGTGGTGACTCGGTCGAGTCATTTCTATTTTTCGAAGCTCCATCCAGTTCAACATCCTGCTTGACTGAGCAGGACTTACTCGACCGAGCCAGCAGGAGACTCGACCGAGCAAGGCGTACTAGGGCCGAGTAGGCAGAGAGACACTTTTGAAGGAGCCCGATCCACTGACAGACTCGACCGAGTAGGGGGATGACTCGACTGAGAAAGGGGCCGACTCGACCGAGCACGAAGGCTACTCGGTCGAGTAAGGCGAAAGCCCAGATTTTCATACAGCCGTGCACTCTTTTCAAATCTGCTATCACCTGGGATTTTTTAATATTTTTCTGATATTTTTTCCAAATAGTAGACTTCAATACGGTTCCAACTCCACTAAGAATGTGCCAATCGGAGGTTGGATGAGCTCTGCGGAATTTCTGCAAGTTGGTGCTACAGTGCTGAAATCTGCACTCGACCAAGTGCTGTTTCTACTCGGTCCGAGTGCTGATGGGGTCCACCAATAAGTTGCGGCCAAAAACAGATTTGGGCCGAATTTGAGAGGGGTTTTGGGTTATTTTCTAGGGTTTAGAGAGGGATATATATTGTTTTGTAGCCGTCATTTTTGGGGGGCATCTAGGAGAGTTTTTAGAGAGGTTTTAGAGTTTCTTTGGAGACGATCTTTCGAGATTTAGGCCATGCTATAGGCCCCTCCCATGTATCAAGCTAAGTACTTCTATTCTTTTGAATTGCATTTTAGTTCTTCTTATTGTTTTTCTATGATGCTAGCAATAATCTTCACTATTTTCATAATGCTGGCTATGCTTGAGTAATCCAATCTAGGGCTAAGGGATTAGCCCTAGGATTTTAGGATCTAGATGCAAAGATATGATTTTTATGATGCGTTGGGAATAAAAGGGGATGCATTCGGACCACGAGACTGGTGAGATTATTGTAGATCCCTAATGCACGTATGGTATGCATCTATCGCGCGAGCGGGGTGAATACGATCTGTTAGATTCATGATGCCTAGACACATGAATTCACTTCCTAGATGCTACAACCTCCAATCAAACTAATGCAATGTAGACGTCTTAACCGAGCATCGACGTCCGACAGTCCTAGCGATGAGTCATAAAACCCTAATCTTTTATATTTTATTTCTTTCTTTCTTTGTGTGGAACCCCCTATTTGTGACGTTGAGTGACACAACCTTCGCATCCATCACTATTATGACCCTATATACTCCACATCCACTAATAAACCCGCAATTCTAACTCAACCTAGAAGTAGATAGGTAGTATAGCATCGCTGCCCCGTGTTCTATACCCGCTTGCCACTATACCATGTGCTTGCGATAAACGACATCGTTTCGGAATTAATTCCGACCCGATCAAGTTTATGGTGCCGTTACCGGGGATTTATCTCCGTGTAATTCGCGCCATAACTAGGTTGTTCTAGGGTTATATTTCGAACACATCAAGTTTATGGCGCCGTTGCCGGGGAGGCGTTCCACCATATTATCTATTTACCACAATTAGGTTGATTAGATTGTGTTAAAAAAACAAACAAAACAAAAACAAAAACAACAAAACAGAGAGAGAAATTTTTTCCACCACCTGCTTTATCGTTATCTCTATCTTCTTGTACCATTGATATATGTTCCAGGTTGTTTGTTTTTGACTATTCAGGTACAATGAGGCAATCTTGGGATTATTCAGGCTATGGTTTTTCAGAGCAGTATGAGATTCTTATGGAAGACTACGAATATCATCCACATGACCCGTACTGTCAGATGGAAGGATATGACCACTACCCAGAGTTCTATGCCTACTGCGAGTCTTGTGACATGGAGGGACACATTCCCTACGAAACCCGAGTTTGTCTCTTGAGTCCTGACCATTCTCTTAATTTGACAATCAATGCATTCATGGCATCGGTAGAGGAGATCACAGCTGTCAGTGCTATACAAAATGAGTCACATGATCGATGGCAGAAAGATAAGGACGAAATCAACGAGTATCTTTCATCTCTTGAGCCTGTGGAGAGGATGCCTGAGCACATAGAGCCACCTCATCCTTCCACTGACGTCGAGGACCACCCACCAGAGCTTATTGCTCCCACTCAGGGAGATCTTTTTACCCACTCCATTTCTGAATCATGCATCCCATTTGAAATTTATTCTGATTCAGATCTTTTTGACACGTCGTACCTGTTGCAGGACACTTACAATTTTGGATCGGAGGTATGCTTGGATGTGACCGTGCTTGAAGAATCTGAGAATGAGGAGGAATTACCTGATGAGACACATACTCATATGCCAGAGCTGCCTGAAAAGCCTGAGACGAGCAACAATGAGCTTCATGTTGTGGTACGTGAGAGCAAAGATATATTTTTAGGGAAGTATCGTCTACCTATTTTTACTTTGCATATTTCTTTTGACGGTCTTCTTTGGAAAAAATTTATTTTGGGGAAAAATTTTCCTCATCAGATTGATGCGGATTATCTCTTCCAGATACAGGTGGAGTCCTTGGAGAGATGCTGGGAGCCGCATTTGCTGGAATCTGATGGAGCCCATATAGATAAGCAACTGGCGGAGCCACGAAAAGTGCAGATAGAGCAGCTGTCTGCACCGGCAAAGATATTGGACCCGCCTTTTGCTACAGGTGGTACCAATCTAGTAGTGTAGTATTTTATGCTTTTAATAAACATGAATCATCTCGACAGCGAGAGGACCGTATAGGATTTTATATGTGTTCTTAGTTTAATAAATTCATCTTATATGATGGCTCAATTATCCTTTGCACCCAACCCATTATTTATCATCTATGCCCACCCTTGTATTTGGCGCTTATTTTGCCTCTCTCCCCAATTTTTATGTGATGTTTAAGCTTGAGAGAGAAACTATTTTGTTGAGTGGTCCCCCTACCTTGTCATTGTCCTCTACTTATATCATACACACATTGAGGACAATGTGATGTTTAAGCTTGGGGGAGCGCATAGTGCACGCACTTTGCTTCATCGTGAAACACACTTCGAAATTTTCATCTGAACCATGTTCACTTCTATATTTATGTCTTATATGCTTCATTTTCTATGAAATGTCGTGGATTTATTTTTTTATGAACTTTGATATATGTTAGATTAGAGTTCGATTCCATGATTAGTGTGTCTTTGTTAATATGCTTTTTCATAGTAGAATTCATAGTTTCACAACCATATTCTCGAAACAGTTAAGCTAAAAATGAATGAATCAAATCTGAAAATTATTTGACTCCTGCGTGATTTGCTTGATATTTCTATTGCTTCATGGATGTTTAGTGATTCAAAAGAGATAGGATAACCCCACGACAACCAAAGTAGTGACGATTAGGATTCCTGAAACCGAGCCATGTCTAGATTCTATGCTTTTTCTTTTTCTTTTGTGAATAGCCAATAATGATCTTTGATCATGTTTTGCATTCCATCGCGTTTACATGAGCTTGCAAAAATCCCAATAATGCAAAAATCAAACAAATATCCTAAATAAAAGGCCCTAGTGGTTCTTAGTAACCCAATGCCTTAAGACCGTCTGGTCTGGGATGCATAGGCCGCTTTTTATATATATTGAGTTATCTCGTGTATATAAAGGAAGAAAAATGTATATGAAATATTCATATAGCCAAAAACAATATAAAAATACAAAAATCCCAAATCCTTATCTCCATTTCTATATAGAACAAAGACATGGCAAAGTTGATGGGTTCTAGGAGTCTTGAAATGGTCGTAGTGTGGTGATGCCTTACCTTGATTGAATTTGCTAAATTCATTCCATGAAGTATAACAAAATACCACGCATGCTTGAAAACGAGTGATCATGACATATTATACTGCTTAGAGAATGAGTTGTGGACATTGGTTTCATTTCTGTGAACTTAGTATATTGCATGATAAACTATGATATGATATAACTCTAATCTCATTTTATCACTTATCAAGTTCATTACATTTATTGAAATCCACGTTATTTTAATTTGAGCGAGATTTAAGTATTTATTGTGAATATGTGTTCTAATTTCATATTGACGTGTGTTCACAAGATCTTGCATACCTTTGGTTCTTATATTTTCTGAATTTAAGATCGAACCCCTTGTCTCCATTACATGCCACCGCCTCGCATCTCCATTGTATCCCTCTCCCGTGTTCGCTTCTTACTATTCTTCCTCGAGGACGAGTAAGAGGTAAGCTTGGGAGAATTTTGATGTTTCATTATTTGCATATTTTATCTATATGATTACACGTCAAAATGATTGCTCATTTACATATTTCATCCGCTATTACGCTATTATTTGGAACAATATGACTTTCGGAGCATTTATGTCCATTTCAGGAATTTGGAGCGCTATTAGATCAATTTGGAGTCAATAAGACGACCAGCGACATGAGAGCACCAAGAATACTCATGATGACATGCTTGAGGTGCCAAAGAAGAAGTCTAGAGGAAGAGAAAGAGAAAGGAGAAGCCAAGAAGCAATCAGCTTCCCTTTCCCAAGTGACTCGACCGAGTAGCATAAGCTGCTCGGTCAAGCAAATACACGAGCCCAGCAGAAAAGAGAATGTGCATCCTACTTGACCGAGCAGCTTGGTGACTCAGTCGAGTCATTTATATTTTTCGAAGCTCCATCCAATTCAACATCCTGCTCGACCGAGCAGGACTTACTCGACCGAGCAAGCAGGCGACTCGACCGAGCAAGGCCTACTCGGGCCGAGTAAGCAGAGCGACACTTTTGAAGGAGCCCGATCCACTGACAGACTCGACCGAGTAGGGGTGACTCGACTGAGCAAAGGGGCGACTCAACCGAGCACGAAGGTTACTCGGTCGAGTAAGGTGAAAGCCCAGATTTTCAGACAGCAGTGCATTCTTTTCAAATCTTCTATCACCTGGGATTTTTCAATATTTGTCTGATATTTTTTCCAGATAGTAGACTTCAATACGGTTCCAATGCCCCCAAGAACGCGCCAATCGGAGGTCGGATGAGCTCTGGAAATTTCTGCAAGATGGTGCTGCAGTGCTGAAATCTTCACTCGACCGAGTTCTGTTTCTACTCGGTCCGAGTGCTGACGGGGTCCACCAATAAGTTGCGGCCTGAAACAGATTTGGGCCGAATTTAAGAGGGTTTTTGGGTTATTTTCTAGGGTTTATAAAGGGATATATATTGTTTTGTAGCCGTCATTTTGGGGGGGCATCTAGGGGAGTTTTTTAGAGAGTTTTTAGAGTTTCTTTGGAGATGATCTTTAGGGATTTAGGCCATGCCATAGGCCCCTCCCATGTATCACGCTAAGTACTTCTATTCTTTTGAATTACATTTTAGTTCTTCTTATTGTTTTTCTATGATGCTAGCAATATTCTTCACTATTTTCATAATGCTTGCTATGCTTGAGTAATCCCATCTAGGGCTAAGGGATTAACCCTAGGATTTTAGGATCTAGATGCAAAGATAGGATTTTTATGATGCGTTGGGAATAAAAGGGGATGCATTCAAACCACAAGAGTGGTAAGATTATTGTAGATCCCTAATGCACGTACAGTATGCATCTATCGCGCGAAAGGGGTGAATACGGTATGTTAGATTCATGATGCCTAGACATATGAATTCACTTCCTAGATGCTACAACCCCCAATTAAACCAACGCAACGTTGAAGTCTCAACCGATCATCGACGTCTGAAGGTCCTAGCGGCGAGTCCTGAAGCCCTAATCTTTTATATTTTATTTATTTCTTTCTTTGTGTGGAATCCCCTATTTGCAACGTTGAGTGACACAACCTTTGCATCCATCATCATTACGACCCTCCATACTCCACATCCACCAATAAACCCGCAATTCTAACTCAACCTAGGAGTAGATAGGCAGTATAGCATCGCTTCCCCGTGTTCGATACCCGCTCGCCACTATACCGTGCGCTTGCGGTAAACGACATCGTTTCGAAGTTAAGTTCGGCCCGATCAAGTTTATAGCGCCGTTGCCGGGGATTTATCTTCGTGTAATTCGCGCCATAACTAGGTTGTTCTAGGGTTTTATTTCGGACGCATCACCTTCCCCCAAGCTTATACTAAACAATCCTATTCAAATGGCTCGATCAAAAATGTCATGGCTTCACTAAGGGAGATCAAGTCAAACAAATAAGAAAGTAAGGTTTTACTTGAAAGAAATGCTCGATGGTGGTGAGCAAAATGGTGAGACATATCAAAATGTGAAGAGTGCAATTAATATATATAATGGGTTTGGGGTGTAAAAGATTATTGTTGCAGCCATATGAAGTGATATTTATTCTAAACTAACAAATCAAGCAAATATGTACGGTCCTCTCGCTATCGAGATGATTCATGTTTATTGAAAGCATAAAATACTGCACTACTGGATTGATATCACCTATAGCAAAAGGCGGATCTAGTATCTGCATCGGTGCATCCAGCTATCCTATCAGCACCTTCGTGGCTCCACCAGCTGTGTGTAGCCACTAACACCAACGAACTCTAGCCATGCATCCCCTAGCATTCCTCGTAGGCGTCTACCTGTATCCTGCGAAGAACAGAATGCATCAGTCCGTTGTGAAGGATTTTTCCCCTGAACAAATGATTCCCAAAGGGGGTCATCAACATAAATATTTAAAATTAAGGATGGTTGACAACACTTCCCTGGAAATAAATCTCTACTCTCAAGTACCATGTCCGCTCTCTCCTCGGTGTCCTCTCCAAGCTCCTCAGGTATATCCTAATCAAATGCATATATCACCTCTTTAGGCGACTCCTCATCATGCTCGTTAGGTTCTTCAAGCAAGGACACATCCAAGCATACCTCCGGTCCATAATTTTAAGTGTCCTACAATAGGTATGCCGTGTCAAAAAGATCTGAATCAAAATAAATATCAAATTGGATACATGACTCAGAAATGGAGTGGGTAAAGAGGTCTCCCTGAGTGGGAACTGTAAGATCTGGTGGGTGATCCTTTGAGAGATGCTTAGCCTCTGTAGAAGGTGGGGATGGCTGCGATAGCTCGAAAGGAGGGGGCACAATTCGGGCTCCATCTATGTACAGATGTCATCGTCCCAAGTCACATCCTCCTCGATGGTCTGCTCTGCTACTATAGGCGCGACCTCATCAATAATATCATCTGATGGTATAGGCTGCTCTGACTCATGTGGGTAGCAAGGGGAGGCGACGACGGCATGAGCTGGCTCTGCAGTGCTATGTGCCGATGTCTCGTCAGTACTGGAAATATCGAAGCGCATAATACCTCCCCCTAACTGAACGTGAATGTCCTCCTCAATGGTACATGCAGCAGACACACGAAGCATAATAAAATTGACGAGCTCACGAGCTTCTGGATCACCTGCCTCGATGGCTAATGAGCCCAAAGATCGAGCTGCGTCCAATAAGCTTTTAAAGCTGCTGCATAGCTCAGGTCCTCGAAGGTTGTCAGATGCATCCTCCTCAAGAACTCTAATGAGGGTCCCTACAATCCTCTAGTGAAGAGAGGAAATAGCTTGCAACCATCCCACATATACTCTGACTCAATCTGGAACATTCCTAACATTCCTTCGAACCTGTAATAGGCTTCCCTGAAAGACTCTCCATCAGCCTGATTGAATGAAGCAGCGAGATATATGAAGGATAGTAAAGAACACAGTCGCATCATCTTTGGAAGCACCATCACTGCATCAACTATACCTGATCAAACAAAGTAAATAACCTGGAGAAGAATGTCAGTGGCACAAGAGAGATAAAGATAAAAAAGAAATAATGTGGTGGTGGGGAAAAAATCACACCCTCTTTTTTTAACATAGTCTAATCAACCTAATTGTGATAAATAGATAATATGGCAGAACGCATCCCCGACGACGGTACCAAAAACTTGATCGACCCGGAATTAACTCCGAACGATGTCGTTTAACCGCAAGCACACGGTATAGTGGCAAGCGGGTATCGAACACGGGGAAGCGGTAATATACTACCTATCTATTCCTAGGTTGAATTAGACTTACGGATTTATTGGAGGATATGGATTATGGAGTGTAGTGATGGTGATGGATGTGAAAGTCGTGTCACTCAACGTCGCAAACAAGGAACTCCACAAAGAAAGGAATAAACAACTAGGGCTTTAGGACTCACCACTAGGATCGTCGGATGTCGATGCCTGGTTAGGACTTCTACGTTGCATTGGTTTTATTGGGGATTGTAGATCGAGGAAGTGACTTCATGCGTCTAGGCTTCATGAATCTAACATACCGTATTCACCCCGCTCTCGCGATAGATGCATATGATATGTGCATTAAGGATCTACAATAATCGCACCACTCTCGTGGGCCGAATGCTCTCAACTCGCACCACTCTCGTGGGTTAGAGCGTCGAGGTATTTCGGTGGCTCTCATTGACGCAATGGTGGTAGCCGTCAATTAGTGGTATAGTTCGACGGTGGATCCCATCAAGACATGAACCGGGCATGGTCACGTGTCCCAATTGAATCCACTAACTCCCCAATTAAGCCTATAGGATACTCCTTAAGCCAATCGATTCCACCGACCGTGGGCACGATCTCAGTACGAGTTCTTCTACAAACTTTGCAAGATCAACCAAAATACTTCCCTTTTATACTAACACAACCTAAAAATCCTAGCTTTGCATCTAAATTCTAAAATCTATGGGCTAATCCATTAGCCCTAGAAAAGACTACTCACGGATCATAGCAAGAGATATAAGAACGATGGAAAACTTCATTGCATGCATCAAAGAGATATTCAATAAGCAATCAATAAGAAGAACTAAAAATAGAATTAAAAAGATAGAATACTTAGCTTGATACAAGGAAAGGGGCTTATGGCATGGCTTAACTACAAAAGAAAGTCTCCAAGAGCTCCAAAGAAAATAAGATCTAACCTCTCTCCAAAACTCTCCACTAATGACGGCTACAATCCATCTATATAGTCCCCTCAATACCCTAGCAAATAACCTAAGAAACCCTCTGAAATTCGTGCCCAAGATCAATTCTGGCCGCAACTTAAGTTCTGGGCCCCAGCATTCTCGGTCGAGTAGCCCCCCTACTCGGTCGAGTCGAGTTTTATTTCCAGAGCCTGTTTTTGCCTTCTTTCTCCAAGGCTGAGTAGGTGTGCTGCTCGGTCGAGTAGCCGGTCGAGTAGCCTTGCTACTCAGGTCAATTTGCATAAATTTCACAGATTTCATCCGAACTCCGATTAACACGTTCTTGGCGGCGTTGGAACCGTCATGAAGTCTACTATCCATAAACAATATGAGAAAATACTTTGCCAACTGAAATGATAGCAGATCTCAAAAGAGTGAGAGGCTGTCTGAAAATCTGGGTGCTTGCCTTACTCGACCGAGTAACCTTCGTGCTCGGTCGAGTTGCAGGAGTTGCTGCTTTAGCTTCAACATGCTTCTCTGGAAATTATTTTAGCTCGACCGAGTAGCCACCCTACTCGGTCGAGTAGGGTGTAGCCGTTTTCCTTGGGAACTCTGCGTGTCAGCTCGGCCAAGTAGCTGTTGCTACTCGGTCGAGTCACCTGGAAAACTGACTCGGTTTCTTCTTGGCTTCTCCTTTCTCTTTCTCTTCCTCCTTTATTCATCTAGTCTTCTTCTTTGGCACCTCAAGCATGTCATCATGAGTCTTCTTGGTGCTCTCACGTCGCCGATCGTCTTATTGACTCCAAATTACTCCAATATCGCTCCAAATCCCTCAAATGGGTATAAACGCTTCGAAAGTCATAGTGTTCCAAATAATAGCGTAAAAGCGTATAAAATGGGGATGTGGAGGGTGAAATGCGTCATGAAAATATGTGATAAATCATGTAAAATATGAGCATATCACAGACCACAAATACACACAAAACTTTGCAACCAATTCCACCACTCAACCCAGAGACTCGCTCCATCTTCAGCCGCATTAGCAAAAAAATAAACTCTATTTGGCAACATCAATTATTTTTTCTGCCTAATGGCGAGACACTAGCTTAGGTGATTCCATCCAAGGATGTTAGTACAAGAGACATGGCCAGTGCCACATTCCATTCTAGCGTGGGTTTTGTTTTCAAAATTATGAGACAGAGCTTACCAGAGAAGCCGATCGACGATGAGCTAAGAATACCGAAGACGAAGATTTACTGACTGGGTGAAGAACAAGCGTAGGTGAAGATGAATGAGCATAGGTGAAGACGAGAGTAGGGGAAGACGAAAGAGCGTATGTGAAGACAACAGTAGGGGAAGACGAGAGCATAAGAAATGAAAGAGTGTATGAAATGAAAGAGTAATTTAGGGATTTAGTCTTAGTTGGGGTATTACTAATGGTGTCGTCAGTGAAGACAGGGATAGTGAGCTTCTCCTCAATTACGACGCCATTTAGTGCTGGGTTTCATAGACGGTACCATCAGTGAAACCGATAAAATCTTGGGGCTTTCCCTGATGATTTCGTCAGAAATGCAAAATTTTACTGACGGTTCTATCACTGAAGTGAGGGATAATGGGCTCCTCCTAGAATATGGCGTCTTTTAGTGAGGGGTTTCACTGACAGTACCGTCAGTGAATCAATAATCAAAGACATGAAAATTTACCATCAGCGATGGTTACGTGCCTGGTGGAAAAAGTTGCGAACCACCTACATGTTACTAACGATGCTAATCCCGTCAATGAACTCAGCGAAAATATCCAAACATTTACTGATGGACTGTCCTGTCAGCGAAATTAGGCTAATACTAACGGCACCCGTCAACGAAAGTAATTATATCATATTACTATAATTAGCACAAAAATTACAACTTTCGCTGACGGCCTTATGTGTCAGCAATGTTCAAATAATGCTGACGAACAAGTGTCCGTCGATGAATTTGATGTAATTCCAACATATCATTGACGGGCATTGTAAGCCATTGGTCATATCTAGATTTCTGTGACGACTTCCATCGGTGAATGTCGACTTTCAATGACGGTCTGATTTACCGTCAGTGAATTGTCATTATCACTGACGGACTGTATAAGTCGTCGGTGAAAGCACACCTTTATTGACGGTAGAATATGCCATCAGTAAAATTTCGTCTGAGCAGATATGTTTTCTTGTAGTGTTTAGTATATCCACATACGCAATTCTTCAAGGCTATAGTAGTTTTGTTATTATTTGCTCTACAAGGTTTTTACTGCTTGTTTTAAGATAATGCTTGCTCTCGTTTTATAGAGTAGCTTCCAATCTTAGGGTATGGAGATTGGGATTCATAATTGGCAATGTTGTTTGCCAAGTTGTGTGGTTGTAACTCTTGAAGTTTGTAAGGTCTTAGTGGAATTATCAAGTTGTGAGCTTAGAAACTGGAGTAGGTCAAGAAAACTGCACCAGTATACATTATTGTGTTTATGTTTGCTCTCTTCTAGTTTACTTGTTTCTTACTCTTGTTTTATTGCGATCATTTTTTTATCATTATTCCACTGTAAATTTTTTTTGGTTATTATTAAGCTTATCACCAATCATAAATGGGTACTTATAAGTTGCCCATCCACCAGGCAGAGACATTACAGATGCAATGATCACTAAGAAGTAGGGATTTCTATTCTAAGAATTTGCTCCTATGGGAATATAAATTATTGATCAAAGTAACTAAGAAATGAAGGATCTAACACGAGAGCAAGATGGGATTATTCTATTATTTTTCTTCTCCCTTTTCTTTTACAAATAACTTAGAGGTAATCCATATTTATATAAGAGAAATTTTATGAGAGGAAATGACAAAATAACCCTCTATAATGGCTAGAAAACGGCTAGTTTCTAAGGTGAATACACCTAATAGTAACATGATTTTTCGACTAGTAAAAAACATTAGTCAATTAATGGTTCATAGATGAACTAGGCTGGAAGACACTGTTAGTCGACTAATGAAGTCTTATTAGACGACTAATGGTTCTTTATTGGCCACCTAATAATTTTTGTTAGTTGACTAAACTGAGCAAGCTAGCATTTTCGTTTTCTATTAGTCGACTAATGCTTAAGTGTTGGTCGACTAATGACTGCTAAATGCTTAAGCGCTTCAATAGTGTGTATTTTTAATCATAACCAGCCTTTACAGCGATCAACCTTCACCATCTAGACCGTGGAGAAGAGGAAGAGAAGACTCTTTCTTTTATGATGTATAGTTTCGATAATGGGTAATCAGTCTCTGGACTAAAGCCCTACATTGCTTGACTAGTATGCTTTAAATACACAGTTTAAGTATGAAACCTAGGGTTTTTTTAAAAGGTTAAGCCCAATATAATTCTAAGTGATCTTTTATCCTAATGTTATATGTGTGCGTATATGTAGTTTCAAGGCTTTAACAAACTTTGACAAGAAATAAAAAATTATATCAATACACAAATACACAATTTTGTTGAAGATCAATTGATATCGCTAATGTATGTGTCATAGTTGTTGTCATCCTTTCTTATTGCTACATGTCAAGGCCTTATTATTCAATCTAGAGCTTTTGCACATTCGCTTCCTAATGATTTCCTAACAGCTGCACAAAATACATTAGTGCAAACATTATGTTTGCTCGTCATCAAAACATATATTGTGACGATCAATATAAAATTTACATACTTTTCATACAAGAATGTATATATATGCATATGTAGGGGCTTGCTTCTCGGCTGTACTTGTCTTTTGGTGACCGCCTCCCAGCATCTTCCAAACATGTACTTCATATTTGTTGTTGGCCCAGAAGTGGCTTTGTACTTTTGTACATACATTCTTATGAATATATTCACTTACTTTTCAAAAAAAAATTATATACCTATGTAAGTATGCATACATGTGCTTATGCATAAAAATACACACACGGGTGCACGTGCATACACGCATGCACATGACACGTGATGGCATACGTGCACCTGTACATGTGTATAGACCACGTATAGGATTATATGCCTACTTGCTTTGCTTATATAACATGGGGAAGCGTACTTGCATGCCTATACGACACGAGGACGCATACGAGCACACGGGCATGCGTCCATGAGACGAAGAGGCTTACGTGCACGTGTGCATGATTGTAAAATATAGGGAGATAATTTGGCTTAGGTGTATGATAATTGGGATAAGATTTGCACTCACCCATACACATTCCTATTTGTGAAACCCAAGTTTGAAAGGGATTTTCACCAGCATCATTTTCACATGGTTTGGAGATCCGCAAACCCTCGGTTTAAAAAAAAAACTTTATTTTAACATAAAAACACGTCAAAGTTTTCTAAACCCTAAGCTTACAAACAAGCCATAAATTTGTTCCAAAATATTCTATGTGTAATGATACATAGCTTGCACAATAAAAATAAAAATAAAAAATAATGATACTATTACCGGTTACTAGTAAATCAGAGCAAATGTCTCTTCGGAGGTCCAAGTCGGCCACTGTGTATGAAACGCGGTTGAGTGCTACGGTTACCCTACGCCTGCTTCTTCATTCAGACAAGACCTAACCTACAACTCCTAGTACTCCCACCAATTTTATTTTATTTTTAGAAACACCTTACATTAATATAAGTACAGAAGAAAAACGTGTATCGCGTAGACATGGATAAGTTTTCCGTGATGATTTACAACAGTTCACTGAGCCAAAAACCCCTCTCACAAACAAGATACATACAGTGTACGCGTACAAACAAAAACGTAGTAAGAAGTATGGATATATGTGTCGGTATCATCGAGGGTAAAAGGATTATTCAACAACCATGGGGGTTATAAGGGAAAAATCCCCTAGGACAAACATGTAAATAAGTGAGCTTGTGTTGATTTTTTCGGATGATGACAGAATGTAAAGAAGTGAACTTGGGGGTGATTTTTTGGGATGAGGACGTAATGACAACCACGTAAATACATGGGGATGATTTTTTGGGTTGTATGTGAGGTGGATGTCGCATGTGGCTCACATGTGGCGATGTGACATTGCCACATGGGGCAAACATGCCACATACGACAACCTGGTTGTGGGTGAGGTGGATTTCTCATGTGGCGATGTGACATTGCCACCTGGAAAAAGCATGCTACATGGGACAACCTCTTCTAATGTATAATAGATATTAATTTTTTATTTTTTTGAAATTTTTTATGGACTTGTTCTGCGATCAATAATCAAGTGAATTAGACGATATTTGATCCTCAGTTTACCCACTGTAAATTTAATAGTTTTTGAACAATAAAACTGGAGGAGGATTATATACACCGAATTGCTTCGATGCATACAATGATTATATTCTTTTTTTAAAAAAAACTAAGTTAAAGATGGTTTGAAACGAGCAATCAATTAGATATTTTTTTCTAAAAACAGTAATCAATCGTTGCATCCACCGAAGCATTCGGTGTATATAGTCCTCTTCTAAAACTTTTTACAAGAATTGGATCGAGGGTCAAATACACATACGACTTATCTATATTTGGGGTTTTAGGGGTTTTTAATGTGTAATATTTTTTGGATTTTACAAGGAGACAGCGCATAAGATTTTCTATGCTAGCTATCAGCTCGTACCCATAATCATCTAAATAAACTTACATCAAAATATTCTAATGTTGAATCATATTTCAACAAAAATAAATAAGATTTTGAAACCTATAAGTTGTTACTTGAGTAAGATCGTTAACTGATGGTGCTCATTAACATAAATTTTTTAACCGAAATTACCTATGGATATTAACCTAATTCTCTTTGGTCTCAGGTTATGCGAGCGAAATATAAACTTCCTGATAACATGCTCTCTTACATTTTCGCATCTTGATTCTCTTCCACCTGCTTGGTCCTATTCCTAGAAAGGTGTAGTCCACTGTTTGCATGGTTTAAAAGAAGGCACTAGTGATTATTGGACTATTACTTATTTTTGGAGTGATAATTGGATGTGGCATCCTCTTCTGTCTATCTTATCACCACCGACCAACGTTGACTCTACGCAGGTACTATTCATAAGTTTATTCAGAACATGTCATACGACGTGACGAAGTTATTTTTATCAGATTGCTCAAATAATCATGTCTTACACCCTCCCCAAAGTCACAAAGCAGAAGGATAGTTATATTTGGCATCTCACATCCAATGGGAAGTTTATCACTCAGTCTTATCTGCAGTTACTAAAGAATTACAGTCTGAGTATGGATTTTCATTTTGCATGGTTATGGAAGTTGCCCTTACCTGCTAGATGGTGTCATTTTATATGGCTCAGATGTAAGGACAAAATTGTTACCAACGAGCTGTGGTCTAAGCGTGGCATCTCAGAGTCCGCCTCCTGCCTATTCTGTGGTTCTGTGTCTGAGACTACCATCCATGTTCTTCAGGATTTACCATAGCCAAGATAGTTTGGGATGTTCTCTTCCCTACTTTAGTCTTCCCTGATTTCTATTACTTATCGCTGTCAGAGTGGCTCACGAAATTCTTTGCTACATCTTTTTGGAAGATTTGGGGAGCAAAGTGCAGACAAGTCTTCTCCTCTGGGGATGATGTTGCTGAAGAGACCCTTATAATCAAACATATAGCTCTTCCTGCACATGAGGTGTCTCGTATCTATGGGAAGCCTCCAGTCGCCTCTCCTACTATTTATGTCATCTGATGGTCCCATCTTGCTAAGGGAATAGTCAAGATTAATGTTGATGGTGCTAGCAAGGGGAACCTGGATCTTTCAGGGGTTGTTGGCATTTTTCGGGATGACCTAGAGACGTGGATACTTGGTTTCTCCGCTTACATTTGATTTACTATTTTAAATGCAGAACTTCAGGCTTTTTACTAAGGATTAAAGATTGCTTGGAGAAAGGTATTCCAGGATATTATGTGTGGATCAGATTAGAAGGTTGCTCTACTGCTTCTTGATGAGCATGATGTCTCCTTTCATCCTCTTCAGAGTTTGATTCTGGGTATCAGGTAGATGGCATATAAATTCCGTATGTTCCTTTCGACATGACTTTTGAGAGGATAATTTTTTGTGTCGACGCATTTGCGAACTTGGGTTGCCATTTAGAGGAAGACCTACATATTTGGGACCACCCTCCTGATTTTTATATCCCAATTACTTCGTATGTGTTGTGAACGGTTAATTAACCGGGTTGGTTGAGATTCTGGGCTACCCTAGAGATAGGCCTATACCTTTGTAAACCCATTTTGTATTCTCCCTTTTGCCTATAAATACAGAGTTGGGGGGCTCCTCCCCAAATAGTTGATTTATAACACGTTATCAGCACGAGCCTCTAAATATTTTTTCTTTCCACAAAAATTTTTCCGTTCGTTGCGAAGACGAAGGCGAAGGCGAGACGGGAGATCCACGAGCGCGGTGCAAGGCTTCCTCAATCGAGTGTCGTCATCCGCGTAGGGCTTCGTGCAACCGTCGCTATATCCGGAGGACGGATATAGAGGTAAAAACACTAAAAACGATGTTTTTAATCATATGTATGATTGTCCCTCCCCTAGATCTCGCAAGATCGATATGGGGACTATTTGTCGCCTTGAAAACGACGGACCGTTCATCCCAAAAATACAATTTTTAGGGCTAAACCCTAAAAAAATTTTACCCTCTGGCGTTTTTGCCCCCCCCCCCCCCCCCCCGCCCCACCGCCCCCCTCCATCCTGCTTAGGGGGGCAGCGGCCCTGCCCACCGCCGCTCCCCCCGCGGGGGCGGCAGCGGCCCCCGCCCGCCGCCGTTCCCCCCGCGGGGGGGGGGGGGGGGGGGGGGGGGCGGCGGCCCCCGCCCGCCCCCCCAACAAAACCCTAGACCCTATTGGGCCTTTTCGCAGCCCAACACAAAAAAAATCCTCTCCTGCGAGCCGAAGCCCGTAGGCCGTAAAAAAAAATTTCTCATGCGGGTCGAAGTCCGCAAGGCCGGCTGCGGGCTTCGGCCGGCAGGCCATTTGAAAAAAAAATAAAATTTTTTTCTCCTGCAGGCCGAAGCCCGCAGGCCAGAGTTTTTTGAGAAAAAAACCCTGGGGGAGGGGCAAAGGCTATAAACAAGCCTTTAAAAGAACCTTTTGGGCTAAAAATCAATTTTAAAAGGGCGTTTAAGGGCAGAAAATTCGTGAAAAATCACGGTATAATACGGGACTACTATCGGGCAGGCAAAGGCTTTTTGGGATATTTGGGGAACATTTGGGATGATGAGGGAACCTCTATTCCTTAGACAAAGAAAATGTTTATTTTGGGTACTTAATCAATTTAATTGATTAAACTCATTTACTTTACAACCCCTGCATTGTAATTCCTTTTACATGCTTTACATCTCTGACAAATTATGTGGATATTATATGCGTGGTTGTGCATCATATTTAAAACTTAATAATTAGGAAGATCATGCGACCGCTCTGCCGTTAGTCACCTAACCTAATGGTGTATGACGTTGCCCAGTGGTCCAATAATTATTAAGTGATTAAATATTTTTATCCTCATATATAACTGCCTGTGATGTTTGAAAATGTTGATGAGCACAATATTTCTGCATGAATTGCTAAATGTGGTTTTTGGATCGGCCGTTTAGTCCCACAGTTTATTTCCCGCAATTTTCTTTTATTTTTGAGAGAAATTGTAGTGAGGACTTTATGTAAATGTCAAATAAAGAAGACCAACTTCCATGGAGTCGGAGGCCACGCTTGAAGCTGGAGATCTCTTATGGGACCCACGGTGTTTCCAAAGTTGTATTTTCATTTTTTTAAAGCTGCAAATTTGTATAATTTGGACTGTGGACTTTTTGGACTCTTTCTTGTGGGACTGGACGATCCACACATTTAGCCTTTCGTTAAATATTGCCTCCGCATGAAAATGTTTTCTCTGATTATTTATTAATTCATGCATGTTTGTGCTCTGCTAGATAAATGGTTAAAATTGCAAGCGTTGACTTCGAAGTGATGGATGCATCAGGTAGAAATTATCTTAGCTGGCAGCTAGATGTAAAGTTTCACATGCGGGCTAAGTCCCTCATTACTGCTGTGACTGAAAAAGAAAATGTTAGCGATATAGAGAAGGCGCAAGCCATCATCTATATTCGCCGCCACGTGGACAAGACCTTAAAGGCTGAGTACCTTACCGTCGAAGATCCACTTGAGCTATGGACCGCCCTTGAGGATAGGTATAAACATCAGAAAGATGTTATACTCCCAAGGGCGAGATACGAGTGGGAGAACCTGAGACTACATGACTTTAAGTCCATTGCTGAGTACAACTCAGCACTTTTTAGCATCACCTCACGCCTGAAGTTGTGTGGTGAAAAAGTCTCAGAAGATCGCATGCTGGAAAAGACGTATACGTCTTTCCATGAAAAGGATGCGATACTCATGCAGCAATACCGTGAACGTAAGTTCACCACGTATTCAGAGCTGCTGTCCTGTTTGCTCATGGCCGAGCAAAACAGAGAGCTTCTCCTCGCCACTCACAACATGCGCCTTCCCGGCACTGCCCCCCTACCAGAAGCTCACCATGCCTCTTCCTCCAAAAAGAAGAGGGACAATAAAAGAAAAGAAAGACCATAGAAAGGGGGACAACAGAAAAGAGCCAAGGGCCCACCACAGCAGAGAAAGAATGAAGGGAAGCGCAAGTTCACTTGGCGCGGGAATAATAATAAGAAAAATGATGCACCCCCACCCAAGAGGGATTGGGAAGACCAGTGCCACAGCTGTGACATGAAATGCCACTGGTCCAGAGTATGCAGGACCCCAGTGAATCTCCAGGAGCTTTACAAACAAAGCAAAAAAAAGAATGCTGAATCAAACCTGGTGGCTGCGAACAATGCAGTCAAGTTCACAGCCAAAGACTTCGAGTCAGATGATATGCTTGATTAGCATGTTTTCATTTATCTTAGCATTTTATTATGAACAATCTATTTTATGAGAGCTTTTATGTAATTTGAATTCTGTTAAATAAAATTTAGTTTTTCTGAATGCAAATGTTTACTCATCTTTTTAGATGGGATGCTCTCATGACTGCTTAGTAGACAGCGCGTCGACACATACGATCCTTCAGCACAAATGCTATTTTCATAGCATTACTCCGTATAAGAGCCCTGTAAACACAATTTCAGGGCCATCGGACATAATTGAAGGTTATGGGAATTCAACCTTGTTGCTCCCCAATGGAATAGAAATAAAAATTAAAGATGCACTTTACTCTCCGAATTCCAAGAGAAACTTACTAAGTTTCAAAGATATCCGTCTTAACGGATTCCACTTGGAAACAGCAAATGTAAAAGAAAATGAATTACGGTATGTAACATCTCAAGAAAATGGAGTTAAAACCATACTTGAACGTTTTGAGAGCCTCTCATCAGGCCTCTACCATATAAAAATTCGGAGAGATGAAGCAAACCTGACGGAGCACCTGAAGTGCCCGACATCAGCCAAATTCTTACTTTGGTACGATAGACTTGGCCACCCCGGATCTGTGATGATGCACCGCATTATATCACAAACCCATGGGCATAACCTGAAGAACCAGAAGATTCTTCAGAAGGGAGAATTCCCTTGTGTACCCTGCTTTAAGGGAAAATTAATAACAAGGCCATCACCACTTAAAGTGGATATCGAGTCTCCTAGCTTCCTTGAAAGAATACATGGAGACATATGTGGACCTATCCACCCCCCTAGTGGGCCCTTTCGGTACTTTATGGTACTGATTGATGCATCTTCGAAATACTCGTATGTGTGTCTACTTTCAACCCGCAACTTAGCTTTTCCAAAGCTTTTGGCACAAATAATAAAGTTGCGGGCGCATTTTCCAGACAACCAAATTAAGAAAATACGTCTAGACAATGCGGGGGAATTTACCTCAGTCATTTCAAGAATATTGCCAGGCAACGGGAATTGAAATTGAACATCCAGTGCCGCATGTTCACACCCAGAATGGGTTAGCTGAGTCGCTAATTAAAAGACTCCAATGGATCGCACGTCCATTGCTGATGAAATCCCAGTTGCCGGTGGATGCATGGGGACATGCAATCTTGCATGCTGCATCACTAATAAAAATAAGACCCTCAGGAGGTCAGAGTCTATCTCCAATGCAACTTGCATATGGAACGCCGTCGAACATCTCTCACTTGAGAATTTTCGGCTGCGCAATTTATATCCCCATTCCACCACCCCAGAGGACCAAGATAGGCCCTCAACATCGCCTAGGTATCTATGTAGGGTATGACTCGCCCTCCATTATAAGATACCTAGAACCCCAAACGGGGGACGCTTTTAAGGCACGCCTTGAAGACTGCGACTTTGATGAGACGTATTCCCCCAAAATGGGCCTAGACATTGAAAAGTCTAGCGCAAAGCAAATGTTAACGTGGGATACAAAACGTTTGACCCACTACGATCCGGTAACAAAACAATGTGATGATGAGATCCGGAAGATCTTGCACATCCAGGACACAGTCCATAGATTACCGGATTCGTTTACTGACAACCAGAAGATTGTCAGATCACACATCCCTGCTGCGAATACTCCAGCTAGGATTGACATCCCAAAGGATGGATGCAATCCACCAGCAGCAGAAGTGACTGCACCTCAACAGAAAAGAGGCAGACCACCAGGCTCCAAGGATAAAAATCCAAGAAAAAGAAAAATATCCGGAGACCTTGGGACGATACCCCCACAGAGAAACGAGCTCGTGTCCATACCCTCTCCCCTCCCAGAATCCACTGCAGAGGAACTGCCGGGAGAAACTGAAATATCATTGAATTATGTACGTACAGGGGAGGTATTGGATAGAAAGAGTATAGTCGTCGACGATGACTTCGCGTTTCACATTGCCATTCACGTCGTCGGAAGCGACGATGATTATGAACCACACTCCGTTGCTGAATGCAAACGTAGAGATGATTGGCCAAAGTGGAATCAGGCAATAGAAGCCGAGCTGGACTCGCTTCAGAAACGAAAAGTCTTTGGGCAAATAGTCCAGACACCTACTGGTGTCAAACCTGTGTGATATAAATAGGTATTCGTCAGAAAAAGAAACGAAAATAATGAGATCGCACGCTACAAAGCTAGACTTGTAGCGCAAGGATTTTCCCAAAGACCGGGAATAGACTATGACGAAACATACTCCCCGGTCATGGATGCGATCACTTTCAGATTCCTGATAAGCTTAACAGTAAAGGAAGGCCTAGATATGCAGCTAATGGATGTTGTGACTGCATATCTATCGGCAATCTCGACAAGGAGATATACATGAAACTTCCTGATGGCTTTTCTATGGCTGCTGAACTAAAAGATAGACCTCGGGACGTCTATTCTGTTAAGCTACAAAGATCATTTTATGGTCTCAAACAATCAGGAAGAATGTGGTATAACAGACTCAGTGAGTTCCTTGTTCAACAAGAATTCACAAACAATGAAGTCTGCCCTTGTATCTTCATAAGAACAAAGGGAAAAGGATTCGTAATAATTGCTGTCTACGTAGACGATCTGAATCTCATAGGATCTCTGGAAGAGATCACTGAGATATCTGTAAGCCTAACAAAAGAATTTGAAATGAAAGACCTAGGCAAAACGAAATTCTGCCTGGGCTTACACATTGAACATCTAAAAGATGGAATCCTCCTACATCAGACCACATACACGAAGAAAATGTTGCAAAGATACCATATGGACCAATGTCATCCTCTAAGTACACCTAGGGTGGTACGCTCTCTGGATGCACATAAAGACCCATTCCGGCCGGAAGAGGGGGAGGATATACTTGGTCCAGAAGTTCCATATCTGAGTGCCATCGGAGCACTACTATATCTGGCAAACTGCACGCGTCCCGACATAGCGTTCGCAGTAAATTTGCTAGCCAGATACAGTGCAGCGCCCACACAGCGCCACTGGACCGAGGTAAAGCACCTTCTGCGCTACCTCCAAGGGACTACAGATTTGGGACTCTTCTACAAAAATGGAATATCCTTTACACTTGCAGGTTATGCTGATGCAGGCTACTTGTCTGATCCCCACAAAGCGAAGTCACAGACTGAGTACGTGTTTACCTACGGAGGGACACCCATTTCCTGGAGATCCATCAAGCAAACCTTGACGGCAACCTCATCCAATCACTCTGAGATCATTGCCATCCATGAAGCGAGCAGAGAATGCGTTTGGCTACGCTCAGTTGTCCACCACATCTTGTCTACGACCGGACTGAAGACTGTAGATCTCGAACCTACTACAATGTTCGAGGACAATACTGCTTGCATAGCTCAGTTACGAGGTGGCTTCATCAAAGGCGACAGGACGAAGCACATTTCACCAAAGTTCTTCTGGACGCACGAGCTACAGAGAGATGACAAGATCGACATCAGACAAGTGCAATCATGTGACAATTTGGCAGATTTGTTCACTAAAGCCCTTCCTACTGCCACTTTTAGGAAACTTGTACATAGGATTGGAATGAGACGCCTAAGAGATCTGCAAGCTTGAGGGCTTGTACAGATCAGGGGGAGTTTGGCAGAGTTTGTACTCTTTTTCCTTAACTATGGTTTTTCCCACTGGGTTTTCCATAGCTAAAGGTTTTAACGAGGCAAATCTCACCAACTCAGGATCCTGAAATATCCACCCCTTGTGAGACTCTCCTACGCTCGGAATCCTGAAGCATTCAAGAGAAGAGTCCACACCTATGGCTGGATAAGGGGGAGTGTTGTGAACGGTTAATTAACCGGGTTGGTTGAGATTCTGGGCTACCCTAGAGATAGGCTCATATCTTTGTAAACCCATTTTGTATTCTCCCTTTTGCCTATAAATACAGCGTTGGGGGCTCCTCTCCAAAAAGTTAATTTATAACATTATGGATTTAAAGTATACGTGTTTTAACTAGATGTTTATCCTCTGATTTGATATTGTAATTTTATTCGGATGTATTAAAAAGTTAGAGACAGACTACCTGCACCTCATTTTGAGGTGCAGGGATGTGACTTATATCAAAAAATAGAAAATTAATTTAATTTATAAATTCATTCTGTTTCTCTCTCCTCTATTTCTTTGCTGTTTTAGGCAACCTCATTCTTGAGGTGCAGATAGAGGTGCAGATAGTCCGACCCAAAGTTAAACTCAAAAAAAATTAAAACACATCACATCACATCCTCTAACTATCAAAGTCTAAAAATTAAAACCGCACATGCACAAACAACTTCACGTTTTCGCATCAAAAATTAGCAACAAACTTTGCGTTGGAAAAATGTTCAATCATAAATAACAAAAGCGATTACAGCCCATTTTCGACGATAGACGACTGAGAGAGTCCTGAAAGCCAAACAACATCTCTTCAAAAGGTTCATGCAAAGATTATCCCACATAACCACACAACTTTTCAAAATTTTATACCGAACTCAGAAGTGCACATCAAAGCTTCACAAATTAAGCATGATCAAGCTGATTCCTCTTGTCCTTCACTCAACTGTTCAACAAAATAAAGGAGAACGAAACGGTGGCCAAATTTTTTTTAACGAAGAATTATTCAACTAAATACCTAAACATGTATAGTACTTGGGTTAACATGATTTTTAACAAAATACTTGTGTGCTTAGCATCTTATGTATATCATATCACACAATCACACAACATTCTTCTCATATATTTTTAGTCACATACATGTTTCAAGCATGCTTTCTTTTTTAATTTAGATGTTGGGATATTGAGCTCAGCACATGCATTGCATTCAATTTAATTAACGGAAATATAAACCATATTAATTTCAGAACGATTAGTTCAACACTTCACAGATCATATCGTTATAAGTCCCTACAGCATCGCATACATTACATGCAAATTAACTTGATTTAGAAGAACTTAAACCAAACTAGATAGTCACCGACACTAATTACTAACACAGATCACAGCATAGACCTTAGCACCATGATCAGAATCCCCACATGCAGTCAAGCTCCGTCCCACCGCCGACCATCTTCCGGTCATGCATCGCGAGCTGCCACCCTCCGCCACCGCTGCCGCCCTCGTTCGCCAATGCAGCCGGGCCCACGTTCTGCTGCGGTGGCGGCGGTGCAGCAGCGGTAGCAGCAAGGGTCGAGAAGAAGAAGGGAAGCTGCAGGTTGTCCTGGAGGGACCTCAGGCTCGGGAACATCGACGACGACTGAGCAGTCAGCACATGCTGGTGGGCCCGGGGGGCGGCGGTGGAGAAGCAGGGCACGTGGCGGTAGTCGCCTGTGGCAGCGCTGCTGCTGTCGTAGGAGCAGCAGCTTGATGAGTCAGGCAGCTGCGGCAGCGACAGAGACGACGGCGGCGAGCTGGCTCCCGCCGCCGCGGAGGATGCAGCGGCGGTGGGGTCCATGAATCCGGCGGGTGGCCGGGACTTCTTGGATCCAACGGCCTTCTGGAACACACGAGCAACCACCCACTCGTCCTACGTGACATACAAGTGCATGGGTCAAGGTTAAATAAATACAGTGTCAATGTCGTAAATAATTGAAGTAGGTCATCAAGTCATAATGACGCAAGATCTCATCTTTAGATACTCTGCTTTAAAAAAAGCGTAGAAGAATTAAAAGCTAATTAATGCAAATAATGATTTTTTTAAAAACAAATTACCTTTGAGGATCGAGAGAGGAAATGGTAAGCAAATTTGCCCTCAAGGCGGTACTCATGCATCACCCAGTTGCTCTTCTCGCCTTTGGGAGCCCTCCCCCTGTAAAAAACGAGGGTCTTCTTCATCCCCACGAGGGCACCGGTCCTCGAGCTGTAAATCTCGCGGTCCTTCCCCGTAGCCTTCCAGTAGCCGGCGTCGGTGGCTCTGTTGGTCCTCAGCCCCGTCGGGTACTTGCGGTCCCTGAGGCTGAAGAAGTACCACTCCTTCTCCCCCATCTTCGCCTTCTCTGTTCGTTTCAGGAGCCATATATCGTTAGAAATCGGCATTGAGATCGATGATGCTGTTACTTGTTATTGATGGATGACCTGGGAGCTGCCATGGCTCGCACTTGTTGAGGTCGATGTCGGCGATGGCTCGGCCGGTGAAGGAGCCGTCGAGGACCTTCTTTAGCAGGTAGAATGTGATGAGCTCCTCGTCGGTTGGGTGGAACCTGAACCCCGGCGGCAGCTGGGCCTCGCCGCTGCTCTCGAACTGCATGTGCCCTCCGTAGTTCATGATTTCCGCCGCTGAAACAGAAAGAAAAACAAAGATTCAACAACTTCAACTTTTGAAACAAGAGAAAAATGCAGCAGATCCCAAGTAATTAAGCTCGGAGAACATTGAAAGGGACAGCGAACGGAAACATGTGCATGGGAAAAAAAACATTTTTTTTTCCGCTTGTTTTCCTTAAAAATCAGAAGCAAGCTTGAATGAGTCTGAAGAAGAGAGATGCAAGAACCAAACTCTATTCCACGTCTGAGAAGAATCAAAGCAGAGAGCAGAAAACAAACAAAATCAGGGAAACTCTAGATGAACAAACTCCAAAATTCTGGCAATATTTAAGCAACCCACCAGGAGAAAAACAGGATCAGATCTGCTGAGACAAAGAGAAGAAGGGCAGAGCTAGAGCACTGGGGGGAAACAAGATCAGAAACAAGAAATCCAAGCAAAAACCCAAGAGGCCAAATTCTTTAGCAACATTTAAGAAGCCAACCAAAAGCCCAGAAGCAAAAGCAAAGATCCAACAAATAAAAGAGGGGAAAGGACCAGCCTTTCACGCTTTGAAGAGAAAACCTCAAACTGCAAGAACGAGAATAGAAACATCACCCAGTAGTACTGGAGAGAGAGAGAGAGAGAGCAAGTAGCAAACAAAAGAGCTCCTCCTCTCACAACGCAAGCAACAGAAGCAACCAAAGCTCTCTGCTTTCTTTGTGAGCGGTGAAATTTTAGGGGCCAACAGCTTTATAATATCCAATCCAATCACAAGGGCTTTTGTATGTGAAAAAAACAGTGAAAAAAAAACAAAATGCCCATCTCCCTCTCTGAGCTCTTCTGCGGTGTGCAGATAGCAGAGATGGGAGAGAAATGAGGAGCGGCGAGGGGTAAAAGCTTATGCGTGCGTGCGTGAGAAATTGTGCAGGTATTTTCTCTGTCAGAACTTAGAGAGAGAAAAGGGAACAGAGAGTATTTTTTTGAAGAGGAGATAGAGGAACAGCACCAAGAGAGAGGAGAAGATCTGAGGTGATCTCCCATCAGATAAAGCTGCATCCATATCTCAATCCATCAGAGCACAGTACAAAAGATTAAATAAATCATGCGACAGATTCCATCACATCGACACCCAAGAGAGAGGGGTGACTTTTTCACTTCTCTTTTGCCCCTGTAGTTTTTTTTCCAGGTTTAATTAGCAGGGCAGTAGATAATAATAATATATGTTATAAACGGGCTTTTGGTGGGCCTATCCGTTAGTGGGTATCCACCCATTATATAACCCTACCACTATAAATATAGGGCTATGGTCTCCATAGTCGCCAAGTTTACAACACGTTATCAGCACGCTCAAAGCTAAGCCGAACCCCTGCCGACGGACGGACGCGACGGACGGACGCGACGCGAACGGGCTTCCTTCACCGAACGTCGCTAGATCCGGCGGGTAGGATCTAGAGGTAACTTTCTCCCTAGATCTAAATTTTGCATATGCGCATATGTGGTGATTCAATTTTTTGGATCAATCGATCAAAAATATATCGTTTTTATTGTTAAAAACCAACCATTTTTCAATAAAAACGTCTTTTTGGTAGAAAAAAATTGGTTTTCCCACTAAAAATCGGATTTTTACCCGTTCTTTTTCTCCAAAAATCGCCAAAACCCTAAAAAGGGTTCAACCACGCCCCCCCCCGTCACCGGCAGCGGCGGGGCCTTCCCGCCGTCGCTGCGGCGGCGGGAACCTCCCCGCCGCCGCCGCCTGCAGCGGCGGGCAACCCCCGCCGCCTGCAGCGGCGGGCCCCACCCCCTCCCCGCCGCCTGCTGCGGCAAACGGGCCCGCCCGCCAGTAGCGGGTACGGGCCCGGCGTGCGTACCCCAAAACCCTAACTAGGGTTTCTGACCCAGAAATTTTTTTCGAATTTTCAAAATTTTTTCAGATTTAATTACGATTCCTTTTCGTTATAATCTGGACCAAAATACATGTGATTTTTACTCATCGCAATTATATTTGGATTTATGATTTTCTTTAAAAACGTTTAAAAATTAAGAAGATCCTTCGATCGCTCTGCCGTTAGTCAACTAACCTAACGGTGTATGACGTTGCCTAGTGGTCCAATAATTTTTAAACGGTAGATTTCATTTTCCATTATAAACTGCCTGTGATGAATAAATAAATTGCCTGTGATATATAAATTGCCTGTGATGATGCCTGTTGCATTATAACTGCCTGCGACGAATGATTAATATTTGCTGTGGTTTTGGATCGGCTAGTGATCACCATTTTACTTTTCATGCATTATTTTCTTTTTTTTGAGAGAAAAATGTAGTGAGGACAATCTTGTAAAATTACAAGCCCGGCGGACGCCTCAAGAAGATGAAGGACTATTCCAGAAGAATAGGGGCCCCACGGGGGTTCCCGAGTTGTACTTTATTTCTTTTTGGGACTGTAATGGACTGTAATTAATTATGGTGATTAGCCGATCCACGCAGCAAATATTTATGTCTGATGTGCTTGATTATTTATTTTTCTGCAAAAATATCTAATTAATGCTATCTTTTTACATGCTAGAGTGATAAATGGCCAAAATTGCGAGCGTCGATTTCGACGTTTTGGATGCTTCAGGAAAGAATTACTTAATCTGGCAGTTGGATATAAAATTCCATCTGCGAGCACATGGATTGAGTCACGTCATCACCTTAGGCGATAAGGTTTCTGATATAGATAAAGCGAAAGCAATTATCTATATCAGACGCCATATCGATCGGACCCTGAAGGCCGAGTACCTAACAGTGGAAGACTCGTATGAGTTGTGGACCGCCCTCGAGGACAGGTATAAACATCAAAGGGATGTTATCCTACCTCGAGCGCGATATGAATGGGAGAACCTCCGTCTCCAAGACTTCAAGTCTATTGCCGAGTACAACTCGGCACTCTTTAGCATCACCTCATGCCTGAAGTTGTGTGGTGAAAAGGTGACGGAGGAACACATGTTAGAGAAGACGTATACATTCTTCCATGAGAAGGATGTCATACTGATGCAACAGTATCGTGAACGAAAGTTCACAAAATACTCTGAGCTTCTCTCATGCCTTCTGATGGCAGAGCAGAATCGTGACCTCCTTCTGGCCACCCACAACTCACGCCCTACCGGCACTGCTCCTGCGCCTGAAGCGCACCACAGCTCCTTCCAGAAGAAAAGGGGCAACTTCAAAGGCAAACCCCAGAAGGGTAAGACCATGAAGAAGCAGGCTCGAGGACCCCCTCCAAGAAACAACCAAGAGGGAAAGAAGAAAAATGTGTGGAAAAGAAAAGACGACGGACAGACTTTTGCCCACAGAAAGGACTGGGAAGATAAATGCCACAGGTGTGGCATGACTGGACACTGGTCCAGAAATTGTCGTACTCCACGCCACCTTCAGGAGTTGTACAAAGCAAGCCAGAAGCAAGCTGAGACAAACCTGGCGGTTCAAGAAAACCTGGCACCAATCAGGTTCATCGCTGCGGACTTCTCCAACGATGACCTGCTCGACTGAGGACATTTATCTACTTTATATGCATTGTAGTTTTTTCCTTTTTGAGAAACAATTTATCTGCTTATCTCTGGCATGTTTAAGTACTTTTCAGACATCAACTTAATTTTCGTAGTATATTCCTTTGTGTTTTTGCCTTATACTGCGACATTTTTCTTTTAAAATAGACGGACTTTAAATGCCTAGTGGACAGTGCCTCTACGCACACGATCCTCCAAGACATCTGCTTTTTTCAAAGCATTAATAAATACGATGGCACCGTAAATACGATTTCCGGTCCATCAAGTATCATTGAAGGATCAGGGGAAGCACATTTTATGCTCCCCAATAGTACAAAACTACTTATAAAAGATGCCCTTCTCTCCCCTAGCTCGCATAGAAACCTGTTAAGCTTTAAAGATATCCGCTTAAACGGATACCACCTAGAAACGGTGAGCAAAGGAAACAGTGAATACCTTGATGTAACGTCTCATAAAAACGGTGCTAAAAACACCGTCGAACGTTTTGAGGGACTCCCGTCGGGTCTCTACCACACAAGGATCAGAGCAATGGAAGCAAACACATTGGAGCACCAGAAGTGCCAAAATCAAACAGAATTCAAACTCTGGCACGATAGACTAGGACACCCTGGAAGGAATATGATGCGTCGCATCATATCCCAATCCCGTGGAATTAATCCGAAAAGCCTGACGCTACTTCAGAAGGGTGCAAATCCTTGTCCCCCTTGTTACAAAGGAAAATTGATTACGAGACCATCCACCTTGAAGGTGGACTCTGAGTCTCCAAGCTTCCTAGAGAGAATACATGGTGACATTTACGGGCCTATTCACCCCGCAAGTGGACCATTTCGGTACTACATGGTACTAATCGACGCATCTTCAAAATGTTCGTATGTGTGCCTCTTGTCCACCCGCAACGTAGCCTTTGCAAAGCTACTTGCACAAATTATAAAATTGCGGGCACATTTCCCAGACAACCAGATCAAGAAATTGCGTCTGGACAATGCTGGGGAATTCACCTCAGAAGTCTTCCTAGACTACTGCCAAGCAACCGGCATAGAAGTTGAACATCATGTAGCTCATGTTCACACCCAGAACGGGTTAGCCGAATCTCTCATAAAGAGACTACAATGGATCGCTAGACCATTGTTAATGCAATGCCAGTTGCCGGTATGTGCATGGGGACATGCCATACTGCACGCTGCATCGCTGATAAGATTACGACCGTCATGTAGTCAATCTTATTCTCCGATGCAACTTGCATATGGGAACCCGCCCGATATCTCTCACTTGAGGATATTCGGATGTGCTGTCTATGTCCCCATAGCACCACCGCAGAGAATCAAGATGGGTCCTCAACGGCGCCTTGGTATCTATATTGGTTTCGACTCACCATCGATCATTAGATACCTCGAACCCATTACAGGGGACGCCTTTAAAGCACGTCTAGCAGATTGTGAGTTTGATGAAAGCATTTTTCCAAAACTAGGCATTAACACACAGAAGCCAGAAGCTTCAAAGACCATTACATGGGACACAAAGACTTTATCCCATTTTGATCCGCGCACAAATCAATGTGAAGAAGAGATCCTGAAGATCCTTCAAATTCAGAACACAGTTCACATTTTACCGGATAAATTCACTGACAACCAGAAGATTGTCAGATCGCACGTCCCTGCTGCAAATACGCCAGCTAGGATTGGCATACCCAAAGATGGATGCAATCCACCTGCAGCAGAAGCGGCCGTACCTCAAAAAAAAAAAGAGGACGACCCCCAGGCTCCAAAGATAAGAATCCTCGAAAGAGGAAAAATCCTGGAGCAACAATAACGATACCACCACAGGATGCTGAGCTCAGCCCAGCTACCTCTCCACTCCTAACAACCACTGAAGAGGAAAATATAGGAGAAATTTCATTAAACTATGTACGTACCGGGGAGGTACTGGACAGAAAAAGCACAATCATCGATGATAACTTCGCGCTCATTATTGCCACTCACGTCACTGAATACGACGATGAGACCGATCCACGCTCTCTAGCAGAATGTAAACGCAGAGAGGATTCGCCAAAGTGGAACGAGGCAATAGGAGTAGAGCTGGACTCACTCTCGAAGCGCAAAGTTTTTGGACCTGTAGTCCTAACACCAAAAGGTGTTAAACCTGTGGGATATAAATGGGTATTCGTGAGAAAAAGAAACGAGAATAATGAGATCGTGCGCTATAAAGCGCGCCTTGTTGCACAAGGTTTCTCCCAACGACCAGGAATAGACTATGACGATACCTATTCCCCGGTCATGGATGCGATCACTTTCCGTTTCATTATCGGCCTATTCACGAAGGAAGGTCTGGATATGCAGCTCATGGACGTTGTGACTGCATACCTATACGGAAATATAGATAAGGACATCTATATTAAAATCCCAGACGGATACAAACTACCGACAAAAATGACAGAAAGACCTCGGGATGTCTATTCTGTCAAACTCCAGAGATCACTGTATGGTCTAAAACAGTCAGGTAGAATGTGGTACAGCAGACTGAGTGAATTCCTAGTGCAACAAGGATTCACAACAAATGAAGTCTACCCTTGCATCTTCATACGAGCAAAGGGGACAGGATTCGTAATTATCGCCGTCTACGTAGACGACTTGAACATCATCGGATCTCCTGCAGAGATAGATGAGATATCCAAAAGTCTCACACAGACTTTTGAGATGAAAGACCTCGGCAAAACGAAGTTTTTCCTAGGCCTACAAATTGAACATTTAAGTGGAGGAATCCTGTTGCACCAATCGACATACACAAAGAAAGTGCTGAAAAACTTTCTTATGGACAAATGTCATCCGCTTAGCACACCAATGGTCGTCAGATCATTGGATGTTGAAACAGACCCCTTCCGACCGCTGGAAGAGGGGGAGGAAACACTGGGTCCTGAAGTACCCTACTTAAGTGCAATTGGAGCACTCCTATACCTGGCAAACTGCACGCGTCCCGATATATCGTTCGTAGTAAATCTACTAGCCAGATACAGTTCAGCGCCCTCAAAGCGCCACTGGAACGGAGTGAAACAACTTCTGCGCTACCTCCAAGGGTCTGTAGACATGGGACTATACTTCAAGAAAGGTGTATCCACCGACCTGGTCGGTTACGCAGATGCGGGATACAGGTCCGACCCACATACCGCAAAGTCCCAGACCGGTTTCGTATTCACATACGGTGGGACGGCCATCTCATGGAGATCCGTGAAGCAGACATCCACAGCGACCTCATCCAACCACTCTGAGCTCATCGCGATCCACGAAGCTAGCAGAGAATGCTTCTGGCTTCGATCAGTCATTAACCACATCCTCAAGACCAACGGCCTGAAGACGGGAGATCTTGGGCCTACCACCATGTACGAAGACAATGCTGCCTGCCTCGCTCAACTACGAGGTGGCTACATCAAAGGTGACAGGACGAAGCACATTTCCCCCAAGCTCTTCTGGAGGCATGAACAGCAAGTGGACAACTAGATCGACATCCAGCAGATCCAGTCCTGCAACAACCTGGCTGACCTATTCACTAAAGCTTTGCCTCGCAGTACCTTTAGAAAACTTGTACTAGGAATTGGGATGAGACAGCTGAGAGATGTACAAGCCTAAAGCTTGTACTTATCAGGGGGAGTTAACGTAATGATGTACTCTTTTTCCTTGGCTGTTGGTTTTTCCCACTGGGTTTTCCACAGTCAAAGGTTTTAACGAGGTAGCCACATTAACTCTGGATCCAGAAGTATCCACCACTGATGTTATCCATCGATCAGGGGAAGTTATAGAGACTTGTACTCTTTTCCCTTAGCCACTGGTTTTTCCCACCGGGTTTTCCTTGGCAAAGGTTTTAATGAGGCAAGCACTCTTAAACTTAGAGATCCAGAAGTATCTCCAGCCCCATGATCAAATAAGCTTCATGAACCCTGAAGTGTTCACCATGGATTACAACAATGGATGGATAAGGGGAAGTGTTATAAACGGGCTTTTGGTGGGCCTACCCGTTAGTGGGTATCCACCCATTATGTAACCATACCACTATAAATATAGGGCTATGGTCTCCATAGCCGCCAAGTTTACAACAATATACACATAATATCTGTGATTTAATTACTAATTATGATACCTTTATCATTATTAGGGAAGCTTACACCGTGAATGACTTGTGGTTTTTTAAAGATTGAAATTAGTAAAAATGGGACGCACCAACTGTCACTCTTGTTGTCCTCGGCAGGTGAGTATGGAAAGGATTTAGGTGATGCTCATGAATTTATTTTTCTCTTTTTTTAAGCGTATATGTCACCCGAAGAAACATTGTTAAAACTAAGGACGAACTTTAGGGGTGTCGGAATTACGGTACATTTGTATGGATGATTTCGGATCTCCTCGGTCGACTGCTCTTCTCTTTGCTAGTATGACCCTTTGTTGGATTTGCAACCTATATAGACGATCAACCGGTTAAAGAATGTTGGAATGGCTCTTGACCTAAAGATATTCGGTGCTCATGTCAGCACCGTGCCATCAATTGTCACGCTCCATTCTATAAATTACTTGGGAAAAACGAAACTTTTCAAGGTGCATGTAGAGAATAGAAGGCGACAAGTCTGCGACAGTATTCATATCCAATGATTCGACCACTTTGCTCTAAATACAACCAACGTGATACAATAATGTAAATCTTGCAGGCCACTACGAATGTTGGGACAATACGAACGACAGATAAACTTTTTTTAAATGAACATAGTACTATACAAAGGGATCACAGAGTCACAAAATGTGCGTTTGTGTATATCTATCTCAAAAAGGTACAACCAAGAGATACACGAAAAACACATGAGAAACTGAGAAAACAAAATTCACAAGAAATCCATACCCAAAAAAACATCTACACCCAAAAGGTAAAACTCACACCCTACCAAAAGGTAAAACTCACACCCTACCAAGAAAAAAAGAAGTTTCTAGCACTGAGTGGCCAACTCAATAAAGTCACCCTCTAAGTGCTCGACCTCAAGCTCAAAGTCCTGGGTAGTCTTCTAAAGAAGAACATGCTCTGTAGTTTCTGGCTTTAGTCCTATGGAAGCGGCGTTTTGGGGGGTGGGGGGTGGGGTGGGGTGGACACGTCAACGTGCGTCCAGTAGGGAAAACCCAATTCTAAGTGTGCAATACTATATTTAAGATTGTTTTATACAATTATGGCATCAACATTATGTAGTAATAAAGGAGCACTCTAAATGAAATAACATCGCTAAGCAGAAATGAAAACATGCAATGATCGTAGGCATGAAAGTAAATATACTATTATATTGAAAAGAATGGTTATCATACAACAATTGTATTGTTATTGTTGTTATTGTTGTTAAACTAACGCTTTGAAATCTAGGTAAAATGTAATACATAAGGCTCTGTAGGTGGAAAAAGGGTACACCGCAAGTAGATGCGAGCACTGTCAATTGGACCTCTCGCAACTCCCCAGTTTCGAAAGTGAGAATATAATATCCAGATATACCTCATGGTGCATCACGAATACACCTATTGGTCTCTTCAACTCTGCCTAACTCCTACTTCCTAAGTGCGAGTGAGATACAAACTAGTCTAGTTCAGTTTCTTGTGATTCTATTTTGCTCGAGTTTCCTCCAACCCCATATCTGGAATACTCACCCACCTTAGGGTAGACTGAGATATTCCAAGTTATCATAATACACTTGGGTACTCACTCAAATTATTTGCGGCCATGTCCTCCGACTCAACATACGTGCGGTTATATCCATCGCTAAACATCGTTTCATTTCAATATTTCTCCAAGTTCATCAAGGGTGTATAGAGGTATCATATCCATGCTAACATTATTTCATTGTAACCATCATCATATTATTACCATAACTTATACGACCATCATTGTATCACAAATACCATATACATAAAGGAAAACATCATGGTCCCGGCATGAAACATATGCATCAAGGAACATGGTCTTGGCATGAAACATACACAAAAAGGAGCATGGTCTTGGCATGAAACATACACATAAGAGAGCATGGTCTTGACATGAAACATACACATAAGAGTGAATGGTGATAAAACAATTTAAAGATAGTATCGAAGCATTCAATTGTGAATCTATTACCTTATAAAATTTGTAGAAAGTGAGGGAGATGAACTCTTCTTATATTCTTTTCCTCTAGCTTAGAATTTCTCCTCCTTCTAGCTTAGAATTACACCCATGTGAGAGAGGAGGGTTGGTGTGTTTGGCCAAGGGGAGGAAGTGAAGGTAGATGGTGGTGGTGGTGGTGCTCGGCCAAGGAGGAGGAATATGGGAGATGGAGGTGGCCGGCCTAAGCTATGGGGAGATAGGGAGAGAGATTGAAGAGAGAGGGGGGGGGGGGGAGAGAAAGACAATAGCTAGCCTTTTCTTTTTCTTTCTTTTTCTGTCCTTTTCTTCCCTTTTTCTTTCTCTTCTCTTCTCTTTTATATTCTCTCTTAAGATGAGGATTAAGGGGATAGTGAAAAATGGAGGGTGCCTCATCCCTAAATGAGATTAGTGTATGGCCATGTGTCATCTTAATTATGAAAAATTAGTTTTAGGAATTTATTTAAAAATATATAAAATTGATGGAAAACATTATCATGTTTAATTAAAATGCATAAAAATACATTTTGTTTCGAAATAATTTAATATATATATATAAGTGGGGTTTATTTATTAATTACAAAATCATGGAAAAATCCCAAAAACCCAAAAAATTAAGTGTATGCTACAGGATTCAAATACGACCAAAAATACATAGTATAATATGTCGTATATAAAAAACAGGGGGTTACATCAGTAATAAAAGCAAGAAAGTATTTGTGTAATCTTAATATGACATAGCTGATTGTATAATCATACTGTAACGGACGATACACACTATTCGTTATACGGCTGTGCGTATAGCAATTTCGGGTACATGATTGGTTTTATTGCTTTGTGTGGGAGTCGTGTCGTTGAGTCGATAGGGCCGTAGCACCTTGGTTGCATCCTTAGCAAGACAACCCCGACGTGTGCACAACTTTAAATTACTGTCGCCTTTGGACCTCGTATTCTTTATACGCTTTACGTGCACGTAGTCTTGTTTGTGCATGTATTTATTTTAGACGTTGTCTGTATCCGAACCCTATGGTGTTATATGCCGTTGTGACCCTCTCGAAGAATATTAAATTGTGAAATTAATTTGGAACGTCATTTCACGGGTCGTTCTCCCACGATTTGACTTTGTTTGATGAGACGTCGCGATTTCCTCTTTTGTCGTGAGGCCTTTTTATTTTTAGTTTCGTCCCTCGTCGTCGAAATTGTGATCTATCTTCTTAGTTGTGTTTCTCTCGTCCGTGCGGTCACCCCAGTATTTATCTTACGATTTTTGAATTTCGTTTGACCTACTTTCACTTTTTTCCCAGTTTAGATGATCGGTTTAATCCTAAGTATTCACGTGACACATGTCCCCTAGTAATTTAATAATATTATACACTCAAACTTACTTGACTCAGCTCATTTTTCCCTTGTTGGCCGCACCCACTTGTTTCACGCAGAAGTGAGAGGGAGGGTGTGAATCTTGGGCTTTTAATATTTATCATATCAGTTTTTTAAGCCCAAAACTACTACCCTACTCATTTAGCCCTGGCCCTACCCACGTTCACAGTCTTACACTATATAATTTAACAACCCTAGGCTCATTATTTCATCTCCCTCAACAACTCTCAGCACAGCCGCCGCCCCAAACTTTTTCCACGCAAAAACAACCCTCGCAACGCATCTCCGACCCCAGCCATCGCGCGACCCGGCCCCGCCCCCATGCCTTCAGCCTCGCCGGCAGTCCCCTCACCCACCTGACACTGGTACACCGCCATTTTACCCTCCGCCCAGGCCGCGGAGCAGCTGCAGCAAGCAACCACGGCAGCGAATAGCTGCAGGAGCCGCCGTGACCGCCTCTTGCATCGTCCCCCTCCGTGCGACCCCGGATCCGACGGTTGCGCTCTGCCTAGAGCATAGCAACGCCTCCCAGGTGCGCTGACAGCAGCGTCGAGCGCTGTCATGGCGGAAACCGCCGCCCTTGCTCCCTGCGGCCACCACAGGCCGTCGGCAATCACCACGGCGCATCCCGGCGCATCCAGATCACATCCCGATCGCGCCCAGCGCTGCTCCATCCACCGAATGACGCGTCGCCCCTGCGCAGTCGCCAAGTCTCCGAAGCCACTAACCCGTTGACGTCCGAACGCTCCCTCTCCAAACGCGAGGAGTCGCAGAGTCCATGCTGTGAGTTCTAGTTAGAATGATGCTTGTATCTTATATATATGATGGTATGTTCATATAAGTGTATATAGGTCAAGGTAGTAATGTTAGGGTTACTGTTAGATGTATATGCCTGCAAGCTAATAGGTTATACTATGTTGTTTTTAATATTATGTTTTAATAATTGCACTATATGTATACTTTAGTAGGTAAACCTTAAAATTTGTATACTGTAGTTAGTCTTGGTATTTTTTAACATGAGGACAGTTTAAATAGATTATTTTAAGTTATGTTGTTATAACCTTACTTTAATTTTCAGCCTTTTGTTAAGTTACTACAACAGTACCCCTACGAGCCATCATATGTACAACCCTAGGAGGCTACAGATTTGTGAAAACCCATGAGTTAATACTTTGAACGGTAGCTTGCGGTGCCACTTTTGTTACTTAATGATAATGTTGTTTACATACTAGTAACTTTAACGTGGATGATGATCGGACTTAATGTTTGGGTGTTTGCATGCTAGTAACCATAATAATCGATGTTTAGCTAACGGACATAATATATTGATGTTAACAAGATCATTCGTAGGGCTGATAACTTGTTTACACAACTTCTAGTTAATGTGTTAGCCTAGGTTGCTTGATATACTTGTGGTGTATTTTCGTACTAGCTACGTGATGTAATAATCATGTTAATAATTTAAGATCGTTAATAATGTTGTGTCACCCGTCTTAGGATAGGAAACTTAATTAAAACCGGATCATTAGACGTTTTAGAGTCGACTAATAATTCTAGTCTGTAGTTACGAACTTATTCGTGCACGTGTTTTATTGACAGAGAACCCGCCATTCCGTACTGTTCGCGAAATCGGAATCCAACCCCTTACGTCGCTACCCGACGTCAGAGTAGCTCTCGCGTCGTGTTGAGGTAAGATCTGTCCCGTAGGAATCACCACTTGCCTGTTAGTCAACTAAAATTGGTAATTTCTGATGGTTGTGTTTCACTAATCAAGATTAATAAATTGGGACTGTAGGCTGGTTTGCATTGTGAGCATGTAGGTAGACTCGGACTAATTGAACAGGATCGTGACTTGGTTGTCTTTCAGCAAGTGAAACTTGCCGTCTTCTTTTTTAGGCCATGTTTTAGGCCGCTTTTTGTACCGTAGCGTAAAAGAGACTAGGCAGTGAAATGATAGCTGCCTAGACGCCCATTTGATCTAGCTTGACAACGAAGCTAGATCCGACCCCTTTTACTTGTTCATGTCATTCATGCATCCTTATTTGTCATGTTTAAATTCCTTATCTGTACGCCTTGTTACTTGCCATGCCATGTCATCCATGAATTGAATGTTGTATTCGTAGCACACGCTACATACTTGTACTTCCTTGTTCAGGCTAGGCACCTGCTTTTGCGGGCACAACCCTATGCCAAATACACTTCCTAGCTCGTGATCCAGAAGCGAGCATTCCGTGTTCGGGGGTAAGGCCCTGGCTCGATACACGTGGAGGGGTAGGGATAAGTGATCACTTGAGTGTAAGAGTTGGCCCGTACAGCCACTCTAGCCAAAAGGCGTAATCCCTGTGCACGACGTGCTTACTAGACTTGTCCTTATCCTTGTGATTGTTCTTGCAAACTTGATATCCATGTCATGATTTAAATGCCAGTTTTCATGCCATGCTCGTACTTTACTTCACCTGTTGCGCTCATGCTATATCTGCCATGTCATTGCATCATGCTAGAACTGCTAGGTTGCTTTACTTTTACTTTCAGTTTCCTTGCACAAGTCTCTTGTAGACTTGCTGACATGTGCCCCTTGCTCTTTTGGGTGTCACATGTTAGACCCTGAGCCAGAGACCGTTGCCGAGGACGAGGTGTTTGCTGACGCTGAGCTGGAGCCCACGTTTGACGAGGAGTTTGTGGACACCGGTGACCAGTATTAGAGATTGTT
This sequence comes from Scilla litardierei, assembly GCA_030789695.1. Classification (NCBI taxonomy): domain Eukaryota; kingdom Viridiplantae; phylum Streptophyta; class Magnoliopsida; order Asparagales; family Asparagaceae; genus Scilla; species Scilla litardierei. The sequence continues at coordinate 144,587,719 of CM061141.1, forward strand.
CTGAGTTACTTCAGTTTTAGCTTGCTATTAGTTGTCGGTGCGTAGCACCTTTTCTTTCCGCACGTAGTACTTTTATTGGCCATGCTTGGGCCTTTAGACTCTTTTTCTTTTTAGCCTGGTGGCTTTTTTGTGATGTTGGAACTTATTTTATGGATATTCTGAGATTGCTTTTTGTCTCATTTCCTTTATTATTATCTCGTTTCGTATCGCATTTGCAAGGACCTGCCATTTGAAGTTTATTGACGCTTATCAGACTTGCAGCTTCACAGCTTCAAGTCTGAGCAGACATATTCACGCCTCGCCTCCATATTTTTGGGAAGCGGGGCGTGACACATACCATCTTATATAATGAACCGTATGGATATTCTCGTAATCATGAGACAGAAATCATAACCACCTTTTCTAATGGGACTTTCTATTTTATGTCGGTTGATGCAATCCTCGTGGGGCTAAAGACTGCTTCAACCAAAATAGGCCAAAATCCCTTCGCCTGAGCCAGAACCTTCAGTTTGTATCCTTCATTAGGCCTTCGCCTGTAATTCAGTCTTGTACTTTTACCTTATGGTGAAGCTCATCCAAGCAGTCTAGGGTTTTCTAAAGTTGTTCTTGTGTATGTTTCCATCCTTTCTGGATTTATCTGTATATCCATGCATAACAATTTCCCCTCACTTACATCACTTATTACGCTTGAGCGTTGAAATGAAGATAACCAATTTTTTCTATTCGCTAGGTGTGATATCCAAACTAACCCTTTGCTTCCATGAAATCATACCCAACCAATACTAACCATGCATACAATAATTAGCCATGCATAAAAAATTATTGGCAATCATTATGAACTTTGAGTCAATCATTGCTTACCAAGAAAATCAAGACATGCCCATTAGTGTGAAATCAACATGTGTCCGGACGATTAAACCAACACTTGCCCAAACAACCCAGAGCAATCCTCTAGAGGGTAAAAACCATAACATGCATGATGTGTCCATAATTTCAATCATTTTCTTGCATCATTTCATACCATTTTGATCGCTTGAAGTTCGCTTTTAAGTACTCCATAGCATATTTCACGATATTATTGATTCTCGTATCGAATTGTGGATTTTCAGTAATTTCGGAGTGATTTGGAGATATATTGCACGATGGACACGAGCACCGATGCCAGAGCAACAATGGCATCGTGCTTGATGAGCTGAAGCGGTTGGAGAGGAGCAAGAGAAGAAGAGAAGAAGAGAGAACCAAAAGAAGAAGAAGATCAAGAGAAAGTGGTCTGGAGGCTGCCAAACTCCAGACCGCTCGGCCGAGCAGGGCCGAGCAGATATCCCGCTCGGCCGAGCTGGTATCACGAAAAAGTGGAAGAAAGTGAAGCCAAGAGGGGGTCGACTAGCAGGATTCCGCTTGGCCGAGCGACCCATGTGCTCGGGCCAAGCGACCCCCATTATTTTTTCCTGGGAATTTCTGTCTCGTTAGCTCGCCCGAGTGCCTAACGTGCTCGACCGAGCGACCCCTGACTAGGCCTAAATTCTCTGTCTCCTTAATTCGGTCCAGCGGCCATCCCGCTCGGCCGAGCTGCTTCCCATGCCAAATTCAAGAGATGAAGCACCAAGATGGTGCTCGGTCGAGCACCATTCACATGCTAGATTCAAGAGATGAAGCACCAAGATGGCGCTTGACCGAAAGCCATGCCGCCAAACTTTAAGTAATTGGGGTTTTAAGTGGGTCTTTGATGTTTTTCTTGGGATCTGTAAATTTTAGTGGGCTTGTATAAATAATAACAATTAATTAGGTTTAGGGGGGCTTGATTTTGTGGAACTTTTTGGTAGCCGTCATCTTGGAGAACGAAGAACTTCTAATCTTTTGCTACGATTCGATCTTTTATGAACGATTCAGCTTTATTATTTTTATATATTTCTGCTATTTGTTTCACTCTCTTTCTTTTGATATTAATTTTGCTATGCCTGCGATATCTTGGATTATCTTCTCTATTGTTTTGAACATGATTCCCTTTGCTATGCTTGAGTAGTGTGTTTCTAGGGTTTAGTGATGAACCCTAGAATCCTAGGGATTGAATGCTAGGTTCTCCTTAGTTGAATGAACATAGGGTTACACTATGGTCGATTGAACCTGGATTTCGGAGGATTAGCCATAGAATTGGAGATCATGAGAACGACTCCAGATCTAGGAAAAATTGCCACGAATCTGATTGGGGTTTAGTAGTCGCTTTATAGGGCTCGTGGTCACGAGAGTGACATGTGCACTAGGGGTCATTACTAACCCCCAATTTGCTAGTCGGTGCCCTACGATAGTATCCTGACTGCTAGAGCCAATCATGGTGTAGTGTCCCAACCTTGGTCCATGGTAATGGATGCGGGTTGTGACATGGGATTCGTGTCAAGTGTAATGCACGTATCCAAGTGTGAAGCCAAACGATAGCGAGGTGACACATTGAAATACGTTAGACAAGTAGTTCAACGTAGTTGATTGCTCGTTCTCATTTTCGGATGTGACACTCTCACCCTAACTTATATTTCAACGATAAGATTCTCAACCTAGTGTCCAAGACTGAACGACCTAGCGGGGATTCTCGATTGCCCTAGACTAATTAAAATCTTGTGAAACCAACCGTCTGTGACAATGATTTTCTCGTGACTACCCCTGACCACGTGTTCTCCCACTCCTCACGACTAAATACTAAACAACTGCCTCCCCAGAGTTTGACACTTTTATTCTATATTACACCACCATACACTTGCGGTGAGTTGCGCTTTCGGGTGTAAATCTGGAGCCGAACAAGTTTTCGGCGTCGTTACCGGGGAGACAACATTTTGTTTTAGTTTGGAGTTGGAGGGTACTTGTTCTACCCACACTCTACCTACCATACTTCCTTTTATTTATTTTTTACAAGGAGCAGAAAATCTTTTGCCCCTTAAAACAGAAATAGAAGCAACCGCACATCGGCTCAGAGCAGAGAGAAGAAGACAGTTAGAATAGGGTACCATGGCTGAAACTCCAGAAGGCAATGGTCCACCTCCACCTTCTGGGCACATGCTGGTCGGGGATTACATGAAGCCCGATACCATATCGTCTTCCTCCGTAACCATGCCCGAGATCCGTCAAGGGAATTTTGAATTGAAGACGTGGCTTATTTTGTTCATGCATTAGGACTGCTTCCATGGGTTCCCACACGAGAACCCGAACCACCACATCAATGCATTTTAGCGAAGTGTGCATTGTTCCAGATTCATGGGGTCAGAATGATGCGATTAGGCTTCAGCTCTTTCCCTTCACCCTGAAGGAGAAGGCTCACTATTGGCTGAAGTCTCGGGGGGCCAACACATTCACGACTTGGGAATAACTAGCGTAGGCCTTTGTCACCAAGTACTTTCCCCTTTCGAAGATGATCCGTATTCTGAATTAGATCACGTCCTTCAGACATGGAGGACATGAGACACTTTATGAAGCCTGGAAGCACTTCAAAGACCTCCAGCATCAGTGCCCGCACCATCACATCCAGGATTGAGACTTAGTCTTGACGTTCTATAGTGGGCTGCACCCAGATACTAGGATGATAGTCGACTCAACGGCGAATGATGCTATTATTAGAAAGGAGCAGGCCGAAGTCACGTAGATTCAAGAGGAGATGGAGGCCAATTAATAATCAGCACTGGAGAGATGACAAGTCTATCTCTACCACTGTCAAGCCCTCAAGAGGAGGCAACTTTGAAGTTAGCCAGTTGGCGAACTTTGACAGCCGTCTCGATTCCCTCTCACAGCAGATGGCCCGAATGGAGCATAAGCTCTGTGCTAGGCCCAGTTCACATATGTTAGAGCTTTAAATTTATAACCACAAACGCATGACGTCGTCGTAGAGCTTTACAAGTCGTCTGCAGGGAGGCAGATTGATCGAGTACTAGCTCGAGATAGGGTTGTATGCAAGCTACGTTAATCGAGAGAATGAAACATGGGTTACAGGGATAAACATGGAATATGATATGAAAATACGCAAATAATAACAATAACAAAGAGGATTAACAATCAAATGGGTGAAGACATGCCCAAACAGCAAGAACTAACAAAAATAATAACAATACCAATGAGAAAAAGAGGAAAGAAAGCTTATCTCCCTGATTCATAAATTGGGTTGTCAATCTGCTTACAAACCAAGAGAGGAAACTCCCAAAATCATCATCTATCCTAATCCTACTCCTAAAAACACAATGGCAGTAAAAAATGGGGAAAACGAGCCTAAGGACTCGGCTCCCCTCAAATGACGGCACCCCGATCGTTTTATTCAACCCAAAATCCATTAGGTTTAGCTCCAAACCTGATTCAAAATGGCCGTGTGGTTTCGACCCCACGGCCACATCGTTTACAGAATGTGCACTGCTGCCACTTCATCTGGAGGAATAAAGAACGACACGGCCGTTGGAAAGAATTTCATACGACAGTATGAGTTTGAATTGAAGTGTGGGTGCGAAGTCGATAACGCGGCCGTTTGGAAAAATTCCAAACGGTCGCGTAAAGTTTGATTTAGAGGGAAATCGATGTGGCCGTTTCGATTTTTCGAAACGTCCTTGTAATCCTACAGACCCTTCTTCATTTTCTTCAAATTTTCCAAGAGTTAGGTGGCCATTTTGATTAATCCAAACGGCCGTGTGGAATTGGCACTTGAAAGGGGAATATCTAGTCTTCATACGGTCGTACGGTAACTCAAACTACTAAAACCATTCATACGGCCGTATGAAAATCCCGTACAGCTGTGTGGAATTTCCAGAATTCTACACCAAGCTGCACTCCAGAAAATCTAGAAAAATATAGGATTTGAGCAAATGAGGTGGCGTTGGAATCGGAATGAGATGCTCTTTGAAGGAAAAAATAAGGAGTGAAGATGACCACATGGTTGAGAGCAGAACTTCAGTCTTTGTAGGTCTTGCATGCTTCTTGTGGCATCTCCTTCAAATTCCTCTTCGTTTGATTCCCTCTCATCGCCTTACTTGCTCCTTTCACTTCTTTGACTCTTTTAGCACTTTTCACCTTTTTAATGCTCCAATATCCTGAATTTGTTTCCTTTTTCCTGAAACACACAAATTGGAATCAAAGAGTAAAATGGAAACAAAAGCGGCTGAAATAGAATGAAACAGTGAATAAAATGAGGCGAAAAGTTTGTGTGATGAGCATGAAATATATACATATAAACCACTCATCAAAATCCCCCAAGTTAAACTCTTCCTTGTCCTCGAGGAAGACAAAGAAAGAGAAAAGAGTGGGGTATGCATGCATTAAACAAATTATATCAAGAATTCCATAGCGACAAGCACATACACATGGAGAGCAAAGAATTTCAGATTGTGGATTTATAAGCACATCCACTCCCATCAATCTATCAAGGTATATCATGAAAGATTTTATTTTCTAACGGAAATAATCATGCAATATACAAAATCATGTCGATTCTCAAACCTCGAAATAGTTCCTCTATCCCGTAAAAGCTATAAAAATGGAGACCGAAATCATGCGATGGGTCGAGGAGGAGTTAGTATCATAAAATGGGTCGTGAACTCCTAAATGAGGTGGTATTTACGACATGATATCGTTCCATGACTCGTGTGATTGCTAGCCTCATTCATACCCAAAATTTTTCATCATATATCTTTTTCTTTTTGGATTCTTAGTTGATTTGTGTTGGGAGTGTTGTGTCGATGACTCCCAGGTCAGACGACCTTAGGGCATCGGGTCAAAAAATGACCCCTCGGACCTACTAGCTCAAACCAACTAAAAATCTTATTCATATGCACTCCCCCAAGCTAGACTTTTTGACGCAATGTCCCGACGTTTTCTATCATGGGGATCCGGTTACTCAGCGCTGCTAGGAGAACTGTGTAGGATTTATTCTTTTTCTCATATAAACAATTTTTTCTCTCTTTTTTGTGAACATGAAAGAGTTAGGCAATGACGCTCCTCAGTACTGGATAGTATATCGTAAAACCAAATCCTATGGGTCCACTAGTCATTATGCTCAACTAAAGCCACCAAGATGCATGCATTAAGTGGGTTTCCATGATATAATATAACTCATGCATGTTTCGAGTACTTTTATCTCAATGATTATGAACATGAACATTGCAAGTATATTACGATGAGATCTAACATTATAAACATCTCCAAGCATATATCACGATAAGAAATAATGAATTGATTAAAAAGATATGAAAATCTCAAAAAAAAAATGCTAAAATTATATATGTGCATACAGAACTTGGCGCAATGGAATTCTAAATATAAATGTGCAAATCAAGTATGCAATGCACCCTCCCCCAAGCTAGAATTAAGCATTGTCCTCAATGCTTAAATAAAGGATTGTAAGACATTTGGGGTGTGAATGGTGCAAGATTAATTGTCCTCCCCAAGCTAGCACAAATGCATACCCTAAATGAAATGAGTAGATAAAAGTGAGAGTCCATGAGTGTATGTGTGTTGGGGGGGGTATGGGTATGAGAGTCATAATATATGACACAATGGTGAAGAACGGGTGATGAAGCTCATATTGGGTTTTGGATTAAAACGTGTAATATCCCATTTCCATATATACGAGTATAATTTACGTACTTTTTGATGTATTTGTACGTATGAAATTTTTGGGTATTATCATGAATTTTCCATAATTTTTAATAACTAAATTATTTTTAAAATAATTTTAGAAAATCATTTGAATTATATAAATGAATTATTTGGATGAAATACTATGTATTAGGATGGTAAGAAGTATTAATTCAAGTATTCTCATTTATTTAGAAATTAAATTCCTAATTTGCCATGCCATGCCACCTCCTGCTTGCTAGGTGTCATTTAGAGAGTAATTTTTACCTAAATCTTTACTATGTGGCATTAGGAGGATGAACCCCACCTAACTCCAAGATAGGTGGCATGTGGAGAGGAAATTAAGGGATAATTCATCCATGTAATGAGATTTAAAAGGGGTAATTTTGAGAAAAGAAAAAGAAAACTAAGAAAAAATAGTTGCTCTCACCCTCACCCTCCTCTCTCCCCCATAAGGCCGGCCCTCCCTTCCACCACCCTTGGCTCCTCCCTTTGCACCACCCTTTCCATCACCACTCCACCACCTCAGCCTCCTCTCCTTCCATCTCCAAAAACAAAACAAAGAGGAGATCCTCCTTACAACCATATACCACAAAGATCCTCATTTCACCAACAATCTTTGAAGAGGAATTGAAGAGGAAGGAGTTGAGGGAAGCGTAAAGCTCAAAGGCCTTCAAGGAGAAGAAGGGCCAAAGTATTTTAAAGGAGGACTAATCAAGGTAGGATCTCTAATTTCTCTAGGTAGGGTGCTAATCTTAGGATTAAGTAGGAAGTAATTAAATGTGTTCTAGTAATAATAAATCCATGTTAGTGGTTAGTGTTGTCATTAGTAGTATTATTATGCCGTGTTGATTTCTTTAATATGGTAGCATGTTGTAATTAGTAAGAGAATGGGATGTATTCATGTTTAAATTCATGCACACCATGTTTCGTTATGCTAGCATGTTAAAAGGATGTTAGGATGTAGCACGTTATAATTAGTAAAGTGAATTATATGCTAGCTTCATTAAGTAATTATTAGCATGTTAAATCGCTATTGTTGTATGAAATGTTTTAATAGCAAGATGTCCTTCCTTGTGAAATAAGTAACATGTTAGTAGCTTGTAAATTGTACCCTCTTTTTGTTAAATGTTAGTATGCATGAGGGTAATATTGGCCATATTGTTAATACTTTGTTTCACATGTTAACTCTATATTTATATGCTAAGTTATGTTTTAAGATTTATTTTAGTTTCCATGCTAAATACCATGTTGTGGTTAATATACCATGTTTATGTTAAGGTTCCATGAATATATCCATGTTCCATGAATAATAGTAGTAATTTGAATGTGCTAATGCTCATCCTAATTTAATTATGCTAAGTCCATGCTAATAGGATTCATGTCCCATTTAGTATGTTGATTGCTATCTTTAAGTGGTTAAATAAGTTTTGTGCTTTGTAAATCTATAATATGCTCTAAGTGCCAATATGTCATGCCAATATGTTTTATTCCATGTCATGTTCTTTAGATTAATATTTTATGCATTTTACTAAGTGCCATGTATAGAGTAATCTTTTTATGCCAATATGTCTTTAGTTTATGCTAAATCTAAGTGGAATGCTAAGTGAATGCCAAGTGACACACATTAAATTTCATACTAATATGTCATGCTAAAATTAGGTGTAGAATACTAAGTGCCATGTTGGTGAGATTAATCTTTTTATGTCATTAAATCTCAAGCCAATATGTTCCATGCTAAATGGCTAAAGTTTATGTCTCCTAGTACGTAACTCCTTGATTATTGTATTGGATGAAATAATGGTAGCCAAACATGGGCATCAATGTATCCATGGTAGAAATGAAGTATTGAAATATTATTCCTTATAATATTTCTGTTACTATGTTCTTTGTTTAAATCACGAAATCACCGAAATAATAGTGGAAAGGAAAATGGAAATGTTAAGCGGTAATTAAGACCGCGGAATGTTGAATGAGGAATTTATTTATAAACTGAGAGTGGTGAAATGAGTGTAAACAACAACCTGGAATTCTCGGTCTATCTCGAGATAGTGAGATTTCAGGCAATAGGTTTTGGGGGGGAATACGTGTTAAAAGTAGGTCTTAAGGAGCAGACACAGTAGAGACTCTCACTTGCACTCCTTAGCGAGGGAGTTGGTTAAGTGTGGACATAGCTTGACTCTCACTCGCGCTCCCGTAAGGGGGAGTTGGATAGAGTTAGAGAGGCCAGTGGTGTACTTGTGATGCACCATTCGGTAATTATTGGTTGTCTCTGTTTGTCCCGATACAAACCGATAATTGTCTCACTCCCATAAGGGGGAGTTACGAGCGGCCTCTCCAGTACTCGTATTGCTGGTTGAGGTACCACTTTTCACCCCCGGGTGAAGTCTAGCTCATTAGGGTCCTACGATTTACTCGGGATTTTGAATCACACTTATAACTGAAAAGTCTTTGAAGAATAATGTTCAAAAGAAAATTCCTAAAATTATTATCTGTGGTTGTTCATTTATTGTACGTCTATTTCCTTTATGAATATCAGTTTTGCAGTATTTACCTTTAGGCTCAGTACATGCTTGCGATGTTCCTGCTTTATATTTATGCATTTATTTTTTTGCCACGATTATTACCATTAACTAGACCCTTGGTTAGGTAGTAAAGTTCTGAGACTGGCCCTTTACATAGTGTTGTTAGATTTCCTACTGGGTCACCCTGTGACGTGTCTCAACTTGTGATATCAGGTTTGGTTTGGTAACAGGAAATATGTCAATAGGCTGGAGCAGTAAACCTTATGTGAGGGTAGTGTACTTTGAGAATTGGGTTGGTGAGTGAGATGAGTTGAGAGTCCATTGTACCCTTTTGGGTTTGTTTTGGTGAGAGTTGTGAGGTGTTGTATATAATGTTTTGTACATAATGTTATTGTAAAGAAGAAATGATGTAAATATTTGATGTATAAATGAAATTGTGTTTTCGTCTCTTATTTGTATATCTGTGCCGTATTGTTTGAGTTGGTTGAGTTGGAGTATTGTCTGCACTTCCCAGCATGTGCACAGTGGCATGTGGAGTTTTCTGAAATACTTATATTCTCTCTTTGTCTTTCTTCTCCACAACCGTAGCTCTGGGAATACCTGATACGGATTCGTAATTATCGTGTATCCTGAGAAGCGGGTTGTGACAGGTGGTGGCCCATGCAGGTCTCCGCACTGCGGCGTGCGTAAGGATAGTGCGGGTAATGCTCCATATGGGTAGTTATGTCCTAAGGTGGGTAGGTGATCAGCCTTAGGATAAAGCCATGGTATTAGAAAGCCCATGGTATAGAGCTTCCTGAGGGTAAGCATGGGTAGTCATTTGTATATATACATATATGTGTGGGTGGTTATGTGTTTGCATAGATTTATAAGCATTGAAGGTATATTGTCATGTATCCCCGTAGGTGCGTATCTATAGCTATATCTATATGTAAGCTACATTATAGATATTTTTATGACTACTTGTGTGTATCCTTATAATTCATTGTGTAAGTGTTCGTATATAGACGAATTATGATGTGTATGTATAGAAATGTTGTTTATATGGATAAAGGAGTAAATAGTATATGATGTGTAAATCTAAGTGTAAGGTATACTATCTGTGTAATGAAGTACTGTGTGTCGTATATAAATATGTGCTAATATATGTTTTATCTATATTTGAGTGTATATGGATGACTATATGATTGTATTTAGAGTTGTAAGTATAGATACTGAATTATATATTTAAGGGATGTAAGGAGATATATTTCTATATGAATATCTAATGGATGTTTAAATATATGAAGTATCCGTGTGTATAAATATTAGTGTATAAATAAACTCATGATATATGTGTTGGTATATGGATGTTTGCTTGTACGTCTAGGGGGAAGTACACTTGGATGTCTAAGAGTGTATGATGGTATACATAAAGTAATTATATGTCTATGCATACTATAAATATGATTGTGTGAATTGATATAGTAAGATATGTGTGTGTGTGTGTGTGTGTGTGTGTGTGTGTGTGTGTGTGTGTGTGTGTGTGTGTGTGTGTGTGTGTGTGTGTGTGTGTGTGTAGCTACATTTGGATATGGATCATAAGTAGTATGTGAAATATATTGGCTTACTAAATGGTGTGTATCGATATACATAAGTTGGTATGCCAAGTTATGCACTATTGGTGTGTATTTATATGTGTATATATATCGTGTGAAGATATGTGTAGGTAACGTGTGAATAAGATTTATATATGGATATGCCTTGTGTATACAAATGTGTGTGTATATATATTGTATTGATGCAATTCTTGTGCTATAGTAAATATATAGTCTTGTGTACACACACACTGCATTGAGTATATTCTATGTAATATATATATACTAGTCATAACACATGCCCGCGGGCACTGTTCACTTAAGATTTTCCCCCACAAAAATCTTTGTTCCCCAAAATATTCTTTCCATATCCAAAATTTAAAAGAACAACAAATTCACGTAAAAATATTTAGCAGCACGGGCGCCTTCGGTGCGGAACAACAAATTCGGCACATGCGCCTTTGACATGGAACAACAAATTCAGCGCGGAATAACAAATTAGCGTAGAACAACTAATTCGACGCGGGCGCCTTCGAAGTAGAACAACAACTTAACATAAAAAATTAGTGGGGCGCCTTCGGTGCGTGCGCCGAATAAGGAAGATTTGAATAAGCAACATATAATTCATTGATAATATAACTTTTCCTTATTTTTGTTATAAATATTGTAAATTAAATCACATAAACGCATGGCTGTTCAAATTCCAAGACCTCTTAAATTCAAAGATATCGAATTTCACAAAATTAAATGAAGATTTATTTCTCGAAAAAGTTCCCCCCAAAATACAAAAGTTTTTCCTCCCAAAATTTTCACAAACTCTCATCTCAATCGTTGATTTCCCAAGATTAAATCTCAACCATCCTTCTATCAACCTCTTTGTCCTAGTCATCCCTATGATTCAAAAACAGTTGTCAAATGTAATATAGATATATGAATAGTTGACTGCTTGTATGTAAGTATACTTGTGCAGGTATATAGATGGTTAAATATAGAACTACGTATGTAAATATTGGATGTGGATACATATGTATGTATCTTTGCATATATAAAGTGAGTGTGTACTGGAATGTTGATATACTATACATATATCCTGACTGAACTATTTACTATAGTGATATATACTTTGTACATATTTGTGTGTGGACAACTATATGATTATCTGTATAGTTGTAAGTATTTATACTATACTTAAGTGATATATTTGCGCATGGTTATCCACTGGATGTGTGGTGCGTCATATCAGTGTGTATAAGTATTGGTGTATGACTATCTACTATAAGTGTATCAATATTTGGATATACCTATTTGCATATGTATGTTAGCAAGGTTGTATGCATATTGGATGTGACATATATAGTAGTATGTGTATCTATAAATGTATGTATACTTGTTTGTTTACTTACATCTATACATAGATGTATCTAAATATATCTATATGTGTGTATATGTATAAGTATGCTAGCCCTGTAACATATGATTATTGTGTATTTAAATATCGTGTGAGCATGTATGTATGTATGTATGTATGTATATATATATATATATATATATATATATATATATATATATATATGATTATAAGGAGTGTGTGTGATTACATATATATGTGTATGTATTTAGATATATCTATGTGTGTATCCATGAAATAGCATATATCCTTGAACATATACTTGTGTAAATCTTTATGTGAGTGCATATGTATTGGGTAAAGTAAGTGTATAGATGTGGGTGTGTATATTGATGCCTTGGGTGTATCTATATTTCTACTTATTACTGTGTACAGGTATTGATATATATATATATATATATATATATATATATATATATATATATATATATATATATATATATATATATATATATATATGTCTGTATGTATAGGTGTACTAGTATGTGTGTACATATATGTGTATAATCTATGGTATAGTGCGTGTATACATGGGTGTATAATATATACATATATCGTTGTTTGTATTTCATGGGTGGGAAGACCCTTAGACCTAAGCAATCTCCGATTAGACTCTTAGTTTTAGAAACTCTAAGGACTTTTAAGGTGGGTAGAATGTAATATCCCATTTCCGTATATACGAGTATAATGTACGTATTGTTTTGATGTATTTGTACGTTTGAAATTTTTGGGTATTTTCATGAATTTTTCATAATTTTCTAATAACGAAACTATATTTAAAAATAATTTTAAAACATCATTTGAATTATATAAATGAAGTATTTGGATGAAATACTATGTATTAGGATGGTATGAAGTATTAATTCATGTATTCTCATTTATTTAGAAATTAAATTCTTAATTTTCCATGCCATGCCATGCCATGCCACCAACTCCTTGCCAGGTATCATTTAGAGAGTAATTTTCACCTAACTCTTTACTAGGTGGCATTAGGAGGATGAACCCAACCTAACTCCAAGATAGGTGGCATGTGGAGATGAAATTCAGGGATGATTCATTCATGGAATGAGATTTAAAAGGGGAAATTTTGAGAAAAGAAAAAGAAAACGAAGAAAAAAAATTGTTGCTCTCACCCTCACCCTCCTCTCTCCCCCATATGCCGGCCCTCCCTTCCACCACCCTTGGCTCCTCCTTTTGCACCACCCTTTCCATCACCACTCCACCACCTCAACCTCCTCTCCTTCCACCTCCAAAAACAAAACAAAGTGGAGATCCTCCTTACAACCATAAACCACAAAGATCCTCATTTCACCAACAATCTTTGAAGAGGAATTGAAGCGGACGGAGTTGCGGGAAGAGTAAAGCTCAAAGACCTTCAAGGAGAAGAATAGCCAAAGTATTTTAAAGGAGGACTAATCAAGGTAGGATCTCTAATTTCTCTAGGTTGGTGCTAATCTAAGGATTAAGTATGAAGTAATGAAATGTGTTCTAGTAATAATAAATCCATGTTAGTGGTTAATGTTGTCATTATTAGTAATATTATGCCATGTTGATTTCTTTAATATGGTAGCATGTTGTAATTAGTAAGAGAATGAGATGTATTCATGTTTAAATTCATGCACACCATGTTTCGTTATGCTAGCATGTTAAAAGGAGCCGTCCAAAATAGTTATTGTGACAACCACATGATGAAACAAACGTCGAAGATTGCAAGGCTCTAAGTATCTAGGATTTCGAACCGGCAAAACATCCGAATCGACGAGGCGGGCGCTTTGGCACCTGGAACTTGAGTGCTATTTTCTCGACTGCACGTGCCCCCATTAATACGATGTAACGTCGCTTGACTTCAACGTGCAGACCCTTTGAGGTCATGCGACTGGGGCCATTTTTGAGTCATTAGGTCGGCATTCGAGATAACTCGACCGACAGATGGCTAAAACCCACGAAGCTCACAAGAGAAGCCCGATATCGACTCAGTCAAGGCCCAACGGCCAGTCGACCGTTGAGTCCACCTCACTCGAACGTGGGATTAAAGGCGGGCTCATAAATCATGGGAACATGCACAACATTTACTCCTATTAAAGGGGAAAGATCGTGTCCCCATTATGGGTGGCCGTTATCTCTCCAACGTCTCCAAAGAGACACTGAATGCATATAAATACAAGGACGGGTTCCATTTCCAAGGTACGAGATATAAGACATAGAACTCTACTTTCTCAGCTGATATTTCTTATACTTTTGAGCTTGCGTTGCCAGTCCTGAGATGAACCTCCGTGGGTCGATCTTAGCTGCACCGAGCTCCCTCTCTTCCTTAAGTTCCCACACTAACTTAAGCATCGGAGGGGTTTTGGGTCGGAACCCAGATCCGATCCCCCCTAACGTGTCCCTGTGGTGCAGATTGACGGTCATCATCCAACGTCGAGGGTCTTCATCGAGCTTCATAGCCTCGAATGATCGATGGATCGGCTGCTCGAAGGTCGATCGAGCATTGCTCTACCTTTAACTACCATCACTCAACCCCGGTTCTCTCAATCGAGGGTCCCATTTCATCTGTTGACGAGGCTCCGACTCAGCCTCAAGAGTCTACGTCAGCTTGACAACTGTCTCGGTCAATTTTGGCCTTAACAGCGTCCAAGTGGAGGATGCCTCAGATTCTACATCCTCATCAAAAGGACCCAGAAGGACAACCAAGGTACCTAAGGTGTCCCAGAAGTAATTCGACCGATTTGCAGAGCGGGTCGACAAGAGTATCAGCATACTGGCGACTCTCATGCATCAAAACATGGGAGGTCCGCCACTCGTGAATGAGCAGCTGCCACCTCTGACTCTAACTCGAACACAGACGAGGGATACTGCCATGCTTAAGGATCAAAGGTATCTGAGAGTGGATCGACAAGAGAATGCCCCACTCAATACAACTCCTATATCTCAACATCATGGCGAGATGGTGAATGATAACTGCGCCTTCGGTTTCCAGGGAGGATCCAGTCCCTCCAACTATAGGCTCACGAATCGCATCATCGTGGATCAGGAAATAAATGGAGTCACTTCAGGCTACAGCCCTCTCGATTTTGCAGGTGGAAATGGGAGGAGAGAGGCGGAGAAAATTCCCAACCGATCCTCAGGAGATACTTATCTGCAATGCGGGGATGGGCAATTCCAACTTATCGGTTCCATAATTCGACGGATCCCGTTGATGGAGAACATCACGTCTGCTCCTTTTCTCCCAAAGTTCAAGCTCCTTGCCTTGCTAACCTACTATAACAAAGGCAACCCATGGGCACACATCCGCAAATACCTAAACGTGATGCTGCTTCATGGGGGCAGACGAGCCAAATCTCTGCCGAGTTTTCCACAGTACTCTAATTAAGACCATGGAAGGGTGGTACACGAGATTACCCGACGACTGTATCGGGTCATTGGACGAATTGGCCGATTTGTTTTGCAGGTAATTTGTCGTGGGTCGGCATCCCAAGAGAAAGTCCTCACACCTCTTCACATTCAAGCAGAAGGATAAAGAGCCAATCTGAGCCCTCGTCCAATGGTTCAACGATGAACGGCTGACGTCCCCTAGATTTAGCAATGTATGCAGTGATATCGGGGATACCGGATTTAAATATTTATAACCACAAGCGCACGGTGTTGTAGTGTGGCTTGGGGGTCGAACTCAAGGAGGCGTGTGTTGTGCTTGTTGTTAAGAAGGAACCGGTTCACCTGATGGGTGAGCTAGCCCGAACAATCAGTAAGTTGTCACAGAATGGAAATACGAAGGATGTAATGTATAAAAGGGAACCTAGGACTTCGGTTTCCGCCCAATCGTGTGCCCTCTCTATTACGACCGACAGATAGGAATACGATTGGATTTTAGGGTTTAGTGGTGAGATGTTGCCTCTAAGAGTGATACCAAGCGTCCCATGGGCCCCATATTCCGGTCGATGCCCAGGATGATACGCTAGGACTACCTGGGTTCGGTCGGTGGGCATTTCCATGTCCATTAACACCGACCGACTCCGAGAGCTCTAAGCTCGGAACGATTACTCCCAACATCTCATTCTGCCGTTCCCACACGCTAGGATTCAATGTCTATGCTGGAGGCGTGAGATGTGGTTAGGGGATCAAATGCCAGTTTTATTTTCACCCGCCGGTCAGAGGCGGTCTTTCTCCCGTCAATGACAATAAAATACCCTGCGTAACCATCTAAATTCCTAAACCCTATCGAAATTCTAATCCTATGGTCGCTTTAAGGAGAATCCACGAAGGGGTTTCCACCGAAATCACAGATTCGGGTACTGCTCACAATTCAGGGCGAAAATATCATCTAAATCAAATTCAACCATAGAAATCATAATCAAGAAATAGAAAGTAGAAGCTAGCAATGCTATTAACCCAATATCAAAGTTACAAGACAATCGGAAAACTTACAAGATAAATTAAATTCTCAGCCGTCAAAATCCAAAAAAAGTCAGAAAATACAATGCGGATCTGTTTGGGGAAAAACACACATATATATATATATATATATATATATATATATATATATATATATATATATATATATATAACGAGGCCACCTGATCGGTTGAAGCATCAACCGATCGGGTGAGCTGATCGTCGACTTTGGCCTTTGGTCTTCAGAAGCTTCAACCGGACGCTGAGCTGGGCGGTTGGCGTCACCGGGTCGTCAAGTGGGAAGTTCGGCTATAGATGAACCGATCGAGTGAGATGTCACCCGATCGGTTGGAATTAAGCTCCAAAAATAGAGAGCTCTGTCGGTTTCACCCGATCGATGAACCGATCGAGTGAGCTGCTCTTCTCTCCTGCTCTTGTCCGGGTCGGATACGCGTGCATCAACCGATCGGGTGGCTCTGTCCACCCGATCGGTTGAGGGCTGAAACTTGGTATTCTTCGACGTTTGGCCCTCTGGATTGCACGTGCCTCCTCCTGTTGCTCCGGGGACTCATGATATCTTCTTTATATGTCCCCGACACTGGCAATCTCCTACATTTACACAAAAACACGGAGAAAGTGAAAAGATACAAAAAACACAAAAGAACGGATATGGAACGACGGAAAACAATGGAAAATCACTAAGAAGATGTGCGTGAATATATAAAATATAAACGCACGTCAATGGCTCAAAGTAGAGGACACACCGGATGGGACTGTCATCGTGGCTTTTACTCAAGCAGTGCGGGACAAGCATTTACAGAGGGCCCTCCACTAGTTTCCACCTAGCAATCTCATGGAGCTGTTCAATATAACAGATCGGTTCACCATCTCTGAAGAAGCAAAGGAGCCAACCGAAACTACTTAAAAAGGCACTCATGCCCGCTGTGGAGACACTAGACGAGAAAAGCAATCACAGGGAACCCCTTGCCAGTAATCTTGGGATAAGAGACAGAGGGAGAGGAGCCCTCGAAGTAAGGAGCGCTCAGCTTATGCAAAACCAAACGCATCCAAGGTGTAGGTCCTAGCTTATGCCCAGCGAGAGGAACTGGTTCAAGAGTCCGCCAAGAAGGGCAAATATGAAAAAAGGGATGAACTAAAATTCTGCAAGTACCATAATGATTATGTGCATGAGACCAATGATTGCTGGAACTCAAAAAAGAAATTGACACACTGGTCAAGCATGGGCATCCTAAGAACCCAGTCGGTGACCAACAAAGTAAAGAAGGGACCTCGAAGCAAAAGGGCAAGAAGACAGGGTCGCCTATCACTAAGGCGGTCGATTAGCAAGCTTCTACGCTCAGGGTCAAATAAAGGCGTGGAAAGAAAGAGATCTTTGATGAGAATCAGAAATGCCTGTAAATATTTTTTCTTACTTAAAACATGTTTTTCACCGAATAAAAATTTACTTACTTTTCGAAACAATTTTCTTCTATAGAACATTTATGAATTTTGTGAGAATTACCCCATCCAAGTCCTCGCTACAAGGATGCGATCCTTAGGAAGTTCTAGATGGCCATATTCATTAAACAATTATATTGATGAAAACTCACATGTGCACTTAAAACGGGCGTCAGCCGTAAATCAAAGGGGCCACCCCCGCCACTGAACGACCCTCTCGTGTCGTCAGTTGTAAGTCGAAGGGGCCGCCCCTCGCTACTGAACGACCATCTCATGTCGTCAGATGTAATTTGAAGGGGCCACCCCCTCACCACTAAATGACCCTCTCGAGTCGTCAGACGTCAGTCGAACGGGCCACCCCCTCGCCACTGAATGACCATCTCGTGTCGTCAGCCGTAAGGCAAGCAGGCCACCCCTCGCCATTGAACGACCCTCTCGTGTCGTCATATGTAAGTCAAAGGGGCCACCCCCTCGATGCTGCTCGCTCGCTGTCTACTAAACGAGCCTTCCCCTGAATAACCCTCTCGAATCGTCAGATATAAGTCGAAGGGGCCACCCCCTTACCACTGAACGACCCGCTTAAGTCGTCAGACGTAAGTCACGGGGCCACCCCCTCGCCACTGAACGACCCTATTATGTCGTCATACGTAAGTCGAGGGGGCTACCCCCTCGCCACAGAATAACCCTCTCGTGTCATCAGACGTAGGTCGAGGGGACCACCCCCTCGTCACTGAACGACTCTCTTATACCGTTAGATGTAAGTCGAGGGGGCCACCCCCTCGCCACTAAGGACCCTCTTATGTCGTCAGACGTGATTCGAAGGGGCCACCCACTCACCACTGAATGACCATATCGTGTCGTCAGACCAACGTCGAGGGGGCCACTGATGTGTCCATATTTTCATGTTTTATTTGCATCATTTCATGTCATATTCGCCTCCAAACTCCATATTTTCATATACTATCACGGTTCTAACACCATATTCGACTTTTGAATATCTTTTTGGATTTTCAGAAGTTTTGGAGCGAGTTGGAGCTTTTTTGGGACTGGACACATCTGGCACGTACGAGACATCATTGGCAAGGCTCCATAAGAGTTCGCCGAGGAATGGAAGAAGATCGGAGGAGAGGAGGAGAATATAACGAGAAATGGCAAAGTTGAGATCAGTTTCCCAGGTGACTCGACTGAGCATCAACTACTCGGCCGAGCTAACACTCAGAATTCGCATAGGAAATAGCTCAGACCTACTCGACTGAGCAGACAGCCGACTCGACCCGAGTCACACCAAACATATGAAGATTTTGAACTTCTTTCCAAGGCATCCTAGCTCGACCGAGCAGCAAAGCAACTCAACCGAGCAGCTCATCTGCTCGACCCGAGTCGTAAAGAACCAGAGCAGCATGTTGGAGGAAGTTTTGATCTACTGTAGCTCGACCGAGTAGGGGGCTACTCTACCAAGTAGCCCGTATCTGCCAGACGTAGAAGCAGCAGCAAGGGGAGCCTGTAGCTGACTCGACTGAGCAGGGTCCTCTACTCGGTCGAGTAGTCGATGCGACTAGCCTAGTTTGTGGGCCCAAGTGCCCATATTTTCTGAGATTTTCTATGTATTTAAGGATGTTTTAGCTTTATTTTCAGGGGGGACTTTAGAAAAAATCTTAGTTTAGTTTTAATTAGGTTTTTGAGAATTTGTGCCATTGCTATTTTGTATGAAGCAAAGCTTGGATTTTTATTATTGTTTCGTGCAAGGAATCTTGTCTTCTTAATTCTCTTTGGATTGCTATTGCTTCTCGACGCGTTGGTAACAATTCTCTACACTTTTTATTACTTTTTGATGTTTTCCATTGCCATGTTGAATTCTATAACATCTATTGAATCTCTTGTTGTTATTTCTATGATGCGTGAGTAGTTCTATATAGGGCTAATGGATTAGCCCATGGATTTTAGGATTGAGATACAAAGTTAGGATTTTTAGGTTGTGTTGGAATAAAAGGAAAGTATTTTGGTTGATCTTGCAAAGTTTTTAGGATAACTCATACTGAGATCGTGCCCACGGTCGATGGAATCGATTGGCTTAAGGAGTATCCTATAGGCTTAATTAGGGAGTTAGTGGATTCAATTGGGACTCGTGACCATGCCTGGCTCGTGTCTTGATGGGATCCACCGACGAACTATATTACTAATTGACGGCTACCGCCATTGCGTCAATAAGAGCCACCAAAATACATCGAAGCTCTAACCCACGAGAGTGGCATGAGCTGAGATCCTTCTGTCCACAAGAGTGGTGTGAATATTGTCGATTCTTAATGCACATGTCGTGTGTGCCTACGGATTAATGCCATACGTTAGATTCATGGTGCCTAAAACCATGAATTCCACATCTCGGATATGGCAATCACTATAAAACCAATGCAATGTAATAGTCTTAACCAAGCATCGACGTCCGACGATCCTAGTGGTGAGTCCTAAAGCCCTAGTTTTTATTAATTGTTCACTATCCAAACAAACAATCTTTCGAAACCGACTGCTACCTATATTCTGAGATTTAAAAATAACCTAAGACAATAACTTTCCTACCTTTCCTGAGGAATCGATATCTTTTATACTATTACTTGACACCGTACGCTTGCGGAAAGTGCCGGGGATTCGCATTTGGGATACATTGAGCACTTGGTGTTCGTGCCATTGCTAGGTGAGTTCTAGGTGTTAGTTCATAGGCGATCAAGTTTTTGGCGACGTTGCCGGCGAGGGTAACAGTGTTACTTGGATTATTTTTCTATTGAAGAATTTGTTATCAAATCTTATCATCTCTTATCTTTACATACTTTTTTATTCTTTTATTACTTTGCTACTGGCTGTATTTCTCTGAGTTCTTGTTGTGCATGAACACTCGCCTTGGGAGTCTTGATAAGGAATTATTATTTGACCCCGAGATTGAAAAGACTGCAAGAAGGATCAGAGCAGAGAAAAGGAGTCAGATTACTATAGATTCAATGGTAGAGGGAAATACTTCTCCTCCATGCAAGGGGTCCATCCTGGACTATATTAAGCCAAACTTTACTGGAGCTTCTTCCATCTTGAGACCGCAGCTGGCGACATGTAGTTTTGAGTTGAAGACCGGGTTGATAAATCTCATGCAGCAGGACCCCTTTCATGGGCATCCTCATGAAAACCTAACCCACCATATCGACACGTTCTTAGCCAAGTGCGACACATTCCATGCCAAAGACGTGAGTGAAGATGCTATCAAGCTCAGATTATTTCCATTCACTCTGAGGGATAATTCCTCCTATTGGTTGCAAGCGCATCCTTCTAATTCCTTCATGACTTGGGAGCAGTTGGCCATCGCCTTTGTGAACAAGTTCTATCCACCGTCCAAAACGGTGAGAATTCGAGGAGCGATCTCAAATTTTAAAAAACTTCCTCAGGAGTCATTGTTTAAGGCTTGGGAGAGATTTAAAGACTTGCAGCATTAATGTCCGCACCTTGGAGTCGTTGAGTGGGATATTGTTCAAAGTTTCTACAACGTGCTTCAACTAAGCACGAAGATGATTATAGACGCCTCCGCTCAAGGAGCTCTCTTGTATAAGCC
Source organism: Scilla litardierei (assembly GCA_030789695.1). Classification (NCBI taxonomy): domain Eukaryota; kingdom Viridiplantae; phylum Streptophyta; class Magnoliopsida; order Asparagales; family Asparagaceae; genus Scilla; species Scilla litardierei. The sequence continues at coordinate 144,609,262 of CM061141.1, forward strand.
ATTCGATGAAAATTTATCTTTGCTGGAACAAATGGCCACAAATACATAGCAGTGGGGCGACGAACGCTCATCTACTAAAGCCCCCGAGGTAAAAATCGCTACCCATCTTGATAGTCATATTGAAACTCTTTGTAAACTGGTAGCAAGGATTGAACAGAGGTTGGATGCCATTCCAACCGCCTCTAGAGCTGCAGCTTATCCAACACATTATGGCTATGCAGATCAAGGCTATGCTCATAATGAAGGAACCTACGATGGAGCAGACTGCAAGCTGAGCAGGTGCACTTTGTAGCTGGAGAGGGGAGGAATCAATGGCAACATCCAACGACGAGAAATCATCCCGGATTTTCTTATGGCAACCCGAATGGAGGACTGCAACCTCCTCAGCAGCAGAGACCTCCACCACCTCCTCAGCAACAAGGGGTGCCTCTGCAACAATATGGGTTTAGGCCATCTGGGCCTTACAGATCACCAGGGTACAATTATCGTCAACAACAATAATATGTACCGGTGGATCCAAAGCCCAATCTCGAGGTGACATTGGACACCTTCATGAGTGGGCAATCCAAGATAAATGTAGAGATTTTCGCTTGTTTCAAGTCTATCAATGATTCCATCGATGAGCTCAAAGGCCAAATGTCGCAATTCATGAAGATGCAAGGGAGATTGCCTTCTCAGCTGGAGCCCAATCCTAGGGCCCAAGAAAATGCAGTGGTCACAGTTACCATGAGCGGAGGAAAGACTACCGACACTGTCATGGTGCCAGTTTCTAGCAATTTGAGGCGAAAGCTGTTTATGCATGCTCAAGATGGAGATGCTACTACCGCTGAAAATGACAAGGAAAAGGCCATAGAGAAGCCTCATGCTATTGAAGAAAAGGAAGCTTCGCCATCTACCTCACCTACTAGCGCTATGGCACCGGAGGATGTTACTAATACTTTCAATAATTCTATTCCAAAGGATGCCGCCAAAGACAAAGCGAGCCGACCTCCACCTCTATATCCCAAAGGTTGGCACTAACGAAGATGGAGAAGAAATATGCAAAGTTCTTCGAGCTCCTCAAAGGTATACACCTGAACATCCCTTTTATGGACGCTATCACTGAAATCCCTACGTACGCTAAATTCTTAAAGGATCACATTACGGGGAAGCATAAACAAGAAGAGGTAATTCTCTTGGACAATTGCACCTCAGTTATTAGGACCAATCTACCGAAAGAGTTACCGGATCCCGAGAGCTTTACGGTACCGTGCTCTGTTGGCGGCACCCATATTAGCAGAGCGTTGATCGATTTGGGAGCAAGCATTAGTTTGATGCCGCTCTCCATCTTTAAGAGGCTAAATACCGGGACGGAGCTTGAGCCTACCGACATGAGCATTCAATTGGCAGACCACTCTATTACATATCCGGTAGGAATCACACGCGACATCATCCTCCAAATTCCACCCGGGCTATGTGTGTCAGTAGATTTTGTGATTATGGACATGCCAGAGAAAGGTAGCTCGCAGATCATTTTGGGTCGTCCATTCATGGCGACGGCCGATGTCTTGATCGACGTCCACGAGGGGACATTATCTTTGAACGTGGGAAATATTGATGTCCAATTCTGCTTGCAAAATCCTATGAGAGAACGCCCACTGTCGGAAGACGCTAATTAACCTGATCTCTTGGCGGACGAGGATACACATTAGCATACCTTGGAGGAGATATCCAAAAATCTAATGAAGATGAGCTTTGATGACGACGGCATCGTCGTATACAACAAAGCAGTGGCCACCTATCTACGAGTCCTTGACGAGGAGCCCCCGGACATACACTTGCGCCATCAAGAACCGGAGGCTACTATCTCCTTGGCTGCTGAGGGCCGACATGAAGAGGCACGCCAAATACCGTCGTACGGGTTTATCAGGAAGCATGACATGTGTATTTCGTATGCGCCTAACATCATTCGTTGAAAATCTTGAGGGGGTCGAGCTTACGACTTAAAACAAGCGCTTATCGGGAGGCAACCCGACTTTCTTTCCCTTAGTTTTTTTTCTTTCCTTTTGTTTTTCTATTCTTATTCAAAAACAAAATAAATACATTTTTAATTCCAAGAAAATACAAAACCACAAAAAATTTGATGAGTTCCCCCTTCTACAGGTTAAACAACGAGGAGAGCGTGACAAACAATAAAAAGAAGTATAATGAACCAAGGGAAGAGCACCTTAGTGGAATACAAGCTTGGGGGAAAAACTTATAGGCAACTCGGCCGAGTAGCTACCCTACTCGGCCGAGATGCAGGGACCTGGAGAAAGAAGGCAAAAAACCTCTCTGGAAGTTAATTTCGACTCGACCGAGTAACCCCCTACTCAGTCGAGCTACAGTACCAGCTATAGAAAGCTAGAGAAGAAGGCAAAAAGTGGCTCTGGAAATTAATTGCGATTCGACCGAGTAGCCCTCTACTTGGTCGAGCTACATACAGAGCCCAAAAAGGTCGAAAAAGAGTACTCTGTTTCTAATTCGTCTCGATCGAGTAGCTACCCTACTCTACTGAGCTGCAGGGAGGGTCCCAAAAAAGCTAAAAGGATGCTATAGAAAGCTTAATGGATTCGACCGAGTAGCTACCCTACTCGGCTGAGCTGCAGGGAGAGCAAAAGAGAGCTTAAAACAACACTCTGTTTTAAAACAACACTCTGCAGGGAGAGCAAGATGAGCCTATAGCTAACTCGACCGAGCAGGCTCCTCTACTCGATCGAGTAGCCGACGCGACCAGCCTAGTTTGTGGGCACAAGTGCCCAGATTTTCTGAGATTTTTTGGGATCTTCCCCTATGTATGTAAGGACGTTTTAGCTTTATTTTCAGGAGGAACTTTAGAGAAACTCTTAGTTTAGTTTTAATTAGGTTTTTGAGAATTTGTGCCATCGCTATTTTGTATGAAGCAAAGCTTGGATTTTTATTATTGTTTCGTGCATGGAATCTTGTCTTCTTAATTCTCTTTGGATTGCTATTGATTCTCGACGCGTTGGTCTACACTTTTATTGCTTTTTGATGTTTTCCATTGCCATGATGAATTCCATAGCATCTATTGAATCTCTTGTTGTTATTTCTATTATGTGTGAGTAGTTCTATCTAGGGCTAATGGATTAGCCAATGGATTTTAGGATTGAGATGCAAAGTTAGGATTTTTAGGTTGTGTTGGAATAAAAGGGAAGTATTTTGGTTGATCTTGCAAAGTATGTAGGAGAACTCGTACCGAGATCGTGCCCACGGTCGATGGAATCGATTGGCTTAAGGAGTATCCTATAGGCTTAATTAGGGAGTTAGTAGATTCAATTGGAACTCGTGACCATGCCTGGCTCGTGTCTTGATGGGATCCACTGACGAACTATATTACTAATTGACGGCCACCACTATTGCGTCAATAAGAGCCACCAAAATACATCGAAGCTCTAACCCACGAGAGTGGCATGAGCCGAGATCATTCTGTCCATGAGAGTGGCATGAATATTGTCGATTCTTAATGCACGTGTCATGGGCACCTACGGGTTAATGCGATACGTTAGATTCCTGGTTCTTAGAACCATGAATTCCATATCTTGGATGCGACAATCCCTATAAAACCAATGCACCATAAGAGTCTTAACCAAGCATCGGTGTCCGACGATCCTAGTGGTGAGTCCTAAAGCCCTAGTCTTTATTAAGTGTTCACAATCCAAACAAACAATCTTTCGAAACCGACTGCTACCTATATTCTCAGATTTAAAAATAACCCAAGACAATAACATTCATACCTTTCCTGTGGGATCGATATCTTTTATACTATTACTTGACACCGTACGCTTGTGTAATGTGCCGGGGATTCACATTTAGGATACATTTAGTACTTGGTGTTCATGTCATTGCTAGATGAGTTCTAGGTGTTAGTTCACGGGCGATCAGCCAACCCCTCGCAACTGAACGAACATCTCGTGTCGTCAGCCGTAAGTCGAGGAGGCCACCCCCTCGCCACTAAACGAGCCTCTCGAGTTGTCAGACGTAGGTCGAAGGGGCCACCCCTTGCCACTGAACGACCCTAACATGTCTTCATATGTAATTTGAGGGGGATACCCACTCGCCACTAAACAACCATCTCGTATCGTCAGCCGTAAGTCGAGGGGGCCACCCTCTCGCCACTGAACGACCCTCTCGTATCGTCAGCCGTAAGTCAAAGGGGCCACCCCTCGCCACTTAACGAACCTCTCATGTCATTAGACGTAAATCGAAGGGGCCACCCCCTTGCCACTTAACGACCCTCTCGTGTCGTCAGACGTAAGTCGATGGGGCTACCCCCTCGCCAGTGAATGACCATCTCGTGTCATCAGATGTAAGTCGAGGGGGCCACCCACTCACCACTGAAGGACCCTCTTGTGTCGTCAGACGTAAGTCGAGGGGGCCACCCACTCACCATTAAATGACCCTCTCATGTCGTCAGATATAAGTCGACGGGGCCACCCCCTCACCACAGAACGACCCTTTCGAGTCGTCAGACGTAAGTCGATGGGACCACTCCCTCGCCACTAAACGACCCTATCGTGTCATCAGACATAAGTCGAGGGTGTAATGCCCTACCAGCTACTGCACAAGTACTAGAGGGGGGGTGAATAGTACTTTAAAATAATAAGGCGTATAATTCCAAATTAAATTGCACACAACTACCAAATCAATTTGCGGAAGCTTAAATAGAATGACAACAATGAAATTAACAATGCAAACAAACGATGTTAATGGGTTCGGATCCACCCAAGTCTCCCCGACTTGTTCCCGGTGATCCTACGTCCCAACCACCCGGATCCCCTCCGGATACTTGAGTTAGAAACCCTAACTCAAGATTTCCACTATGAATATCTTGTGAAAAACCTTCACAAGATCAAATCATACATGCAATGGCAAAGTGAATCCCACAACCCGGGATCACAAACTTCTCTCACAACCGAGAGAGCCAATAAGCAATATAAAGAGTTTAAATGAAATAAATACTCTTACCACAAAATCCTATACCTTGAGTTTTTCTTACCCAATAGGTGGAATGAAGGATTTGAGGAAGATGAAGTTACCAAACCCTAGCACCAAGGAAATGAGCAGCAATGGGTGCCTAGGGATGATTTGGAAACTTGAATCAAGCAATAGCTTGAAGAGCTCACCAAGAACAAGCTTCTCTCTAGATCTAGAAATGAGAGATAATGTGTTTCTTGTGAGGAAGAGAGCTTTAGATTTGAGGGAGAATAGCTATTTCTTTAGAACTCAATGAATCTCTTAATGGCAGCTCTGTTGAAGATAGAAATGACCTAGGTTCGTATTTATAGGAACCCAAAAACATAAGTTAGGTCAATCTCCAACGGAAAGAAATCTGAGAGAATTAGTCGGTCAAAGAACAATCACTGACCGACTAGTTCATCAACTAGTCGGTCAGTCACTAAGCATGGACCGACTAAGAGCAGATCTGAGAAGAGATAGAATTTCAGACCTAGAAAACTAGTCGGTCCAAGAACACTGTCTGACCGACTAGTTTCACAACTAGTCGGTCATCCAATGAACGTAGACCGACTAAGAGGCAAAACAACATAGTCTGAAGGCAAGTTGACTTAGTCGGTCCAAGAACAAAAGTTGACCGACTAGATTGTCAACTAGTCGGTCATCAAACGTTCTTAGACCGACTAACGGTAAACAGTAGCTTAGGAGAAATTTGGCATGTACAGTAAATCACAACTAGTCGGTCAAAGAAGCATCACTGACCGACTAGTTCACAAACTAGTCGGTCGGTGAGTCAACGTAGACCGACTAACTGTAAACAGTAAAGAACAAAGATTTAACTGACTGAAACTAGTCGGTCCAAGAACAGTGGCCGACCGACTAGATCACCATCTAGTCGGTCAGTACTTGTTCTTGTACCAACTAACATGCACAACAAAGTCCGAATCGAAGCGCGACGCTTCGAGGAAGTTAGAGTGAACTTGTGCAAGAATCCTAGAGCTACGAAATGAGCGAAATGAAGATAGAAACGTAAGATATACTCAAGGCTTAACATTCTATCAATCGAAACTAAAAGACTATAAATAAAACCTTAATAAACGGTCTTTGAGAGCTTCGATTGAATCTTCATTACTTCCAAAGCGTTGTAAGAGCTTCAACGAAGCTTTAGGCTTGAATACGAGCTTTTGGAAGTGTTGAGATGTCGCTTTGAATATTCTCATGAAATTGGCGACGATCTCCAATACTGCGCTCACAAATTGTTAGTTCATGGATTATTTATGTTTGCTCATCATCAAAACCAAATCCGGGGAGTCCAATATTCAACATTCTCCCCCTTTTTGGTGATGACAAACCAACATAAATAATAATCGAAAATAATAATTCAAATGTAAAATACTTACTCCCCCTGCATTGATGACACGTTAATTCCAAAATGAATACAAATGAATTGCATCAAGCAGACGAGTAAGATAAATAAAATGAATTGATTTTTGAAATATCGGATTTTGAAAATCCTTATATGTATCTTAACTCCCCCTGAATCTAACATATCAAACTAGATTCTTGGAAATTGAGTTAAATTTTTCATTTGCGCTATTTATTATCATTATCTCTCCCCCTTTGGCATTATCCCAAAAATGGGGGGCGTACAACGACAACAATTAGGAAATGTAAAATCCAACATCGGGAGTCGTAGACAAAGACGATGGAGCTAATTGACACCAAAGGAAAAACGAATAAATCAAATCAAAGTGTGCCAATTGTCCATTATCACAAAGTGAAAATCAAAATCATCAAAAACACCAAATAATTATTCATTTCTTGAATAAAGAAACATACTCTTCAATATTCAATATTCTTGGTTAAATTTGTGCATGGAAAACAATTCTATACAATTATAGAATTTAAATCTATTTAACCAAGTTTTCATGCGTCGAGCGACGACATCTCATTTCAAATATATTCAACGAATATTAAAATTTGCACGACGAATAAAAGACAAAGTGAACGATGATGAACATATATATATGCAGAGACAACATGAGTAAATCCAAAAAGATATCACATCGAATATATGAGATACATCATATCAAGCGCTACATATCATCAAAAAAAAGAATACATCAACATCATCGATACAATATACCCATCAAAAGGAAATGCATCATCATCATCATCATTCTCATCAAAATAAATACAACAGCAGCGACGTCATCCAAAATACATCAAAACATAATAACCCTCATACCCTATCCTAACCCAAAATAATCTCGCAGAGATATATCATCCAAAGCGTATATGGAGAGTCCTCGGAACAACGATCACGAGGAGGAGGCAGGATCTGCAGCGTTCGTGGGTCCAGTCGACGGAGTGGACTCAGGATCTGCAGGGAGAAGAGGCGTCTCAACAGATGGAATCGTCGGGGCAGGAGTCGAGATCTCAGTAACAGGCTCAACAGCAGCATGAGTCTCGACAGAAGCAGCAGCAGCAGATACATGAGCAGGCTCGGAAACTGGGTCAGCAGCAGGCTCAGAAGGCTGAAGAGCTGCAGCAGATGGCTCTGGAACACCGGAAGAGGTGCCAACTCCAGGAGCAGAAGTGGAAACACCAGCAGCAGCAGCAGTGGCCTCATCGCCATGGGCAAAAGAAGTGACAAGCTCGTCAAGCTCCTCATTGTCCATCTCCTCGGCCTCAGACACCGAAGGAGGAAGCTCAATCCCCATCATACGAGCCATACGACATGCGACCTCCTCAGTACGAGCCAAACGGGAGTCGTGCTGACGAAGTAGACGTACGACATCGTCCAAAGTAGCAGGGGAAGAGGAGGCTGCAGCGGCTGACAGAGTAGACTGAGAAGCAGATGCGGTAGACCTCTGCACGTGACGAAGTGCCGCTAAAGATTTCTTCACGGCCATCGCGTTCAGAGGCGTACCCAAAGGACGCTCATCGTCAGGTGGGAGAGGAACGCGAAAATGACGGAATACGAGTGTTAATAAGCAGGGGTATGGAATGTGCGCAGACTTATTGGTCTTGCGTATACACTCGAAAGAATCCATCTTATCGAGTATCACGCGAGCCCAATTTATCTCGCACCCCAAGAAAAGAGCGTATATGAGCTTCAAAAACGGCTGAGAGGGAAGTGAAGAGGATCCATATTTCGGAAGAAGACATGATTTCAAAATCAGGTTAAGAACCCACGCATTCGGCTTAAAGGATTTCGAAGGAACACCAATGAATGCGGAGGGGATAACCTGGAAAATATCTGCAAGAATAGACTGATCCAAGGAAGAAATGTCGTCTACAGAAATGTCCGAGGGGAGGAGACCACACGATGCACAACCAAGGATCTCCCCCAAGATTTCTGCCGTGAGAACTATAGGAGTTCCCAAGACAGTCGTCTCAATGGAGTGGCTGGCGTCGTACTGGCCTCGAATACGGTTGGCATAGAACAATTTCACGAGGCGAGGGTACGGTTTGGGATTGGCCTTGGGGTCGTATCGGAGATAATCTAGAAGGCCACTATGAGACAGAAGATCAGCAAGGCCGAGGAAATCAGAGAACTGAACGTAATGCTCTAACAACAGTGGACAGTGTTCTATACGGTTGTACGCGGCGAGACACTGAGGGTCATCGCGGCACAACGATATGTCTACACCGCCAACTGGCATAGGAGCTTTACCCTTGGCCTTACGGGTCTTCGGAGGTGGGGTAGGTTCCCTAGTAGGATCATCCTCAGGGATAAAATCAGTATCGGAATCGGAATCGGGAGGAGTAGCCGGAGTATGAAGAATAGGCTTTTTGGTCTTGGATTTGCGGGGCTTGACGGTGGCAGTCCTAGGCTTCTTAAGAGGAGGCGACGAAGGAGAGGCTTGGGTAGACTTGGCACGACGCTTAGGCTTCGGGGGATTCCTAGGGTCGGAAGGCCCTACGGTCATAGGAGAGGCCCCGGAAGAGGTGATCGGAATACGAGTCTTAGCCATAGTTCTAAGAGCACACGCAATCGAAGATTAGGTCACTAACAACCTAGAGATCACAAGCAAACAACCCTAGAGATCAAGAAAATTCGAAAATCACAAGCCCTAGGTTAGAAATTGAAACCCTAGGACCTAGAGCTTGAAATCAAGGAGAGACAACCCTAGAATAGGAAATCGACCTAGGAGAGGGAGGGAGATACCTAGGAGGTGGAGTCGACGGCGGCGGACGGCGGCGATCGACGGAGAAACGGCCGGAAGACGAAGGGTTTCGAGTTGAGGGTTTTGGGTTTTCGGGCTGGAGCAAGTGAGAAGACCGACTAAATGAGAATTTAGTCGGACGAGATCGAGTATAAGTCGGTCGGGATGCGAAAAGACACAGCTGCCCTAACACACTTAGTCGGTCACAGTTCAAGTACTGACCGACTAGATTACGATCTAGTCGGTCGGTCAATGAGCTTGAACCGACTAAGTCGAAACAGTAGCTCAGATGAATTTCTAGGGCAAGAATTAGTCGGTCGCAGTATATTCACTGACCGACTAGTTTTCAATCTAGTCGGTCGGAAAGTATACTATGACCGACTAACGATAGAAAAAGATAGGAGATGGATATTTGCATGATCTAGTCGGTCTGAGTTCATTTGCTGACCGACTAGATGAGCATCTAGTCGGTTGACAAGTGAACTGAAACCGACTAGAAGAGTCCAAAAGTAGAAATTTGATTTCTCTTCACAAACCACTTGGATGATACATCCAAACTCACTCATTAGTCATCTAAATTACCCCATAAAACGTCGAAATCTTAAATACGACATTGAAATACGAATTCGAGCAATAAATTCAAATAATTCACATAAAATTCCCAAAAATTCAATTAATCTAGCATGAATGAAATATCGCGAAATATATTAGCATGCAAGATGATTGAATTAAAATATGAATCCTATATCTCGGATTCACCCATAATCCCCAATTCTCGACGCAACCGCACAAAGGAGTCCTCCTTTAGGGGTTTCGTGAAAATATCGGCGATTTGCTTTTGGGTTTCAACGTACACTAAAATGATGTCCTTTTTAGCAACATGATCATCTAAGAAATGGTGTCGGACATCTATGTGTTTCGATCGGGAATGGTGCACCGGATTCTTTGAAAGACAGATAGCACTTTGGTTATCCACCATGATAGGGCTAGTATCACAATGAATACCAAAATCCTTCAATGTGTGTCTCATCCAAAGAACCTGGGCACAAGCGGCACCGGCGGCAATATATTCCGCCTCGGTGGTTGAAAGTGAAACCGAATTTTGCTTCTTGGAAAACCAAGAGACAAGAGAATTTCCTAGAAAATGGCAAGTGCCACTAGTACTTTTCCTGTCGGATTTGCATCCCGCATAATCAGCGTCACTGTATGAGACTAACTCATACGTGCTAGATCTCGGATAAAGTAATCCAAAATCTAAAGTGTAACTTAGATAGCGAAAAATACGTTTTACCACTACTAAGTGAGAATCCTTAGGTTGAGACTGATAACGAGCACATATACATACGGCAAACATAATATCAGGCCTACTTGCGGTAAGATAAAGCAAACTACCTATCATACCTCGATATAGACGAATGTCTACATCCTTACCGCCCGTATCCTTGTCAAGATGCGTAGTCGAGCTCATCGGAGTCTTTTTCCCGGAGGCATTCTCCATTCCAAATCGCTTTAGCAACTCCACCGTGTACTTCGTTTGGTGGATGAAGATTGCATCGTTCATTTGGCGAATTTGGAGACCTAAGAAATATTTGAGTTCGCCCATGTGGCTCATCTCAAATTGTTCCTTCATAACATTAGAAAACTCTTCGCAAAGAGTGAAGTTAGTAGCACCGAAAATGATATCATCAACACAAATTTGAACTAATAAAATATCATTGTTCGCATGCTTAATAAAAAGTGTTGAATCGGCTTCGCCCATTTTAAAATTCAAATTCAAAAGAAAATTCTTTAGGCGATCATACCAAGCTCGAGGAGCTTGTCTCAAACCATAAAGAGCTTTCTTTAGTTTAAAAACGTGATTTGGAAATTTGTCATTTATGAAGCCCGGAGGTTGAGAAACGTAAACTTCCTCAACGACATCTCCGTTTAAAAATGCACTTTTAACATCCATTTGAAATAATTTAAAATTCTTATGGCATGCAAAAGACAAAAGTAATCTAATTGATTCTAATCTAGCTACCGGAGCGAAAGATTCTTCGAAATCGATACCTTCCTCTTGTCGATAGCCTTGAGCTACTAACCGAGCTTTGTTCCGGACGACGACTTGGTTTTCGTCGGTTTTGTTCTTGAAGATCCACTTTGTCCCTATGACGGTGTGGTTCTTCGATGGCAATGGAACAAGCTCCCACACTTCATTCCTCTCGAATTGAATGAGCTCCTCCTCCATGGCTAAGATCCAAGCGCTATCTTCGCATGCTTCATTAATATTCTTTGGCTCTATCGATGAGGCAAAGGCACAATTTGCGAAGCGGTGAACTTGCGATCTCGTCTTGACACTATCATAGATATTGCCAATGACTTGCTCATGGGGATGGTCACGAACCGAATGAAGCCGTTTGGGAATACCTTGATCACTTGGAACATTCTCAACAACTTCATTAGTTGGGTTAGTCTCAATAGAATCAATAGAATCATTAGACTTAGAATTTTCAAACGAATCACATAAAACATCCAAAGAATCATTATCATTTGAAATTCTAGTTGGAACAAATCCTTCATTAAATGAGACATGAAGCGACTCCTCGATCGTTGAGGTTCGTTTGTTGAATATCCGGTAGGCTTTGCTACGCGTAGAATATCCAACAAAAATCCCCTCATCGGATCTCGGATCGAATTTGTCCAAACTACCATATGTGTTCTTAATAAAACATTTCGAACCAAAAACACGGAAATGTTTAACTTGAGGCAACCTACCAAACAACAATTCATAACAAGTTTGTTTAGTGCCGGGCCTCAAAAGTATTCTATTAAACACATAGCAAGCGGTGTGTACCGCTTCCGCCCAAAATTGATGGCCAAGTTGGCTATCATCAAGCATAGTGCGAGCACACTCCACTAGCGTCCTGTTCTTTCTCTCAACTACACCATTTTGAGGAGGTGCACGAGGGAAAGAGAAAGTGTGAGTAATACCAACTTCATCACAAAATGTCTCAAAAGACTCATTCTCAAATTCACCTCCATGATCACTACGAATAGTGACAATGGTGGTTCCTAAGAGATTTTGTACTTTCTTAACAAAAATTGTGAAGTTTTCAAAAGCTTCATTTTTATTGCACAATGAAAATACCCAAGTAAATCTTGAATAGTCATCTACGATGACAAGTCCATACCTTGCATTTCCTAAGGAAGCAACTCTAGTTGGCCCAAATAAGTCTAGATGTAATAGCTCTAGTGGCCGTTTAGTAGAGATGCTTTTCTTAGGTTTAAATGAAGATTTAGGAAGCTTGCCGCGTTGACAACAATCACAAAAACTTTTCTTTTCAAAAACAAGCTTCGGAAAACCTTTAATAGAATTCAATTTTGAAAGCTTATAAAGTGTTCCAAAGTTCACATGTCCAAAGCGTCGATGCCATAAGTGTTGTTCACTTGTGTTGGCAACGAGACATTGTTCATATGACTTAGGAAGATCCAAAATATAGATGTCTTTACGACGAGTTCCGGAAAATAATAATTTTTCATTATCCTTTCTTAAAATATGACACAATCCTTTCGCAAAGCTAACCTTGTAACCTTTGTCACAAAGTTGACTTATTGAAATAAGATTATGATTTAAACCACTAACAAGATACACATCACTAATTAATGGTTTAGAAGGGTTACCGACATTACCAACACCTATGATGGTTCCGCTCTCGTTGCCTCCAAATACGACGTGGTTTCCATTCGCAATGGGAACCACTCCGGAGAGCAATCGAGCGTCACCCGTCATGTGTTTTGAACACCCGCTATCGAGTATCCAATTCCCTTTGGAGCTAAATTTAAATTTGTTGCTCCTTTCCTTTTTCTTTTCCTTGAGTACCTAAAGATAGAAACTTTCATATCATGGTACCCAAGGTCATTGGGTCCAAGGGATTAGACCTTTGGAAGCCAAGTCCAAGTGGACTTAGACTTCCCCACATAATTCTTACTATGCACAACATCCGAAAAATAAGCATTCATATATATTTGTTTTTCGTCCATGCTTGTGTCCTTTGGGCTCCAAATAGTGAAAATTTTGGGAGCCATCATCCTATTGGGTGCATGCATGCTACGTTGATTTCTACGTGATGCATGTTGTGAATAGGCATACGGGACATGATGGAATGGTGCATGACGAGAATTATTCATATGATGAGGTGGGTGTACATATGCATGTGTGGGAACACGTGCGTGAGGGTGTCTCACTTGGTGTGCACGTGCCCGGGAATGTGTTGCATAAAAATCATCATAAGTGTGAGACGGTGGAGTAGGACGTGTGTTCCTACGTGGCATGGTATTGGTGTACATGTAAGCATGCCCCTTCTTTGGAGGTCCACCCAAAGTGGGTTTCTTTCCGAAAGAGGGTGTGGACGAGGTGGAAGCACCATTGGAAGATGAACTTCCAATAGAGTGTTTGCTCCCACTCGTTGAGGCTTCGGAAGTTGGCCTAACAAAAGTAGTGACCGACTTGGATGAATTTCCCATCATATACCCCAAGCCAATGTGGTGTTTGGCCGGAAGTAAGTCTTTTAGGATATTATCCAAATGGCCCTTACCTTTGTTGAATTTGTTGATTCGGCCCAATGTGTTCTCATATTTCTCTTTGAGAGAACGCAAAGAAGTATCCAAAGTGGATATTTGCGAAGTGAGCACATAAACACGAGATTTAAGATTCTCGTTCTCAATACTCAAAGTCGAGTTTTGAGAAGTTAAATCCGCTATCTCATGTTCTTCCGTATCCTCAATTCTAGCATGTTCAAGTTTAGATTTGAGATTCACAATCTCATTTCTTAACTCTTCAACAACGGTGTCGTTGTTGGTGATGATAGTCTTAGGCGATGTTTGAATGCTAGCTAGGTCATCTTTTACCTTAGTATATCTATTTACTAACTTAGTATATTTTGACCAAAGTTGAGTGTTAGCATCCCTAAGATCATCCATCGTTACCTCATCGCTTTCTTCATCACTATCATCGGAAGAGGAGGATCCTTGATCGTGCTCCTCTCTTGCCATGAAGCACATATGTGCTTGCTCCACTTTCTCATCATCCGACTCTCCGCTTGAGGAATCCTCGGAGTCGGTGAATGTTGCTCCGACAAGTCCTTTCTTGTACCCCTTTTTGTATTTCTTGGACTTATCGAATTTTGGCGCCTTCCACTTCTCCTTTTGTTTGTTGAGAGGACACTCCGCTTTCATGTGTCCTGGCTTATTGCACTTGAAACACAAAGGAGAGGAAGAGGCGTTAGAAGAACCAAATTTACCTTTGGTCTTGAAGTTACCTTTCCGAAAGAAACGGTTGAACTTCTTGGCCATGAGTGCCATGGACTCCAAGTCCAACTCGTTTTCCGAGTCTTCATCATCGGAAGATGTGGATGAAGCCGCCTTGAATGCAATCGCCTTTTTCTTAGGCGCATCTAGGTTCAAATATGACTTCATCTTTTCTTGTAGCTTCACCTTGCTATCTTTGCGTACCTCGTATGACATCAAGGTACCCATTAGTTGAACTACGGTATATTTGTCCATGTCATTACCTTCCTCGATGGCGAAGGTACGTTTTTCCCAAGAAGAGGGAAGTCCTTCAATAAGCTTTAAGCACTTCTCCTTTTGAGTGTAGATCTTGCCGAGGGCCTCTAACTCGTTTATTATGTCAACGAAACGAGCGTAATATTCTTTCATCTTCTCGCCCTGTTGCATGTGAAACATTTCGTAATCTTTGGTTACGACAACGAGTTTAGAGTCTCTTACCCTACTCGTCCCTTCATGTAGTATGAGGAGAGAGTTCCAAATTTGATATGCACTCTTACATGTGCATATCTTATTGAAATCCTCGGGCTCCAATGCGCATTGCAAGGCGTTCATTGCCTTGGCATTGCTTACCTCCGCGGCGACTTCCGCGGTAGTCCATTTCTCAAAATCTTCTTCTTCGGGTTCAACATACTCCTTCATTGTAGTTCTCCATAAAGATGCACTTCGGAGGAAGGTTTCCATCCGACACTTCCAGTACCCGTAGTTGGTACCGTTGAAGAATGGAGGCCTCGTAGAGGAATGTCCTTCCATCACGGAAGATGCTCCTTCACGGTTCCTGAAGGTGTCATAGTTGGAAGGTGGACGCACGGTCTTGTTGTCGTTGGCAGACATAGCTGAGTATCTGGCTCTGATACCAAATGTAATGCCCTACCAGCTACTGCACAAGTACTAGAGGGGGGGGGGGGGGTGAATAGTACTTTAAAATAATAAGGCGTATAATTCCAAATTAAATTGCACACAACTACCAAATCAATTTGCGGAAGCTTAAATAGAATGACAACAATGAAATTAACAATGCAAACAAACGATGTTAATGGGTTCGGATCCACCCAAGTCTCCCCGACTTGTTCCCGGTGATCCTACGTCCCAACCACCCGGATCCCCTCCGGATACTTGAGTTAGAAACCCTAACTCAAGATTTCCACTATGAATATCTTGTGAAAAACCTTCACAAGATCAAATCATACATGCAATGGCAAAGTGAATCCCACAACCCGGGATCACAAACTTCTCTCACAACCGAGAGAGCCAATAAGCAATATAAAGAGTTTAAATGAAATAAATACTCTTACCACAAAATCCTATACCTTGAGTTTTTCTTACCCAATAGGTGGAATGAAGGATTTGAGGAAGATGAAGTTACCAAACCCTAGCACCAAGGAAATGAGCAGCAATGGGTGCCTAGGGATGATTTGGAAACTTGAATCAAGCAATAGCTTGAAGAGCTCACCAAGAACAAGCTTCTCTCTAGATCTAGAAATGAGAGAGAATGGGTTTCTTGTGAGGAAGAGAGCTTTAGATTTGAGGGAGAATAGCTATTTCTTTAGAACTCAATGAATCTCTTAATGGCAGCTCTGTTGAAGATAGAAATGACCTAGGTTCGTATTTATAGGAACCCAAAAACATAAGTTAGGTCAATCTCCAACGGAAAGAAATCTGAGAGAATTAGTCGGTCAAAGAACAATCACTGACCGACTAGTTCATCAACTAGTCAGTCAGTCACAAAGCATGGACCGACTAAGAGCAGATCTGAGAAGAGATAGAATTTCAGACCTAGAAAACTAGTCGGTCCAAGAACACTGTCTGACCGACTAGTTTCACAACTAGTCGGTCATCCAATGAACGTAGACCGACTAAGAGGCAAAACAACATAGTCTGAAGGCAAGTTGACTTAGTCGGTCCAAGAACAAAAGTTGACCGACTAGATTGTCAACTAGTCGGTCATCAAACGTTCTTAGACCGACTAACGGTAAACAGTAGCTTAGGAGAAATTTGGCATGTACAGTAAATCACAACTAGTCGGTCAAAGAAGCATCACTGACCGACTAGTTCACAAACTAGTCGGTCGGTGAGTCAACGTAGACCGACTAACTGTAAACAGTAAAGAACAAAGATTTAACTGACTGAAACTAGTCGGTCCAAGAACAGTGGCCGACCGACTAGATCACTATCTAGTCGGTCAGTACTTGTTCTTGTACCAACTAACATGCACAACAAAGTCCGAATCGAAGCGCGACGCTTCGAGGAAGTTAGAGTGAACTTGTGCAAGAATCCTAGAGCTACGAAATGAGCGAAATGAAGATAGAAACGTAAGATATACTCAAGGCTTAACATTCTATCAATCGAAACTAAAAGACTATAAATAAAACCTTAATAAACGGTCTTTGAGAGCTTCGATTGAATCTTCATTACTTCCAAAGCGTTGTAAGAGCTTCAACGAAGCTTTAGGCTTGAATACGAGCTTTTGGAAGTGTTGAGATGTCGCTTTGAATATTCTCGTGAAATTGGCGACGATCTCCAATACTGCGCTCACAAATTGTTAGTTCATGGATTATTTATGTTTGCTCATCATCAAAACCAAATCCGGGGAGTCCAATATTCAACAGAGGGGGACACCCCCTCGCCACTGAATGACCATCTCGTGTCGTCAGATGTAAGTCGAGGGGGACACCCCCTCGCCACTGAACTACCCTCTCATGTCGTCAGATGTGAGTCAAGGGGGCCAACCCTTGAGCCTCGCATGTCATCAGACGTAATTCGAAGGGGCCATCCCCTCACCCCTGAATGACCCTCTCGTGTCATCAGACGTAAGTCGAAGGGGCCACCCCTTGCCACTGAATGACCCTATCGTGTTGTCAGACGTAAGTCGAGGGGGCCACCCTCTCGCCACTGAACGACCATCTCATGTCGTCAGCCGTAAGTCGAGGGGGCCACCCCTTCGTAACTGAATGAGGTGGTCTAGTTTGGACATGGTTTGATGATTTAACCCCGACCATCTTAAGCAAGGATAAGATGAGCGTCAATATTCTGCAACAAATCAACGTGCTCATTCTTCCTCAAGTGCAGCAACTTGCTCTTGTCCCCGTCCCCCCGAAACACCAGCATCCGTATTGTCACCCGTCGTGAGGACTATTTTGCCAGTTGGAGCTGCCCCCTCCGTGCCTTGACTTAAATCATCGTCATCGATGACCGGGAACAGCATGTGGATCTAGTCAATCTCATCGACGATATTAGGGAATCGATCCTTCACCTCCTATCGGCATCGTTGATAGCCATGCGTATACATTTCGTTGAAGTCATGTAGTGAATCCTTGTATTTCTGGACTGCCCTCTCCACTATGGCCTCTGCGCCAACTCCCCGAGATCTGTCGGCAAGATGAGCGAGGAGCTCATTCTCCCTGACTTTCCACTTGGCTTTCTCCTCCAGCAGCATTTTTTTCGCTCGCTCCCTCGAGGCAGCTTGGTGATCTTCCCTCTTATGAGATTCACTTAACTCGTGCTCAAGCTCAAGCACCCATGATCGTCTCAGTTTACACAGAAACCCCGGTCTATCTAGCTCCGCCTGAGATTTCTCCACGGCCATCTTAATGGCCCCTAAGATGACTTCATGATTCTCCACCACCGGTGCACGTCGATACAACACAACATTGGCCACGAGAGCCTGCATACAAGGCACAACGGTCAACATCCACACATGCATCATCCATAATGAAGGCCAACACGGTAGTTACTTGTACATTTGCATGTACGACGATTGAGGTGAGCCTCTCGTAATCGACTCGCTCCAAAATGGCCATATCCCGCAGAAGGGTCACATTTTCGGCAATTCGTGAAGCGGCCCCGCAATCTAGAAGAGCAGAATCATCTCTCTTGATTACAAATTCCATCCGATGAAGCTCCTCCGCGGGACAATCAAACGGGGCTTAAGGCGATCGACTTTCCAGCAAAAGTGATCTTAATTATTCAGGAATATCCTCAACCAAAGACACTGGAGGGAACATGCCCCCAAGGCCAGGAATCCTGATGCAGAAGGGGATCCGAAAGACGTCGGGTTCCCCTGAATCTCCCTCTAAAAGAGCTACATGTTCCTGCTTATTAGTGTTGGTCTTGCCACGCAATTGGCTCGAATCCGAAGATGCATGCCTGCCCACGACGTCAATTGACCCGGATGGCTCTGAGTCACTGAGGAGAAGTTGTCACCTCTTTTTACTCCCCTCAACTGCAACCACCTCAAATTCGGTAGGGTGCTTTTGTTTTCTTTTCCGCTGGAGACGAGCTAGCTGAGGAGCTCTATGAGCAATAATGGGCAATTCTACTGATGATCGTGCCTCTCCTTCCTCCAGAAGGGGCTCTTGAGGAGATAACATGCTCTCCTCAGCTTCTTTGATAGAAGCCTCGACCCCCTCCCTCAATGCAGGGTCCACCTCATACTCTCTACAAACCATGCCTGCAAGTAAAAACGTGTAAGGACATGGCACGAAGATCGAACAGTTGATGGGTATGATTGGATCAACATTTCATCCAAACGGTCCGCATAGCACCAAGTCGGACCACAACCACTTCGTCTTCCTCGTATTTTCTGGCAGGTTCAACAATGCATCGGCGGCTTCCTTTTCTGCTCCAGACAGAGGCTTGTCCCGAGCAAGACTTAAGTCATGCACACCCCATCTGGTGCCAAAGCTCGCCTCGCCTTGAAAGACCACGAATACGAATTCGTCCTTGTTAATTAGCTTCCTACCTCGGTGGGCTGTTACCATGTACCAACCCGGATTCAAAAGGGAAGGAATCGAAAAGAAGTAACTGAATAACCCCATCGACTGTTCAATTTTCATCATCACGCACAGAGCGATGAAACCAACCAATGCACCAACGGTGTTTGTTATCAGCTGACAAAGAGAAAGGTTCAATGTGCTCAGTACGTAACGCATGAAATGATGCATGGGGAATCGAAGCCCTCATTGGAAGGCTTTGACGTAAACCCCAACCTCCCGATCGCCGAAACGATGAACCCTTTCGTCCCTCCTAGTCAACATGATCTGATAGTTGATCGATCCATATTTTACACTTTTGTCTGCATGTTTGCATGCCATTTCGATCGCCCATACCGCGCTTTTCACGATTATTCGACGATATCACGTTGCTTTTAATTATTTCTTGTTTTTGTCGGATTTCAGGAAATATGGAGCGTTCGGAAGCAAAAATGAGCTTAAGGGACTTATACGCGCACCGGAGCATCGCTCATGGCCTTATTGAGGAGCTAACGGCGCTGGACGATGAGCGGGAGAAGAAAAAGTTCGATAGAATCGACGAGGAGCCGAGGAGGAGAAGGAAGGATTCCAGAAACAGGCCACTCGGCCGAGCCACGCTAGTCACTCGCCCGAGTGAAGCAGCGTACTCGACTGAGTACGACTGATAAGAAGAACATCTTCCTGACCTGAATGCCACAATGCACTCGGCCGAGTGGTGAATTCCACTCGGCCAAGTAGAGAACTTCACTAGCCCGAGTGAGTCAGAATTTCTGAAGGAAATCGAACCATACTCTCTGGAATTCTGGGGAGCACAGCACAAGACCCACTCGGCCGAGTGACGCAGAGTGCCAGAGTGTCCAAACCCCAACTTCGAAGCAGACTCTCTGGAATTTTGGTAGAACAGCAGAAGACCCTACTCGGCCCAGTAGAGAAGTCCACTCGACCGAGTGAAGAATCCCACTCAGCCGAGTGACGTAAATGACACGAGCGCCCAAATTTTCAGATAGCCTCTCACTCTTTTAAAATCTGCTATTATTCTAGTAGGCAAAGTATTTTTCTCATATTTTTTATGGATGTAGACTTCTTGACGGTTTCAACGCCGCCAAGAACGCACCAATCGAAGGTCGGATGAAATCTGGAGAATTTCTGCAAGTTGATGCTGTAGTGCTGGAATTTCTACTCGGCCGAGTCATATTCCCACTCGGCCCGAGTGACTGCGGGCCCAGAACTTAAGTTGCGGCCAAGGCTGACTTTGGGCACGAAATTGAGAGGGTTTCTAGGGTTATTTTCTAGGGTTTTTTTTGGGGGGGGGGGGGGGGGGGGCTATATAAGAGGTTCGTTGCCGTCATTAGAGGGGAGTTCCATTATGTTTTCTTAGGGATTATTTCAGAGGTTAGGCCATGCCCTAGGCCCTTTCTTGGATCTAAAAGCTTGTATTAGGATTGAAGTTCTTCATCAAAGCTAAGTATCTTTGTTCTTATTATTTGAATCTTTGATTTGATATCTTTATATATGCCAGTAATGTTTTTATCGATTTCTCTATCGTTATTGCTATGCTTGAGTAGATTCGCTGTTCTAGGGCAAAGGGATGAACCCTATGGATCTAATTTCAGATTTGTGATGAATTAATCTCTTTGTTGCTGGAATTGCTAAAAGGGTTAGGTTGTGATTGATTTATTACGGATAGCTAGGAATTTCCATCGATTTGGGTTTTGCAAGAGATTGGATTCCGATCGATGGGAAGGCCTAGATATTCGATTTAGGTTAATAATCGAGATTGACTAGACTTGGTTTGCAAGAGATTGAACCAAAGCTAGGATTTTTATTTTAAATCTATACCCATATTCGTTTGCAAGAGATTGGACGAATACGAACTATCACAACCTAGATCGTAACTCGAGTTTGCACGAGAGTGGGCTCGAGGTGCGATTGGACGATGATGTCGATCTTCATGCTAGTGGCTTAGGTTAGGGTTTGCACGAGAGTGGGCCCTAACCTAGGTTGCTATAGACCGGCAATATCGCGAGAGCGTGAGCTTGGTTCTCTATTCCGTTACGACTAGTTCACCTCAACACAAGTCTAGTAATATTGAGATTCACTATTCACAATGATGCATGATAATCCATAGTGGGGATTTCCTAGCCCTAGACGCTTTTATTATATTGAATTCGAATCGACATTTATCCAACTTCTTTGTCATCGACACCGACACCGACATCCATCACCATTTCCATTACATCATACCATAACCATCTCCACCAATAAAACATTCGTAATCAAACCAACCTAGGATAGATTGGAGCCAACACCACCTCCTCGTGTTCTATACCCGCTTGCCACTACACTTTGTGCTTGCGATAAAACTACAGTCGTTTTTAAGGTGTGTATCCGGGGATCCCGAGCACTATCCTCCTCCATTGGAGCTCCTGCAGCCACCTCATCCTTTCACTGATGTCGAGGACTATCCCACAGAGCTTACTGCTCCTACTCACGGAGAAATTTTTACACATCCCATTTCTGAATCATGTATTCCATTTGATATTTACTTTGATTCAGATATTTTTGACACGTCGTACCTTTTGCAGTGCACGTACAATTATGGATCGGAGGTATGCTTGGACATGTCACAGTTTGACGAGCCCGTCGAGGAGGTCCAAACCTATGATGTTGATTTACCTGAGCAGCTTAAGAGGACACCATGGAGACAACTATCACAGCACGGGAGGATATTAGATTATTTCCAGGGAAGTATCGTCCACCATTATTTATTCCATATATTTCTATAGATAATCCTCTTTGGGATACTTTTATTATGAGGGTGAATTTTTTGCAGCGAACTGATGCATCCTATTCTCTGCAGGGTACAAGTGGAGTCCTTGTGGGAATGCTGGAGGATGCATTACCGGAGTTCGTTGGTGTTCGTGGACAAAGGCGCCTGGCGGAGCCACGAAAAGAGCAGTTGGAGCAGTTGCCTACACCGACAAAGATACTGGATCTGCCTTTTGCTATAGGTGATATCAATCCAGTAGTGTAGCAATAGCATAAAATTTTATGCTTTCAATAAACACGAATCCTCTCGACAGTGAGAGGACCATATAGATTTGATTGAAAAATATCACCTCATATGACGGCAACAAAAATTTTTACACCTCAAACCCATTATATATATTAATTGCCATCTTCATATTTTGATGTGTCACATCCTTTTGCTCACCACCATCGAGCATTTCTTTCAAGTGAATAATCACTTTCTTATTCGTTTGACTTGAGCTCGCTTAGCAAAGCCGTGACATTTTTGATCAAGTCATTTGAATAGGATTGGTTGGTATAAGCTTGGGGGAAGGCGCTTTCATGCATCATTGTATTTTCATTTAGTTGCATTAGGATTTCATGTCATTCATTTCATCATTTTTCATTCACCTCCCTCATATTTATCGTTGTTCCTCATATTTTTCCTTTTATGATCACATTGAGGACAATGTGAAGTTTAAGCTTGGGAGAGTGCATTTCCATGCCATTTAGATGCATTAGTTGCACTTTTACTCTATTTTTAGGGTTTTTAGAATTTTTCAAAATTTTGCATCATCTTTTTGATTTTTCCATCTTACTTTCCTTTTTTGTGTGTCCATGCATCATATTGTGTGCTTGATTTTCTTTTCTTTCCTCTCTTTTATTTTCTATTTCTTTATTTTCTATTTCTCCTTTTTCTAGATACGTTCCTTATGATGATATCTTATATTGCTTTAGCAACCATCACGATGCTTATTATTTCTTGCCATGCTACTTAGAGTATTCCATAGTCCTGCTATCCATGTGATTGCTTATATATTCTTTTGATGATTCCTCTATATGAATGCATGATATTAATTGAAGCTAAATGTATGGATTAGTGTTTAGTATGCTTTTGTTGGAAGTGCACCAAGATTCACGCATCAATTGTATATCGGAAGTATCTGCCTTATTGTCTTATTCACCTTCTGTTGCATGCCTGATATGATTGTGCTCTTTACTGCTTGACTTCACTATTTATTGAAATGATTGAAAATATCCATGCTTACATATAAGTTTAGTTGATGTATTATCTTATTGAACCATTTGTGCACATCTTAGAGTGAACCGAGCGTTACACCATTTCCTTCTCCACATATATCTTTTTATTCTTTACATATCACTTGAGTTCACCTCCTAAAGCTACTTATATCGCATCTATTTCCCAAAAATCCTTACAAAAGAAAAAGCTAGCTCCAAAAGTCCAAAAAGCCAAAAAGGAGCCAAAAACCAATAATACAAATCATGTAGCTTCTACAAAAATCCAAGAAGAAAAATGAGAAACAAAGTCCAAAAGAAAAAATTATATTTCTCTATCTCATTATCGGAGCCACAAAAATACTTGGGAAAACCAAGGCAAAAATCCCGTTTTCCACTATCATATTTCTTTAGATGTGATGCCTCGAGCTAAGCTTTGAGGGGGAATTTATTTGACCATATGAGTGAGTACGACATTAGAGAGGAGAGGCGCACGAATGGGAAAGTTTGATAATACTAAAACTTAGCGAATTACTTTAGCTATGGATATTTCTTATGAATTGATATGAAAATGTGAAAGAAATGTCTCTTATTCCATTCTCTATTGCATGCTTGGTGTGATTCTTATATGCTTCTGCTATAACTCTTGATTGAAAAGTGCATCGCCAACACTTGTATATTAAATTCTTTGAAATGTGTGATGTGGATATGAATTGATTGTATGAATTTAGAGAGTCCCTTTTGTTGTTCTTAAAAGCTTGCAAGTACCATGTTTAAGTAAGATATGAAATCTTTATAGCATGTGATTCGTATTTTTCGAGTTATCGTGGTGTGTAGCTTATGGCTTGAGATCTGAGAGAATAATCTAGTGACCCCTTCCCCTTCGTATTCTTTTTCTTTCATTTCGTTCCCTTTGTTTTTATCTCCCGAGTTCGTCTCTCTACTTATCTTCCTCGAGGACGAGTAAGAGGTAAGCTTGTGGGATTTTGATCGATCCATATTTTACACCTTTTTTCTGCATATTTGCATGCCATTTCGATCGCCTATATTGCGCTTTTCACGATTATTCGACGATATCGCATTGCTTTTCAATATTTCTTGTTTTTGTCGGATTTCAGGAAATATGGAGCGATCGGAAGCAAAAATGAGCTTAAGGGACTTGTACGCGCATCGGAGCATCACTCATGGCCTTATTGAGGAGCTAACGGCACTGGACGATGAGCGGGAGAAGAAAACATTCGATAGAATCGACGAGGAGGCGAGGAGGAGAAGGAAGGATTCCAGAAACATGCCACTCAGCCGAGCCACGCTAGTCACTCGCTCGAGTGAAGCAGCGTACTCGGCCAAGTATGACTGATAAGAAGAACATCTGCCTGACCCGAGTGGTGAATTACACTCGGCCGAGTGGTGAATTACACTCGGCCGAGTAGAGAACTTCACTCGCCCGAGTGAGTCAGAATTTCAGAAGGAAATCGAACCATACTCTCTGGAATTCTGGGGAGCATAGCAGAAGACCCACTTGGCCGAGTGATGAATGCCACTCGGCCGAGTGACGCAGAGTGCCAGAGTGCCCAAACCCCAACTTCGAAGCAGACTCTCTGGAATTTTGGTAGAACAGCAGAAGACCCTACTCATCCGAGTAGAGAAGTCCACTCGACCGAATGAAGAATCCCACTCGGTCGAATGACGTGAATGACACGAGCGTCCAGATTTTCAAATAGCCTTTCACTCTTTTAAAATCTGCTATTATTCCAGCAAACAAAATATTTTTCTCATATTTTTTATGGATAGTAGACTTTATGACGGTTCCAACGCCGCCAAGAACGTACCAATCGGAGGTCGAATGAAATCTAGAGGATTTCTGCAAGTTGATGCTGTAGTGTTGGAATTTCTACTCGACCGAGTCATATACCCACTCGGCCCGAGTGACTGCGGGCCCAGAACTTAAGTTGCAGCCAGAGCTGACTTTGGGCACAAAATTGATAGGGTTTCTAGGGTTATTTTCTAGGGTTTTCTGGGGCTATATAAGAGGTTTGTAGCCGTCATTAGAGGGGAGTTCCATTATGTTTTCTTAGGGATTATTTCAGAGGTTAGGCCATGCCCTAGGCCCCCTCTTGGATCTAAAAGCTTGTATTGGTATTGAAGTCCTTCATCAAAGCTAAGTATATTTGTTCTTATTATTTGAATCTTTGATTTGATATCTTTATATATGCCAGCAATGTTTTTATCGATTTCTCTATCGTTATTGCTATGCTTGAGTAGATTCACTGTTTTAGGGCAAAGGGATGAGCCCTATGGATCTAATTTCAGATTTGTGATGAATTAATCTCTTTATTGCTGAAATTTCTAAAGGGGTTAGGTTGTGATTGATTTATTACGGATAGCTAGGAATTTCCATCGATTTGGGGTTTGCAAGAGATTGGATTCCGATCGATGGGAAGGCCTAGATATTCGATTTAGGTTAATAATCGAGATTGACTAGACTTGGTTTGCAAGAGATTGGACCAAAGCTAGGATTTTTATTATAAATCTATACCCATATTCATTTGCAAGAGATTGGACGAATACGAACTATCACAACCTAGATCGTAACTCGAGTTTGCACGAGAGTGGGCTCGAGGTGCGATTGGACGATGATGTCGATCTTCATGCTAGTGGCTTAGGTTAGGGTTTGCACGAGAGTGGGTCATAACCTAGGTTGCTATAGACCGGCAATAGCGAGAGAGCGTGAGCTTGGTTCTCTATTCAGTTACGACTAGTTCACCTCAACACAAGTCTAGTAATATTGAGATTCACTATTCACAATGATGCATGATAATCTGTAGTGGGGATTTCCTAGCCCTAGACGCTTTTATTATATTAAATTCGAATCGATATTTAGCCAATTTCTTTATCATCGACACCGACATCCATCACCATTTCCATTACATTATATCATAACCATCTCCACCAATAAAACATTCGTAGCCAAACCAACCTAGGATAGATTGGAACCAACACCACCTCCTCGTGTTCGATTCCCGTTTGCACTACACCGTGCGCTTGCGGTAAAACTACAGTCGTTTTCCGGGCGTGTATCTGGGGGCCGATCAATAGTCGAGCTGGACATATTTTCTCTGGAATTTGGGATTTGATCGGCTCCGATTTAGATATTTGGTTGGTGATCAGGCTGGGTACCATGGCTCCCTCCCTTTTCTTCTGCTTGATGGAAAGCCGAGCTCCTGCCGGAGGCAGGGATAGATGACGAAGCCATTTTCGAAAGGAGAAAATATAAATTGAGAACAAGGAAGATGATGACTTCAAATTTCCATTCTGGAACAGTCTTATATTGACTAGACGACTACATCATGATGAGACACGTGTCAAAGATCCGAGCCTCCTAGCATCTTGGATTTCGAACATGCAAATCCAAATCAGCAAAGTGGGCACTTTGGCGCTTAAAACTCGAGTATTAGTTCCTCGACTGTCGTGCCCCATTAATGTGATGTAACATCGCTTGACCCGAACCGACAAATTGTATGAGGTTGAGCGACGTGGGCCATTGTTGAGTCATCGGGCCAGCACTCAAGAGGGCTCGTACGTCGAGCGACTAAGGCCCACAAAGTCCATGAAAAAAGCCTGGAGCTAACTCAGTCAAATTCCATGTACCATTCGACTGTTGCACTCCCACCAATAGAACATGGGATTGAAGGTGAGCTCATAAATAGCGGGAGCATGGGCAACGGTTACCCCTATTAAGGAGGGAAGATCATGTCGCCATAATTAGTGACTGTTATCCTCTCAACGTCACTAAAGAAATCTCGGAGTTCTATAAATACAAGGGAGACGAACAGAATGAAGGAGGTACGAGATCTGATACACTAGCATTACATTCTCAAACTTATATATCTTCCACAAAAGAGCTTACGACGCTAGACTTGAGACGAGCCTCCGCGGGTCGATCTCAGCAGCTCCAAGATCCTTCCCTCTCTTAAGTCCCATTCTAACTTAAGCATCGGAGGGAATTTGGGTCGGGACCCAGATCTGACCACCCCTGATGCTTCCTTGTTGTGCAGATCATCGAGTTTTGATCCAACGAGAAGGTCGTATTCGAGATTCTTAACCTCGATCAACTGAGGCCTGACCCGATCGAGGGTCGAACAAGCATCGCAAGTCAACCACCATCTGATAACGACCCTGGTTCTTCCAACCTAGCGTTCCATTCTATCTACTGACGGGGCTCTAGCTCAACAGGAAAGGGTCCACATCAGCATCTTGATTGTTTCGGTCATTTTTGGCCTTAATAGTAAGCTTGTGAGTAATATTGGCCATGTTTTTAATACTATGTTTCACATGTTAAACTCTATATTTATATATTTATACTAAGTTATGTTTTAAGATTTATTGTAGTTTCCATACTAAATACCATGTTGAGGTTAGTATACCATGTTTATGTTAAGGTTCCAGAAATATAGCTATGTTCCATGAATAATAGTAGTAATTTGAATGTGCTAATGCTCATGCTAATTTAATTATGCTAAGTCCTTGCTAATAGGATTCATGTCCCATTTAGTATGTTGATTGCTATCTTTAAGTGGTTAAATAAGTTTTGTGCTATGTAAATCTACAATATGCTCTAAGTGACAATATGTCATGCCAATATGTTTTATTCCATGCCATATTCTTTAGATTAATATTTTATGCATTTTACTAAGTGCCATGTTTAGATTAATCTTTTTTTGCCAATATGTCTTTAGTTCATGCTAAATCTAAGTGGAATGCCAGGTGATACACATTAAATTTCATACTAATATGTTATGCTAAAATTAGGTGTAGAGTACTAAGTACCATGTTGTTGAGATTAATCTTTTTGCGTCATTAAATCTCAAGCCGATATGTTCCATGCTAAATGGCTAAAGTTTATGTCTCCTAGTACGTAACTCCTTGATTATTGTATTGGATGAAATAATGGTAGCCAAACATGGGCATAAATGTATCCATGGTAGAAATGATATATTGAAATATTAGTCCTTATGATATTCATGTTACGATGTTCGTTGTTTAAATAAGAGATTATTTGATCTAACTAGAAAACATGTAAAGTTTTTCTACATTACTGGATTTGCATTCACCTGATCAAAAGGCGGATCCAAAATGTGAATTGGAGCAGGAAGCTACTCCAGTAGCTCTTTTCATGGCTCCATCAAAAGCTTCGTGCCACGAATGCCAACGGACCCAAACAATGCAGCTCCAAGTGTACTTTGAAGATATCCACATATATCCTGCAAAGAACGAGCTACATCAGTCCATGGCAAAAAATTCCTCCCCAAGATAAAAGTATCCCAGAGATAGTCGTCAATATAAATTGGACAGATAATAGAA
The DNA here is from genome assembly GCA_030789695.1 of Scilla litardierei. NCBI lineage: Eukaryota > Viridiplantae > Streptophyta > Magnoliopsida > Asparagales > Asparagaceae > Scilla > Scilla litardierei. Next base: position 144,637,886 of record CM061141.1, read on the forward strand.
GTGTGACGAATACTCCCTGAGAATGTGATGATATGCCCTGGAAATGTCGCGACGATTTCCTGGCCATGCTCATCAATGTGCTTGTCAGGTGCTGACATGGTCCAGCAAGCCTCCGTGGAGTATGAACTTGTGTCCTGTAGAAGGTGCACCATGTTAGGCATACCTGTATCTAATAAACTTTTAAGTGAATTAGGAGATTCAAATATGGGGTTTAAAAGATATCCTTAAGAGCAATTTGCTTTGGTGAATGCGACGCCTCTGGTTGAGTGAGAATGGGCTGTGGAAGAACTGGTAGATGTAAGGGAGTGTCGGGCTCAATGAAATGAGTCATGGTGTCTATGTATTCATGCTCTCCCTCCTCGTCGAGTGGGAATTCTCCATAGCCTCATCGGCGCTCTCATATGGCACTTGTTCGATAACAACCTCATCGGGAGAGATCGTTTGCATTCATGGGTTTGTGCTCGGCTTGTAATCCATCTGTGACACGTAGTCTGGTGTATGGTGATGGATGTGAGCATCGACGGCGTGTGTCTCAAAAGTGGTACCTGCATGGGAAAAGAAACTCATATAAAAATTTTCAAATTGTAAACCATACGAGTTACCTTCCATGGTGCAGGCTATCGACGATGCGTGAGACACAACAACTTCATCCCCAAAAGTAAAGGTGGTAGGCGGGAACGAAAATGGTGAACCCATCTGGCCATGGGTTACTGTGGAATTCTCCACCAATAAATCAAGGATAGATTTTTGAAATGGAAGCGAGTGTGATTGAATCGTCGGGCCTTGGTTTTCAAAGGAACTCTCCAAAAACCACTCAAGGTTAGACTTCGACGGTGGAAGTGGTAGTGGTGGAAGTGAAAGTGATGGAGCCATCTGGCCTTGGTTTACATTATATTTCAAGGCTAGATTTCGACGGTGGAAGTGGTAATGGTGGTGGTGGTGGAGTCCATTGGGTTTGAGTTGCAAGGGAGTTTTCCAAAAATATTTCAAGGCTCGATTTTGGTGGAGGAGTGGGTGTGTAAATCTGGGGTTACGGAATGGAGGATTCTTGGTATAGGTTGTGGGTACATGAGTGTGGGTTGTAGGGCTGAGCACTGAATTGGCAATTGAAGGCAGTATGTCCCTGCATCCCACATACTTCGCAAACTGCGACAACCTGCAGAAAATTCTCATATCCCCCCATCTAAGCACTGTATGGCATGTAGGCATCACAATTTTCAATATATGATCCATCGAGCATGCACATAATTTATATAATCCACCTAATAAACAAAAATGTTGGTTGAGACAAGCGCGTCAGTGGTACAAGGAATAACACAAATTGATAATCGGTGGTGGGAAAAAAATTTGTTATTCAGATTTTTATAAAGTTTTGAATAAAACATAGTCTAGCTAACCCTAAATCTAACTAATATCAATCAAATCATGCCTCCTCGGCAACGGCACCAAAAACTTGTTAGAGCTTTAAATTTATAACCGCAAGCGCACAGCGTCGTTGTAGCATTTTATGGGTTGTCCGCACGTAGGCGGATTGATCGAGTACTAGCTCGAGATAGGGTTGTATGCAAGATACGTTAATCGAGAGAATGGAACATGGGTTACGGAGATAAACATGGAATATGATATGAAATTACGTAAATAATAACAATAACAAAGAGGATTAACAATGAAATGGGTGAAGACCTGCCCAAACAACAAGAACTAACAAAAATAATAACAATAACAACGAGAAAAAGGGGAAAGAAAGCTTATCTCTTTGATTCATAAATTGGGTTGTCAATTCGCTTAAAAAACAAGAGAGGAAACTCCCAAAAATCATCATTTATTCTAATCCTACTCCTAAAAACACAATGGAACAGTAAAAAATGGCGAAAACTAGCCTAAGGACTCGGCTCCCCTCAAATGACGGCGACCCGATCGTTTTATGCAACCCTAAACCCATCGGGTTTAGCTCCAAACTTGATTCAAAATGGCCGTGTGGTCGAAACCACACGGTCGCGTCGTTTACAGAATGTGCACTGCTGCCGCTTTAGCTGGAGGAATAAAGAATGACAAGACCGTTGGAAAGGATTTCATACGGCTGTATGAGTTCGAATTGAAGTGGGGCTGCAAAATCGATGACGCGGCCATTTGGAAAAATTCCAAACGGTCGCGTGAAGTTTGATTTAGAGGGAAATTGAGGCGACCGTTTTGATTTTTCGAAACGGTCGTGTAATCCCTGCAGACCCTTATTCATTTTCTTCAAATTTTCCGAGAGTTACGTAGCCGTTTGGATTAATCCACACGGCCGTGTGGAATTGGCGCTTGAAAGTGGAAGATCTAGTCTTCATATGGCCATATAGTGGCTCAAACTACCGAAAAAACATTCATACGACCGTATGGAAATCCCATACGGCCGTGTGGAATTTCAGCACTGCAGAATTCTGCACCAAGCTGTACTCCAGAAAATCTAGAAAGAACTAGAAAAATCGGATGTAAGCAAATGTGGTGGCTTTGGAATCGGGTCGAGACGCTCTTCAAATAAAAAACAAGGAGTGAAGATGACCATAGGGTTGAGAGCAGATATTCAGTCTTTGCAGGGCTTGCGTGCTTCTTGTGGCATCTTCTCCAGTTCCTCTTCTTTTGATTCCCTCTCATCGCCTTGCTTGCTCCTTTCACTTTTTTGACTCATTTTGGCACTTTTCACCTTTTGAATGCTCCATTATCCTGAATTTGTTTTCTTTTTCCTAAAACACACAAATTGGAACCACAAAGTAAAATGGAAACAAAAGCGGATGAAATAGAATGAAATGGTGAATAAAATGAGGCAAAAAGCATGTGAGATGAGCGTGAAATATATACATTTAAACCACTCATCAACCTCCAGCCACAGTATACGCCACTTGTGAGAAGTGCGTTAAGCAAGGGTTCCACGGTAGAAGTTGCTCCTACAACACCCCTCCTGCAACAATTGAGGACGCTAATTATACATCTGACAAGAGAGGAGGAAATATGAATGCCTATGGGAACTTAGCTTGGAAGAACCATCCCGGATTTCAATATAGGAACATCAGTGGAGCTCAGCAGCAGCCCCACTGATTCGGGTTGAATATTGCGTATTTAATCCCCTAATTAGTCCTATGATGTGCCTATATAATACTTAATTGCTCTCTAATATGTGCGTATTTTGTACACCATTATTTATTAGAGAAATCACATTATTTGTGCACAAAACACGAATTCTATTGAGTATTTCTGCATTTTTATATCTTTCTTAGCATCGTCTCGATCTCACAATTCCAACGACTATTTATTTGTATTTTTCTGAGATCTGTGCTAATTTCTATGAATTTTTGAATGCAGAATACAATTTAAATGGAGAAATACACAAGAAATACGGATTATACGGCCGCCAGCCAATCAGAACGCGACACGTGGCATCATCCTAGCCGTTCCCGCCTAATCCGAAGGTCAGATCGTGCGGGCGATACGATATTTTCGTGACCGTTGGATCATCATCCAACGGTCGCAAATCAGCTACGAAGTGATTTAAATATGGCTACGTGGCCGCTTCTACGCCCTCAGATGGAGATCCGACGGACGATCTCGACCCCGCACGAGCGACGAATGCAACGAAGCGATGACCGTTGGATTACGATCCAACGGTCGAAAAGAACTCCGCTCCGGAGTCGGATCGCGTGAATTATCGGGGCGACGTGACTTTCTCATAGCCGTTTGATCTCGATCGGACGGTTCATCATTGCTCCGAGGCGGATGCGGACTCGCGAAGCGCTGAGCGCGAATTTTGGCAAAAACGTGGCGTACCCACGTTCAATCCCACCGCGATCGACGGCTGAGGTTTGTGCCGCTCGAAGATGGACGGTCGAGATCGCGGAGCGACGGCGGATCGGGTTTTAGACGCAATTGGGTACGGATCTTGCACCCGTTAAGCCCCCAAACCCGCAATCTTATTATTTAAGCGTATTTCTAGGGGTTTGGGGCGGATTCTGGCGTATTATGGGACTTTTGGAGCGGCTACTGTGCGTATTTTCTCCAGGAGAAAATTCTGAAAATTTCCAGAGGCTATTCTTCCTATTCTCAGAGAGTTTTGGGTTCTAAAGTGGAGATTTGGTGACAATTTCTTGAACTTATACCCCGTATTTGGTGTATTTCTTTGTATTTTGCTACCTAAACGATGTATTTTGCTATCAAATCTGATTCTTATTGCACCATGCGTGGCTAATCTCTTTGTGCTATGGTTGTGATGTAGTTAGGAGTATGTAGTTGCTAAATTTCATGTCTTTAGCCCTATTATCATGTCTAAATTGCTAGTAATGTTGATTTCTACAACGTATTTGATGTGTATTTGCTTACTATCGATATTGTTGATGTGCCCTATGGCTAGGCCCTGACAAGGCTAGCCAATTTGTGTTCTCTAATCTGAACTTATCGCTGCGATTATTGTTTAATGAGATCAACAATGCTAGTAATACGTTTAAGGCTATTTTGACTAGTTTTCATCGATTTATCTTCCGACGCCTTCACACCTTGACCGGGTGAAGCGTTGTGTGATATTAAAAGACGTGAAATTTCAGCGACTATAAACTCCTAATGAACTCACAACCGTAGCATACTTGTCTCATCGAATACCAAACTTTCGTGATACCGTAATACTTTTAGGAACCACTTTCTTTGCAACAAATCCTTACACTATTCTTCACCTTCACAAATGTGGTTGTTTTCTTAACCGTATATTTTATTTGATTAGTTGAATTTGTGTTATCTCAGGTCGACTTGTCCTGAGGATTCGACTCTGGACTCTCCAGGTACTACTTGCACGATCTCCTGCGCTTGGGAGTAAAGCTCACATTGTTTTGAGAGAGGCACCCACCAGCACCAACAGCAGCAGTAGTACACCCAGCAGTAGCAACAACAGGGTAGACAAAGGACATTTGCCCCTTACAGACCACCGGGGTATCAGCAGCGTCAGCAGCGCCTGCCTCCATTATAGCACACTCAGCAGAAGACCTCATTGGAATCCACTAAGGAGAGGTTCATGGAAGGGCAGATGAAGTTCTATAGTAATGTCACAAAGTTCAACAGTGATATCATGGCTGGCCAGAAGGAGCTTCGTAACACAGTAGAGCATCTTAAGCAACAAGTGAGCCAACTTGCTAAGGCTCAGGGCAAGCTTCCCGCCCAACTAGAGAAGAACCCAAGGAAAAGCGCTAGTTCCATCACCACATGGAATGGTTTATCAACGAAGCACCTGTTGAATATTGGACTCCCCGGATTTGGTTTTGATGATGAGCAAACATAAATAATCCATGAACTAACAATTTGTGAGCGCAGTTTTGGAGATCGTCGCCAAATTCACGAGAACATTCATAGCGACATCTCAACTCTTCCCAAAGCTCATATTCATGCCTAAAGCTTCGTTGAAGCTCTTGCGACGCTTTGGAAGTTATGAAGATTCAATCGAAGCTCTCGAAGACCGTTTATTAAGGTTTTATTTATAGTCTTTTAGCTTCGATATATAGAATGTTAAGCCTTGAGTATATCTTACGTTTCTATCTTCATTACGCTCATTTCGTAGCTCTAGGATCCTTGCACAAGTTCATTCTAACTTCCTCGAAGCGTCGCGCTTCGATTCGGATTTGTATGTGCATGTTAGTTGGTACAAGAACAAGTACTGACCGACTAGATGGTGATCTAGTCGGTCGGCAACTGTTCTTGGACCGACTAGTTTGATTCCTTAATTTCTTGGACTTTACTGTTTACAGTTAGTCGGTCTACGTTGACTCACCGACAGACTAGTTTGTGAACTAGTCGGTCAGTGATGCTTCTTTGACCGACTAGTTGTGACTTACTGTTCACTCTAAAATTCTCATAAGCTACTGTTTATCGTTAGTCGGTCTAAGAACGTTTGGTGACCGACTAGTTGACAATTTAGTCGGTCAACTTTTGTTCTTGGACCGACTAAGTCACTTTGCATTCAGACTAAGTTATTTTGCCTCTTAGTCGGTCTACGTTCATTGGCTGACCGACTAGTTGTGAAACTAGTCGGTCAGACAGTCTTCTTGGACCGACTAGATTTCTAGGTCTGAAATTCTATCTCTTCTCAGATCTACTCTTAGTCGGTCCACGTTGTTTGGCTGACCGACTAGTTGATGAACTAGTCGGTCAGTGATTGTTCTTTGACCGACTAAGTCTCACAGATTTCTATCCGTTGGTGAATGACCTAACTTGTTTTTTATGGGACCCTATAAATACGAACCTAGGTCATTTCTATCTAGGTTAGAGCTTCCATTCAGAGATTCATTGAGTTCTAAAGAGATAGCCATTCTCCCTCAAATCTAAAGCTCTCTTCCTCACAAGAAACCCATTCTCTCTCATTTCTAGATCTAGAGAGAAGCTTGTTCTTGGTGAGCTCTTCAAGCTATTGCTTGATCCAAGTCTCCAACTCATTCCTAGGCACCGATTGCTGGTCATTTCCTTGGTGCTAGGTCTTGGTGACTTCATCTTCCTCAAATCCTTCATTTCACCATTTGGGTAAGAAAAACTCAAGGTATAGGATTTTGTGGTAAGATTGTTTAATTTCATTTAAACTCTTTAATATTGCTAATTGGTTCTCTCGGTTGTGAGAGAAGTTTGTGATCCCGGGTTGTGGGATTCACTTTGCCATTGCATGTATGATTTGATCTTGTGAAGGTTTTTCACAAGATATTCATAGTGGAAATCTTGAGTTAGGGTTTCTAACTCAAGTATCCGGAGGGGATCCAGGTGGTTGGGACGTAGGATCACCGGGAACAAGTCGGGGAGACTTGGGTGGATCCGAACCCATTAACATCGTTTGTTAGCATTGTTAATTTTGTGTTGTCATTCAATTTAAGCTTCCGCAAATTGATTTGGTAGTTGTTTGCAATTTAATTTGGAATTATACTCCTTATTATTTTAAAGTACTATTCACCCCCCCTCTAGTACTTGTGCAGTAGCTGGTAGGGCATTACATTTGGTATCGGAGCCAGATACACAGCTATGTCTGCCAACGACAACAAGACCGTGCGACCACCTTCCAACTATGACACCTTCAGAAACCGTGAAGGAGCATCTTCGGTGATGGAAGGAAATTCCTCTACGAGGCCTCCATTCTTCAACGGTACCAACTACGTGTACTAGAAATGTAGGATGGAAACCTTCCTCCGAAGTGCATCTTTATGGAGGACTACAATGAAGGAGTACATCGAGCCCGAAGAAGAAGACTTTGAGAAATGGACAACCGCGGAGGTCGCCGCGGAGGTAAGCAATGCCAAGGCAATGAACGCCTTGCAATGCGCATTGGAGCCCGAGGACTTCAATAAGATATGCACATGTAAGAGTGCATATCAAATTTGGAACTCTCTCCTCATACTACATGAAGGGACGAGTCGGGTAAGAGACTCTAAACTCGTAGTCGTAAACAAAGATTACGAAATGTTTCATATGCAACAGGGCGAGAAGATGAAAGAATATTACGCTCGCTTCGTTGACATAATAAACGAGTTAGAGGCCCTCGGCAAGTCCTACACTCAAAAGGAGAAGTGCTCAAAGCTTATCGAAGGACTTCCTTCTTCTTGGGAGAAACGTACCTTCGCCATCGAGGAAGGTAATGACATGAATAAGTACACCGTAGTTCAACTAATGGGTACTTTAATGTCATACGAGGTACGCAAGGATAGCAAGCTCAAATTGCAAGAAAAGATGAAGTCTTATCTAAAGCAAGACGAGCCAAAGAAAAAGGCTATTGCCTTCAAAGCCGCTCCATCCACATCCACATCAACCGATGATGAAGAATCGGAAAACGAGTTGGACTTGGAATCCATGGCACTCATGGCCAAGAAGTTCAACCGTTTCTTCCGAAAAGGTAACTTCAAGACCAAAGGTAAATTTGGTTCTTCTAACGCCTCTTCCTCTCCTTTGTGTTTTAAGTGCAATAAGCCGGGACACATGAAAGCGGAGTGTCCCCTCAATAAGCAAAAGGAGAAGTGGAAGGCGCCAAAGTATGACAAGTCCAAGAAGTACACGAAAGGAAACAAGAAGGGACTTGTCGGAGCTACCTTCACCGACTCCGATGATTCTTCAAGCGGTGAGTCGGACGATGAGTACGTGGAGCAAGCGCACATGTGTTTCATGGCAAGAGAGGAGCAAGATCAAGGATCCTCCTCTTCCGATGATAGTAATGACGAAAGCAATGAGGTAACGATGGATGATCTTAGAAATGCTAACTCTCAACTTTGGTCAAAATACACTAAGTTAGTAAATCGATATACTAAAGTAAAAGATGACCTAGCTAGCATTCAAACATCGCCTAAGAATATCATCACCAACAACGACACCGTTCTTGAAGAGTTAAGAAATGAGATTGTAAATCTCAAATCGAAACTTGAACATGTTAGCATTGAGGATGCGGAAGAACATGAGATAGCGGATTTAACTTCTCAAAACTCGACTTTGAGTATTGAGAACGAGAATCTTAAGTCTCGTGTTTATGTGCTCACATCGCAAATATCCACTTTGGATACTTCTTTGCGTTCTCTCAAAGAGAAATATGAGGACACATTGGGCCGAATCAACAAATTCAACAAGGGTAAGGGCCATTTGGATAATATCCTAAAAGATTTACTTCCGGCCAAACACCACATTGGCTTGGGGTATATGATGGGAAATTCATCCAAGTCGGTCACTACTTTTGTAAGGCCAACTTCCGAAGCCTCAACGAGTGGGAGCAAACACTCTATTGGTAGTTCATCTTCCAATGGTGCTTCCACCTCGTCCACACCCTCTTTTGGAAATAAACCCACTTTGGGTGGACCTCCACAGAAGGGGCATGCCTACATGTACACCAATAACATGCCACGTAGGAACACACGTCCTACTCCACCGGCTCACACATATGATGATTTTTATGCAACACATTCTCGGGCACGTGCACACCATGTGAGACACCCTCACGCACGTGTTCCCACACATGCATATGTACACCCACCACATCATATGAATAATTCTCGTCGTGCACCATTCCATCATGTCCCATATGCCTATCCACAACATGCATCACGTAGAAATCAACGTCGCATGCATGCACCCAATAGGATGATGGCTCCCAAAATTTTCACTATTTGGAGCCCAAAGGACACAAGCATGGACGAAAAACAAATGTATATGAATGCTTATTTTTCGGATGTTGTACATAGTAAGAATTATGTGGGGAAGTCTAAGTCCACTTGGACTTGGCTTCCATAGGTCTAATCCCTTGGACCCAATGACCTTGGGTACCATGATATGAAAGTGTCTATCTTTAGGTACTCAAGGAAAAGAAAAAGAAGAGGAGCAACAAATTTAAATTTAGCTCCAAAGGGAATTGGATACTCGATAGCGGGTGTTCAAAACACATGACGGGTGACGCTCGATTGCTCTCCGGAGTGGTTCCCATTGCGAATGGAAACCGCGTCGTATTTGGAGGCAACGAGAGCGGAACCATCATAGGTGTTGGTAAAGTCGGTAACCCCTCTAAACCCTTAATTAGTGATGTTTATCTTGTTAGTGGTTTAAATCACAATCTTATTTCAATAAGCCAACTTTGTGACAAAGGTTACAAAGTTAGTTTTGCGAAAGGATTGTGTCATATTTTAAGAAAAGATAATGATAAATTATTATTTTCCGGAACTCGTCATAAAGACATTTATATTTTGGATCTTCCTAAGTCATATGAACAATGTCTCGTTGCCAACACAAGTGAACAACACTTATGGCATCGACGCTTTGGACATGTGAACTTTGGAACACTTTATAAGCTTTCAAAATTAAATTCTATTAAAGGTTTTCCGAAGCTTGTTTTTGAAAAGAAAAGTTTTTGTGATTGTTGTCAACGTGGCAAGCTTTCTAAATCTTCATTTAAACCTAAGAAAAGCATCTCTACTAAACGGCCACTAGAGCTATTACATCTAGACTTATTTGGGCCAACTAGAGTAGCTTCCTTAGGAAATGCAAGGTATGGACTTGTCATCGTAGATGACTATTCAAGATTTACTTGGGTATTTTCATTGTGTAATAAAAATGAAGCTTTTGAAAACTTCACAATTTTTGTTAAGAAAGTACAAAATCTCTTAGGAACCACCATTGTCACTATTCGTAGTGATCATGGAGGTGAATTTGAGAATGAGTCTTTTGAGACATTTTGTGATGAAGTTGGTATTACTCACACCTTCTCTTTCCCTCGTGCACCTCCTCAAAATGGTGTAGTTGAGAGAAAGAATAGGACGCTAGTGGAGTGTGCTCGCACTATGCTTGATGATAGCCAACTTGGCCATCAATTTTGGGCGGAAGCGGTACACACCGCTTGCTATGTGTTTAATAGAATACTTTTGAGGCCCGGCACTAAACAAACTTGTTATGAATTGTTGTTTGGTAGGTTGCCTCAAGTTAAACATTTTCGTGTTTTTGGTTCGAAATGTTTTATTAAGAACACATATGGTAGTTTGGACAAATTCGATCCAAGATCCGATGAGGGGATTTTTGTTGGATATTCTACGCGTAGCAAAGCCTACCGGATATTCAACAAACGAACCTCAACGATCGAGGAGTCGCTTCATGTCTCATTTAATGAAGGATTTGTTCCAACTAGAATTTCAAATGATAATGATTCTTTGGATGTTTTATGTGATTCGTTTGATAATTCTAAGTCTAATGATTCTATTGATTCTATTGAGACTAACCCAACTAATGAAGTTATTGAGAATGTTCCTAGTGATCAAGGTATTCCCAAACGGCTTCATTCGGTTCGTGACCATCCCCATGAGCAAGTCATTGGCAATATCTATGATAGTGTCAAGACGAGATCGCAAGTCCACCACTTCGCAAATTGTGCCTTTGCCTCATCAATAGAGCCAAAGAATATTAATGAAGCATGCGAAGATAGCGCTTGGATCTTAGCCATGGAGGAGGAGCTCATTCAATTCGAGAGGAATGAGGTATGGGAGCTTGTTCCATTGCCATCGAAGAACCACACCGTCATAGGGACAAAGTGGATCTTCAAGAACAAAACCGACGAAAATCAAGTCGTCGTCCGGAACAAAGCTCGGTTAGTTGCTCAAGGCTATCGACAAGAGGAAGGTATTGATTTCGAAGAATCCTTCGTTCCGGTAGCTAGATTAGAATCAATTAGATTATTATTGTCTTTTGCATGCCATAAAAATTTTAAATTATTTCAAATGGATGTTAAAAGTGCATTTTTAAACGGAGATGTCGTTGAGGAAGTTTACGTTTCTCAACCTCCGGGCTTCATAAATGAAAAATTTCCAAATCATGTTTTTAAACTAAAGAAAGCTCTTTATGGGTTGAGACAAGCTCCTCGAGCTTGGTATGATCGCCTAAAGAATTTTCTTTTGGATTTGAATTTTAAAATGGGTGAAGCCGATTCAACACTTTTTATTAAGCATGCGAATAATGATATATTATTAGTTCAAATTTATGTTGATGATATCATTTTCGGTGCTACTAACTTTGCTCTTTGCGAAGAGTTTTCTAATGTTATGAAGGAACAATTTGAGATGAGCCACATGGGCGAACTCAAATATTTCTTAGGTCTCCAAATTCGCCAATTGAACGATGCAATCTTCATCCACCAAACGAAGTACACGGTGGAGTTGCTAAAGCGATTTGGAATGGAGAATGCCTCCGGGAAAAAGACTCCTATGAGCACTACAACGCATCTTGATAAAGATACGGGCGGAAAAGATGTAGACATTCGTCTATATCGAGGTATGATAGGTAGCTTACTTTATCTTACCGCGAGTAGGCCCGATATTATGTTTGCCGTATGCATATGTGCTCGTTATCAGTCTCAACCTAAGGATTCTCACTTAGTAGCGGTTAAACGTATTTTTCGCTATCTAAGTTACACTTTAGATTTTGGATTACTTTATCCGAAATCTAGCACATATGAGTTAGTCTCATATAGTGACGCTGATTATGCGGGATGCAAATCCGACATGAAAAGTACTAGTGGCACTTGCCATTTTCTAGGAAATTCTCTTGTCTCTTGGTTTTCCAAGAAGAAAAATTCGGTATCACTTTCAACCACCGAGGCGGAATACATTGCCGCCGGTGCCGCTTGTGCCCAGGTTCTTTGGATGAGACACACATTGAAGGATTTTGGTATTCATTGTGATACTGGCCCTATCATGGTGGATAACCAAAGTGCTATCTGTCTTTCAAAGAATCCGGTGCACCATTCCCGATCAAAACACATAGATGTCCGACACCATTTCTTAGATGATCATGTTGCTAAAAAGGACATCATATTAGTGTACGTTGAAACCCAAAAGCAAATCGCCGATATTTTCACGAACCCCCTAAAGGAGGACTCCTTTGTGCGGTTGCGTCGAGAATTGGGGATTATGGGTGAATCCGAGATATAGGATTCATATTTCATTCAATTATCTTGCATGCTATTATATTTCGCGATATTTCATTCATGCTAGATTTATTGAATTTTTGGGAATTTTATGTGATTTATTCGAATTTATTGCTCGAATTCGTATCTCAATGTCGTATTTAAGATTTCGACGATTTATGGGGTAATTTAGATGACTAAAGAGTGAGTTATGATATTTCATCCAAGTGGTTTGTGAAGAGAAATCAAATTTCAATTTTTGGACTCTTCTAGTCGGTTTCAGTTCACTTGTCAACCGACTAGATGCTCATCTAGTCGGTCAGCAAGTGAACTCAGACCGACTAGATCAAGTCTATATCTAACTCCTATCTTTTTCTTTCGTTAGTCGGTCATAGTACACTTACCGACCGACTAGATTGAAAACTAGTCGGTCAGTGAATATACTGTGACCGACTAATTCTTGCCCTAGAAATCTCTCTGTGCCTCTGTTTCGACTTAGTCGGTTCAAGCTCATTGACCGACCGACTAGATCGTAATCTAGTCGGTCAGTGCTTGAACTGTGACCGACTAAGTGTGTTAGGGCAGTTGAGTCTTTTCGTCTCCCGACCGACTTATACTCTATTTCATCCGACTAAATCATTATTTAGTCGGTCTTCTCACTTGCTCCAGCCCGAAAACCCCAAACCCCCACTCGAAACCCTTCGTCTTCCGGCCGTTTCTCCGTCGATCGCCGCCGTCCGCCGCCGTCGACTCCTTCTCCTAGGTAAAACCCCCTCTCCTAGGTGTCTATTTCCTATTCTAGGGTTGTCTCTCCTTGATTTCATGCTCTAGCTCCTAGGGTTTCAATTTCTAACCTAGGGCTTGTGTTTTTCGAATCTTAGGGTTTGTTAGCTTGTGATCTCTAGGTTGTTTTTGATCTTATCGTCGTGTGCTTGTGCTCGTAGTGCTATGGCTAAGACTAGAATTCCTATCGCCTCTTCCGGGGCTTCTCCTATGACCGTAGGGCCTTCCGACCCTAGGAATCCCCCAAAGCCTAAGCGTCGTGCCAAGTCGACCCAATCCTCTCCATCATCGCCTCCTCCTAAGAAGCCTAGGACTGCGATAGCTAAACCCCGCAAATCCAAGACCAAAAAGCCCATACTTCAGACTCCGGCTACTCCTCCCGATTCCGACTCTGAATTTATCCCAGAGGATGAGCCTACTAGGGAACCCACTCCACCTCCGAAGACCCGTAAGGCTAAGGGTAAAGCTCCTATGCCAGTCGGCGGTGTAGACATATCGTTGTGCCGCGATGACCCTCAGTGTCTCGCAGCGTACAACCGTATAGAACACTGTCCACTGTTGTTAGAGCATTACGTTCAGTTTTCTGATTTTCTCGGCCTTGCTGATCTTCTGTCATATAGTGACCTTCTTGATTATCTCCGATACGACCCCAAGGCCAATCCCAAACCGTATCCTCGCCTCGTGAAATTGTTCTATGCCAATCGCATTCGAGGCCAGTACGACGCCAGCCACTCCATTGAGACGACTGTCTTGGGAACTCCTATAGTTCTCACGGCAGAAATCTTGGGGGAGATTCTTGGTTGCTCGTCGTGTGGTCTTCTCCCTTCGGACATTTCCGTCGATGACATTTCTTCCTTGGATCAGTCTATTCTTTCTGAGATTTTCCAGGTTATCCCCTCCGCATTCATTGGTATTCCTTCGAAATCTTTCAAGCCGAATGCGTGGGTTCTTAACCTGATCTTGAAGTCGTGTCTCCTCCCTAAGTATGGATCCTCTTCACTCCCATCTCAGCCGTTCTTGAAATTGATCTACGCTCTTTTCTTGGGGTGCGAGATTAATTGGGCTCGTGTGATACTCGATAAGATGGATTCTTTCGAGTGTATACGCAAGACCAATAAGTCTGCGCACATTCCATACCCTTGCCTGTTGACTCTCGTATTCCGTCATTTCCGAGTCCCTCTCCCTCCTGACGATGAGCGTCCTTTGGGTACGCCTCTGAACGCGACGGCCGTGAAGAAATCTCTAGCGGCACTTCGTCACGTGCAGAGGTCTACCGCATCTGCTTCTCAGGCAACTCCCTCTGGTGCTGCAGCCTCCACTCGTCCTGCTACTTTAGACGATGTTGTACGCCTTCTCCGTCAGCACGACTCACGTTTGGCTCGTACTGAGGAGGTCGTATGTCGTATGGCTCGTACGATGGGGATTGATCTTCCTCCTTCAGTGTCTGAGGCCGAGGAGATGGACGATGAGGAGCTTGACGAGCTTGTCACTTCTTTTGCCCGTGGAGATGAGGCCACTGCTGCTGCTGCTGCTTCTGTCGAGACCCCTGCTGCTGGTGTTTCCACTTCTGCTCCTGGAGTTGGCACCACTACCGGTGTTCCAGAGCCTACTGCTTCAGCTCTTCAGCCTTCTGAGCCTGCTGCTGACCCTGTTTCCGAGCCTGCTCATGTATCTCCTGCTGCTATTGACACTGCCACTGCTGCTGCTTCTGTTGAGACCCATGCTGCTGTTGAGCCTGTTGCTGAGATCTCCACTCCTGCCCCGACGATTCCATCTGTTGAGACACCTCTACTCCCTGCAGAGCCTGAGTCCACTCCGTCGACTGGACCCACGGACGCTGCAGATCCAGCCTCCTCCTCGTGATCGTCTGTTCCGAGGACTCTCCACTGCGCTTTGGATGATATATCTTAGTGAGAGTGTTTTGGGTTAGGCTGGGGTTGAGAGATGTTTTGATGTATTTTTTTTGTGCTTTCTGGATGTCGAAGTTGGATTTTATGATATGATGATGTTGATGATGATGATGTACTTTTTGTTGTTTATATAGATGATGTGTCTCACTTCATTTGATGTACCTCATATATTCGATGTGATATCTTTTTGGATGTACTCATGTTGTCTATATATATATATATGATCATCGTCGTTCACTTTGTCTTTTATTCGTCGTGCAAATTTTAATATTCGTTGAATTCATTTAAAATATGAACTCGTCGCTCGACGCATGAAAACTTGGTTAAATTGATTATATTTCTATAATTATATAGAATTGTTTTCTATGCACAAAATTAACCAAGAATATTGAATATTGGAGAGTATGTTTCTTTATTCAAGAAATGAATAAACATTTGGTACTTTTGATGATTTTGATTATCGTTGATTTTTATTGATAATGGAAAATTTGGCACACCTGGTTTTGATTTCCACACTTTTCCCTTGGTGTCAATTTGGTCCATTATCTTTGTCTACGACTCCCGATGTTGGATTTTACATTTCCTAATTGTTGTCGTTGTATGCCCCCCATTTTTGGGTTAATGCCAAAGGGGGAGAGATAATGATAATAAATAGCGCAAATGAAAATTTAACTCAATTTCCAAGAATCTAGTTTGATATGTTAGATTCAGGGGGAGTTAAGATACATATAAGGATTTTCAAAATCCGATATTTCAAAAATCGATTCTCATTATATATCTTACTCGTCTGATTGATGCAATTCATATATATTCTTTTTGGAATTAACGTGTCATCAATGCAGGGGGAGTAAGTATTTTACATTTGAATTATTATTTTTGATTATTATTTATGTTGGTTTGTCATCACCAAAAAGGGGGAGAATGTTGAATATTGGACTCCCCGGATTTGGTTTTGATGATGAGCAAACATAAATAATCCATGAACTAACAATTTGTGAGCGCAGTTTTGGAGATCGTCGCCAAATTCACGAGAACATTCATAGCGACATCTCAACTCTTCCCAAAGCTCATATTCATGCCTAAAGCTTCGTTGAAGCTCTTGCGACGCTTTGGAAGTTATGAAGATTCAATCGAAGCTCTCGAAGACCGTTTATTAAGGTTTTATTTATAGTCTTTTAGCTTCGATATATAGAATGTTAAGCCTTGAGTATATCTTACGTTTCTATCTTCATTACGCTCATTTCGTAGCTCTAGGATCCTTGCACAAGTTCATTCTAACTTCCTCGAAGCGTCGCGCTTCGATTCGGATTTGTATGTGCATGTTAGTTGGTACAAGAACAAGTACTGACCGACTAGATGGTGATCTAGTCGGTCGGCAACTGTTCTTGGACCGACTTGTTTGATTCCTTAATTTCTTGGACTTTACTGTTTACAGTTAGTCGGTCTATGTTGACTCACCGACAGACTAGTTTGTGAACTAGTCGGTCAGTGATGCTTCTTTGACCGACTAGTTGTGACTTACTGTTCACTCTAAAATTCTCATAAGCTACTGTTTATCGTTAGTCAGTCTAAGAACGTTTGGTGACCGACTAGTTGACAATTTAGTCGGTCAACTTTTGTTCTTGGACCGACTAAGTCACTTTGCATTCAGACTAAGTTATTTTGCCTCTTAGTCGGTCTACGTTCATTGGCTGACCGACTAGTTGTGAAACTAGTCGGTCAGACAGTCTTCTTGGACCGACTAGATTTCTAGGTCTGAAATTCTATCTCTTCTCAGATCTACTCTTAGTCGGTCCACGTTGTTTGGCTGACCGACTAGTTGATGAACTAGTCGGTCAGTGATTGTTCTTTGACCGACTAAGTCTCACAGATTTCTATCCGTTGGTGAATGACCTAACTTGTTTTTTATGGGACCCTATAAATACGAACCTAGGTCATTTCTATCTAGGTTAGAGCTTCCATTCAGAGATTCATTGAGTTCTAAAGAGATAGCCATTCTCCCTCAAATCTAAAGCTCTCTTCCTCACAAGAAACCCATTCTCTCTCATTTCTAGATCTAGAGAGAAGCTTGTTCTTGGTGAGCTCTTCAAGCTATTGCTTGATCCAAGTCTCCAACTCATTCCTAGGCACCGATTGCTGGTCATTTCCTTGGTGCTAGGTCTTGGTGACTTCATCTTCCTCAAATCCTTCATTTCACCATTTGGGTAAGAAAAACTCAAGGTATAGGATTTTGTGGTAAGATTGTTTAATTTCATTTAAACTCTTTAATATTGCTAATTGGTTCTCTCGGTTGTGAGAGAAGTTTGTGATCCCGGGTTGTGGGATTCACTTTGCCATTGCATGTATGATTTGATCTTGTGAAGGTTTTTCACAAGATATTCATAGTGGAAATCTTGAGTTAGGGTTTCTAACTCAAGTATCCGGAGGGGATCCGGGTGGTTGGGACGTAGGATCACCGGGAACAAGTCGGGGAGACTTGGGTGGATCCGAACCCATTAACATCGTTTGTTAGCATTGTTAATTTTGTGTTGTCATTCAATTTAAGCTTCCGCAAATTGATTTGGTAGTTGTTTGCAATTTAATTTGGAATTATACTCCTTATTATTTTAAAGTACTATTCACCCCCCCTCTAGTACTTGTGCAGTAGCTGGTAGGGCATTACAGCACCCAGAGCCTCTAGTGATGACTCCAGCTGCTCCGGTACCTGAGGAGAAGATGGATGAGCAGCCAGGTGCTACAGATGATGGTGATGATAATGCTGAGGAGCATCCTTTAGAAGTTGAAACGAGTAATGCTCCATTGGAGAAGGAGGCAATAAAAGAGAAGGCGAAGCTAGCAAAGAAGGATAAAGAGAAGGCTCACCCTGCTACAGTTACCTTCCCGGGTAGATTGGTTAATGTCACGACCCGCTTCCCTAAAATGGAGGCGAGGCGAGACGAGGCCCGCTCAGGCTTGGAGCTGTGAGGCTCCAGCCTGTAAAGCGTCTGGAATATACACGCAGGTCCCTGTATTGTGACACGAAACAAAGATAACAATAATAGAAAGAGACGGATAATATTAAATTATAATCTCAATGTCCAGATAAAATTCAACAACCGCAGAAATGCCACCAGGCAAACAAAAAAAAGTCTAAAAGAAAAGGCCCAGCATGGCCAACAAAGAAACTAACAACAAACGGTGCTACTCACCGACAAACAACAACTAAAGAAAGGACTACGAAGGAACACTAGGACTGGTCACCGGTGTCCTCGTACTCCATGTCAGCAACGGAGTCAGGTTCAAACTCCACGAACTCCTCGTCTCCAGCTACGGTCTCTGGCTCAGCAACTAACATGCGACACCCAAAGAGAAGGGGCACATGTCAGCAAAGTCTACAAGAATTTGTGCAAGGAAACTAAAGGAGAGTAGGAACAACCTAGCAGTTCTAGAGTATAGTATGACATGACATTTTATGCAATGAGAGGAACAAGTAAAGTAACAGCAGTTTATGACATGGCATGATTTATAGCATGGCAGGTAAAACATGGCATGTAAACGTTTAACATGGCATGGAACAATTTAACATTCACAAGGACAAGTACAAGTACAAGTATGTAAGCACGTCGTGCATAGAGATTCCGCCCTTTGGCTAGAGTGGCTGTACGGGCCAACTCTTACGCTCAAGTGACCGTTTATCCCTACCCCTCCACGTGTATCGAGCCATGGCTTTACCCCCGAACATGGAATGCTCGCTTCTGGATCACGAGCCAGGAAGTGTTTTTACAAGTATGGCGTAGGGTTATGCCCGCATAGCAGGTGCCTAGCCGGAAACACGGATTTGTACAAGGATTTGTAGCATGTGCTACGATACAACATACAAACAGATGACTTGTAAAATGGATGCACATGACAAATATTCGAATAGATATTTGCGTACCGTTAAAGAAATTAAACATGATAGGCAATGCATGACATGACATGACAAAAGGCAATTCTAGCTTCGTTGTCAAGCTAGAACATTGACATTTGTGCCTAGACCGCTATCATTTCACGGTCTAGTCTCTTTCACGCTAAAACAAATTAATGGCCTAAAACATGGCCTAAAACAAGGTTGGCAAGTTTCACTTGCCTGGCACCGAGGTTGTTGGTCGTCGAGTCAAGATCGCTATTCTACGGGGATTTGGGTTCGCTGTTATGGCAAAACAGAAAATCAGATTTGAGAGTTCTAATCCGATTTGCATTGTAATCCTATAACGTCTAGTAATCCATTTTTAATTAGGGTTTTCTAATTTACAGTGTGGGTTTAGGGAAATTAAAGGTAGATCATTAACCGTTTACGAAGCGAAGATCGAGACGCCTACAGATCTGCAGGTAGGAGAAGATCTCGCTGGATTCCGGATTGCCGTCGCCAAATCGGATCTAGCACGAGAACGGAAGAAGCGATCCCGAAGAACTACGGTTGAAAATAATTCCTCGCAGCGGCTAAACAACAGATTTGGAGATGTGAGATTGTGGGGAAAATCTGGAGAAAAAGGAAGATTTAGGGTTTTCGGGGTCGACCGGCGGCCTACGGGGTGGCGCCGGCGCAATGGAGGGGGAGAGTGAGCTCGGGAGGATAGGGGAAGGCAAGAGGCGGGTTGGGGAATGATGGAGAAGAAATGTCGGCTAGAAAATATGAAGGAAGAATAGAAATGGTCGAGGATTTAAATAAAGAAAGGGTGCGGCGGCTACGACTTAACCTAGGGTTACTGGGCAAACTAGTCGGTCAGTGAAGAGTGGTCGACCGACTAGTTTGGGAACTAGTCGGTCGGTGAAGAGTGGTCGACCGACTAGTTTGGGAACTAGTCGGTCGATCGTCCAACCGAGACCGACTAAGAGGCAAACCGTGAACAAGGTTGGTATAGGGTAGACAGAGTTAGTCGGTCTGTGAATGCTTGTCAACCGACTAGTTTGGAAACTAGTCGGTCGGTGATTGTTCATAGACCGACTAAGGGTAAAATTAGATAGATATTAAGTACTGAGAGTTAGTCGGTCAGAGAAGGAACTCTAACCGACTAGTTTGGGAACTAGTCGGTCGGTAGATGTTTTTTGACCGACTAACTACAAACAGTAACTCGGCTGTTCAGAAGAACTCAGAATTAGTCGGTCTGAGTACAAGTTCTAACCGACTAGTTTGGGAACTAGTCGGTCAAAGAATGTGCTTAGACCGACTAAACGTAAACAGTAGCTTAGCTGAAATTATTAAGATGAACTAGTCGGTCTGTGAAGTGTTGCCGACCGACTAGATTGCAATCTAGTCGGTTGGCTCTCCTTCATGAACCAACTAAGATGCACCAGAAGTGCCGAATCGAAGCGCGAAGCTTCGGGAAGATTCTTATGGCCTCTAGGATCACTCTAGCTCTAAGATATGGACGCTATGAAGCTCATCGTAAGAACGTCTGACAGGGAAAGGCACACAAGGAGAGAACATCCAATATTATTCATATAATAGTCATTACAAAAACCGATCGTTACAGTTAAGGAAAAATTGGCTGAAAAGTATACCAAATTTATTGAGTTGCTGAAGGGAGTGCAGCTCAACATATCCTTCATGGACGCCTTGATCGAGATACCAACCTACGTCTGGTTCTTAAAAGAGTTAATAACAGAAAAGAAGAAGGCTGAGAGGGTGATGTTGGCATAAGAGCCATCTTCGTTCCTAAAAAGCAACAAACTTCTGAAGAAGCTCCCGAATCTAAGTAGCTTCATTGTCCCGTGCTCCATCGACGACATCCCCATCTGGAAGGCGTTGATAGACCTTGGAGCCATCATCATCCTGATGTCACGCTCCATCTTCAGGTGGCTCAACACCGACACAGAGCTGGAACCAACCGTAATGACGATCCAGTTAGTCGACAAATCAGTGACGTAACCTGTCGGAGTGATGAGAGACGTCATATTATAGATTCCTGGTAGGGTGAGCGTGCCAGTAGACTTCGTCATCATGGATATGTCGGAAGATGGTGGGTCCCAGTTCATACTTGGTCGACCATTCATGGCGATAGCTGGAGTGTTGATAGACGTCTGAGAGGGCACTCTCTCCCTCAACGTGGGAAACATTGAAATGGAGTTCTGGTGTCCTAAGCCGATGAGGGACATATCACCCGTGGAGGACATCAGCTACTTAGAACTGGTGGAAGACGAGCTCATTGAGGAGTTCATAGCTGAGTAGATTTATTATGACCCCATGCAGCAGAGAGGAGACGGTGCTATAGATCCACTGCATGACAGAGAAGTGGCAGCCTATCTACAGGTGCTGAACGAGGCCCCATCTGACAGTCTAATTACGCACGAGCATGCCATGCTCGCTTTGGAGGATAACGACTTAGATGTCGTGAAGATTAAGGAAATTTTTGTTGCGGTGTCTTCAAGACGCCACAAAGAGAGGAGCGAAGATGACATGACCACTGATGGTCCAACGGAGGTGATCAACCAACTGGCTCCACAGGGTTTGATCAGTAAAAATGATGGGCATATCTCGTGTGCATAATATTCAGCCTTATTGATTATCAGGGGTCGAGCTTACGACCGTAAAAAAGCACTTGGCGAGAGGCAACCCGACCGATTTTCATATTCTTTTATTTTCATTTGAATTCTTTCTAAAAGTAAACAAACAAAAAACTAGATAAAAAACTCAAAATTTATAAAAATATCTGATAAGCTTAATTTCTAGTGGGTATGACGTTTAGGATATCTCAAAAAGCTTGGAGGAGAAGCTTGAATCCTGATCGAGTGCTCAAGGATCGAAGTGGAGCAGAAAAGGAGATCAACAGGCTACCAGCAGTATCCGCTTGGCCAAGCACATAGGCGCTCAGGCCGAGCACAATGCCCTGACAGGGGGGCATTTTTGAAGTGCTCGAGTGAGCGCCAAGGGCGCGCTAGACCGAGCGCTATCAAACCTGCCCAATTTTTTTTTCAGCCCGGGGGGCCGACCGAGCTCTTCCCTGAGCCTCGATCGAGCACCCCCCGAATTTTCTCAAGCCTCCTCACCTCCTCCCCAAATTCCGCCACAAACTCCTCCCTTCCCCCTCAATCTCCGCCGCCCTACGACCTCTACCCCTCCTCCTCATCCTCTATTCCCCAAACCCTAAAACCCCATCTTTCCCCAATTTTCACAAATGTTCGAATCAAACCGTAAATTCCCAAATCTCTTCCATGATTAGGGTTTGCTTGGATTGCTCGGAGGAGATCAAGGAGCACCCTTCGGATAGCTCGTGGGATTTTGCAGATTTGGGCACGTGGAGTTCGTCGCTTGCCGATTCGCATCGCTGCTTGCTTGGGTATACTCGCTCCACTCTTTACGCTTTCATTTTCATATCATTTTCTCTTACGTGGTTTTTGTTGTTTGGGTGCTTGAGCTTTGTCACCATTCTACCCCGCAAAGGCCCTAGGGCATGTCTACATACACCCTCACCAGTGCCACCACCACAACCACCTTTACGACCCCCTCCGAGGAAGAAGCAAAGAGCTTCTACTTTCTCTACTAGGGTACATATCTACATACCCTCACTAAAGCCACCACCATAACCACCGTCTCCACCCCCTCCACCCCCTCCACCACAGCCCGAGGCTACTCCCGTAGAGATGTTCAACATTGTATTTCGTGACAACGCACATCGACACAAGTTTAATGAACTCTCTAAGCATTCGGTCGTGGCCACCAAATACACAGACTTTGGAGCCCTGAAGAAGTTAAAGTTATTCTCAGGGCTCCATCAGCTTTATCGCAACATAGGCAGGGATCACTTCCTAGGTTTGATGACGAAGACTTACGCTCGCCTCACCTTGGAAGCCCTTAGTTCTCTCTATAGGACTAACAGAGGGATAGCATTTAGTCTACTGGATGCTGAGATATCGTTCACTTACGGAGCAATACGTAAATTTTTCCAGTGGCCTGCATTCCACGTTGTCGAGTCTGCCTATTCCCCTGGCAAGGATACTCCCCTCGCCATTCATTCCACTCGCTTTTGGGAGAGGATCTCTACCCTTACCGTCTTTAGCACCAGCCGCTCCAAGTCATCCTCCATTATTCACCCTTGTCTGTGTGTTGCTTAGCGCCACCTAGCCACCACCCTACTATGCAAGCCTGAGCCCGGGACCATGTCCACCATTGAGCTTGTCCTCTTGTGGGCTCTTACTCTCCCCCTCGAGGAGCGGTTGGACCAGGCTTAGAATATTTGCGATCGTCTGCTCTTTATTGCTTCCTCTCAGAAGGGAGCTATCTTTCTTTGCTTTTCGTGACAATACATCATCTGTGTGAGACTCTAAAAGCCTAATTTCTACTCCAGTAGTGACTCGATCATATAAAGCCTTGAGGTACAGTAGAAAAGCTAAGTGTGTATGCTAATTACCATTTTGGAATCGTCGTTATCTAGTTGGTGTTAGACTGGAATCTCCTTCGACCAAATCTAGACCTGTTACTGACATTTATCATGTAGTCTGGTCCCTTCTGGTATACCCCCACAACACCTTAAAGTCTTGAGTCATATACAATCCCATATTTAGCGGTTGGATTGAACTTGTTACTCTTAACAATTCATCACTTTCACCCAGGCCAATGATTTACTATGGATCAATTGAGTCTATGTGTACTAATCTTACATACCAAAGGATACAAATCACATCTATACAGCCACTCCCTTCACTTGCTTCAAACTATACCAAATGAGTATCTACGTACTAGGTACAATACCGATGTTTGGTAAAAGCTAAAGTATAGCCTTCCATGTGTAAGATCCTTTATCACGTCCCTCATCGTAAGGACTCTGCTGCACCTGCACCAGAAAGTTTTTATTTATAGTTAGAGTATGTTTACCATATAGAAGTATCTCGGCGATGTTTTGTGAACTTATTCTCTAACTATCACATGTGCACGGTCTCACTATGTCCCTACATCGAGTGGATATGAGACCAACCACTACCATCAATATGGTAGAGATCAATGCACACTGGTCTACTCGAAATATCAATGTCCCATCTTGGTATTTCTATGACCATGAACGATTAGAATATATGATTAAGTAGTAAAATTAGGTCTCATTTACTCGCATGAACGTTTAGAATATTGATCTCATCATGATTCTAATGTTACTCGCATATATCCAAGGACTTTACCCATGTGATATTAACATAATAACATTCATACTCAGTAGTGTAAAAGAAAATCACATAGTTAAAGAATACAAAATAGCGTACAATTATTTTGAACAAGATGTGTTTACAATTCAATAATTATCTTAAGGGCATACATTTTCCAACAAAAGCAACCTGTTCAGGCTACTTTTTAGGTTGCAACTCACAAGATGCCACGTCAGTACACCTGATTATATTTTGTGTGTGTGTGTGAATAATGTATATGTGTTATAAGTGCGAAAATTTTTCCTGTGCTAATGCACATATACACCAAATATATTTCAAAAAAAATTTCATATGTGTTTTACACATCATGGATGATCCACATACCGAAAATCGAGTAAATCGAATGCAATTTAACCGTTAATTCGATTGTTTCGACATTATCATCTTCATGATAGTGGAAATTTTTATAACAAGTGGATCAGAGTTAAATCCCCACAGAGTTCATCCATATTTAGAGTTTGGGTTTTTAGAATGTGTATAACAAACTATTTTAAAAAAATTTAAATTGTGGGAAATGTGATTTTTGTGCAATCAGCATAAAAAATTTCATACACCAACGATTCAAAAATCCCATTAACTTGAGTTTTTTTTTCAATTTATTTATTTATCTGAAGGGCATACATTTTCCAACAAAATCAACCTATGCAGGCTACTTTTTAGGTTGCAACTCACATGCTGCCACATCAATGCACCTGATTATATATTTGTGTGTGTG
This sequence comes from Scilla litardierei, assembly GCA_030789695.1. Lineage (NCBI taxonomy): Eukaryota > Viridiplantae > Streptophyta > Magnoliopsida > Asparagales > Asparagaceae > Scilla > Scilla litardierei. Next base: position 144,662,862 of record CM061141.1, read on the forward strand.
TGTGTGTGTGTGTGAATAATGTATATGTGCTATAAGTGTGAAACATTTTCATATGCTGATGCACATATAAACCAAATATATTTCAAAAAAATTGTCATATGTGTTCTACACATCATGGATGATCCACATACCAAAAATCAAGTAAATTGAATGATATTTAACCGTTGATTCGATTGTTTCAACATTATCATCTTCATGATAGTGTAACTTTTTATAACATGTGGATCAGAGTTAAATCCCCACAGGGTTCATGTAACGACCTGTATTTTGAATACACTAGAACTTAGTTCTATTTATGAATGTCTTCTTTAATATACTTTGATGTGTTAATCCTATTAATATACTTGTTAGTTAGCTTATTAATTATGTTATTAATGTTTTGAGATTTAAAATTCAAAAGTTTTAAAATGCAAATATTTTCAAAATTCAATTTCAAATTTATTTAAAAACTTCCCTTTTAAATCCTAATTAAACCTATAACAATTTTAGAAATATTTCCCTCATTCAAACCCATTATTCCCCATAATTATTACTATCATTCAAACATGCCTAAATAACTTAGCTCTTAATTCCCTAATAAATATTTTTTTAAAGCAAATCTTTTTAAATTTCAAAATCTTTCCTAATTAAATTTTACTATTAATTTTCCTCATCAACCCTATTTAAAACAAATCAAATATGATTATTACTAAATCAGTTTTATTTTAAACTCCTTCCTTTAAAACTCCTACTTTTCTACCCTTCCTATTTTCTTTTTCCCTAAAACTCTTTCATATTCTACCCAAAACCCTTGTGCCCTAAGCAAGTGTACTCGTTTTCCCCCCTTCAAATATTTAAACAACCCCAGGCCGAACCCTAGAGCCTCCTCCTCAAGAACTAGCTACGGAAACCTACATATATGCAAGCCTAGGGCAACCAAGAGCTAGCAGCCGCCACACTACGAAACCCTATACCCTCTCTCGCCGCCCCCACACTCTTGCCCTCGACCTCACCGCGCTCGTGTTTGCCCTCGCCGCCGGCCGACTGTACCCTCCAGACCGCCAGCAGAACCTTCCCGACGGCCAGGCACTGATCCTTCGGCACCCCTCCTAGCCTGTACAACCACCTAGCTGGATTCCGATGCCATCATCCCACCTGTAGTCTACCGTGCCCTCACCCTGCAGCGGCCACACCCCGCTCTAACTGCCAACCACCGGCAACTACAGCCGACGTCTCCACTCTCCGAGCAACCCAACTACGTGCAGCTCCACGGCAGCCTCCCCCTCGTCCGACTACCACCGCCTTAGACTCATCACAGACCCCAACGAGTCACCTCCATCCTCAATCCCTCCACGCTGCTGATCACCTCACTGCGCTGCTGTAACGCCTGGTTTTTTTGTATGATTGGATTATCAGTGTGTTTTGCTTGTGATGGTGGGTTCTCTCCTTGTGTGGTTTCCATTTCCATAGTTCTCGCTTTCATTCATCTCGTTGAGATTTCCTAGCTTTCGTTTTCATTCCTTTTGATGTGATCTTCTAGCTTCTTCCTTAGAATCATTGAACTCGGAGTAAGTCACTCGTGACGAGCTTCATATCGATCATATCTTAGCGATAGGTTGATCCTAGAAACCTTAGAATTCATCCCGGACCTTCGCGATTCATTTCGAGACTTTTCGTGCACGTTAGTTGGTTCAAGAAGATCAACCGACCGACTAGATTCCAAACTAGTCGGTCAGGAAATCAACTGGAACCGACTAGTTCATTCAATCAATTATTCAGGAGTTACTGTTTACTCTTAGTCGGTCTAAGAACAACCATCGACCGACTAGATGCTAAACTAGTCGGTCAGGAATCCTTCTCAGACCGACTAACTCTCATTTCCATGATCTCTCTCAGAATTCAGCCTTTAGTCGGTCAATGAACACTCACCGACCGACTAGTTTTCAAACTAGTCGGTTGACAAGCCTTCACAGACCGACTAATTCATAGTCCAGTTTTCCTGAGCGAGCTACTGTTTACTCTTAGTCGGTCCATGTTGAACGACGACCGACTAGATCCTCAACTAGTCGGTCACCAATCCTTCTTTGACCGACTAATCAGCCCAGGAAACCCTAGTTTTGCCCTAGCCGCCACACTTTTCTATAAATACGCCCCAAACGTTTTCTTCTTCTTCCTCGTCACCCCAAACCCTAATTTCTCCCCCATTGAGCCACCTTCTTCCCCAAACAATTGATCCTTCATCCCAAGCTCATCCATCATCATCCAAACCCTCATTTCACATATCCTACCTCTCCTCAACCTCAAACCCTCATCAAATCCCCAAAATCCTCATCCAAACCCATTTCTCCAGATTTCCCCCATTTCTCCAGATCTGAGCCGGATCGTTCTTCCGTCGCCGTGGTTCTCGGCGTCGTTCCTCCGCTTCTTCACGGGTAGTATTCTTCCTTTAATAATCTCATAACCCACACTTGATATTTGTGAAACCCTAATAAAATGGATCATTAGAAATCGTAGGGTTCGATTGTGAATACGGATTAGTTATTATTCTAATGTTGTTTTTCCATGACAGTGATCCATTCCTGTAGATAACAAATTTGTGTGATGTGCCTACGTTGATCGTTCTCCTCGGTGCCAGGCAAGTGAAACTTGCATCCCTTGATTTAGGCCATGTTTTAGGCCATTTACCTTGCTTTAGCGTAAAAGAGACTAGACGGTGAAAGGATAGCCGTTTAGACGCCATTGACCTAGCTTGACAACGAAGCTTGGTCCGTCACCCTCATCATGCTTGTATGTCACGTTTACTTTCCCTAAACGGTACGCGTATTAACTGTTCATGTCATCCATGCATCCTTAACTGCTATTGCATTTTAACTGCCATGTTTAATTTAATTAACGGTACGCGAATATGTTCATGTCATTGCATTTTGCCTGTCACGTTTAATTTCTATTAACGGTACGCGAATATGTTCATGTCATTGCATTTTGCCTGTCACGTTTAATTTCTATTAACGGTACACGAATATGTTCATGTCATTGCATTTTGCCTGTCACGTTTAATTTCTATTAGCGGTACGCGAATATCTGCTCATGTCATTGCATACTTGAATACCCATCGTGATTGCGTAGCATCGCTACATGCTAGTGATACTTGTTCCGGCTAGGTGCACCCCTACGCCATACTTGTTAAATACACTTTCTGGCTCGTGTTCCAGAAGACGAGCTGAACACAGCCTGCGTGCAATAGGGCACTCGTTGAGTGATCCCTTGTACTTGATACTTGAACACAGCCTGCGGGCAATAGGGCACTCGTTGAGTGATCCCTTGTACTTGTACTTGTAACTTGACAATACTTGTCACACTTACCACTTGTACTTGTCCGTGTTTTACTTGTGAAACTTGTTATCCATGACATACTTGTTACTTGCTACTTGCACTTTACTTGTCACTTCCATATTATACTTGCCCTGCCATGCATCATACTATAACTGCTAGGTTGTTAGTTTACCTTTCTTTCAGTTTCCTTGCACAAGTCTTTCCAGACTTGCTGACATGTGCCCCTCTCTCTTTTGGGTGTCACATGTTAGACCCAGAGCCAGAGCTTTGTTGCAGGAGATATGGTGTTGTTGATGCTGATGTTTGCTGTGGTGGTGAGTGGACACCAGGGGCCTGTCTTAAAGACCGCTCGTGTTCACTTCTTTGTTTAGGTTTGCTGTTAGTTGTTGGTGTGTGGCACCTTTGTATGTATGTTATACATTGTTGCCCATGTTTGGGCCTTAGGCTCTTTTCCTTTTAGCCTGGTGGCTTTTCTGTGATATTGTAATTCATTCAATGGATATTCAGATATTTCTCTTTTGTCTCTTTCCTTTATTATTATTGTTGTTTCGTTTGCGTTGCAAGGACCTGCCTTATGATAATTTATACGCTTATCGGACTTGGAGTTTCACAGCTTCAAGTCTGAGCGGACCTTCTCACGTCTCGCCTCCACATTTTTGGGAAGCGGGGCGTGACAGCCGCCGTCCGCCCTCAACGATCGCAGCTGCTGCCCTTTCTCCCTGTAGCCACCGACAGCCTCCCTTGACGTCGCTTCTTGTAGCCACCCCTTCCAGAATCTGGTCGGCCAGTCCCTTGTTGCTGCCCTACGGCCGCAGCCCCCTCAACTGCATACCGTGTTGCCGAGCCACTGTCCGCGCTATCTCCTCGTTGCCGTAGTCGCTTGTTATTTCCACTGTCGCAAGCTCTTGCTGCCGCTGTTTTGCCGTTGCCCCTCTCCACGGCTGCGACCCTCCTTACTACGTTTCCCACAGTCGAGGAACCGAAGCCGTGACGCGATCTGTTGTTGCTTCCAGATCCGACGTCAGACTTGTGTGTGTTTGTCGTAGTAGGTTGGTGACCCTTACTCGTAGTAACTCACACGTTACGCCATTGAAAAACTAATTAAAAACTGACAACGTAATCACTAAATTTACCTTACGCTCCTTCAAATTGCTGTGATAACCTAGGCCGTCGATTGGACTTCTTGACTGTGCACATAGGATAGAATCGACTTAGAGAACTGTAGAATAGGTTTGAATGTATGAACAACTTGATTTGGAACTGCTAGGATAGCCATGCTTAACCTAGAGAAATACCATGATAGGTCTTCTAAAACTAGTCCTGACACCATCCCATTTGTATTATTACAACTAACCATAACCGACGCACTGCCATGACGAGACGCTCCCTACGGATGCGCTCTTCGCCACTTCAGGCAAGTGTGTTCACTTGCGTAGTTACGGCTACGTTGAGGTCATTACCTTTTTTAAAATTGTAAAAGCACGAACAAGAGACCTAGACGTGAAATGATAGCGTCTAGGACACACTCATGACAGCCTAGACTTGACGACGAAGTCTTGGCACAATCCACTATAACTGCCATGCATTACTCCTGTCTTGCCATGTAACATCATTCACGAATTGTTTTGCATACCCTGTGGGTAATAGGGCACCCTCCAAGATAGATAGGGTGATCTCTTGTACGGATACACAACCTGCTGTTAATAGGCACCCTCCAAGATAGAGAGGATGATCCCTTGTACGGATACACGACCTGTGGGTAATAGGGCACTCTCCAAGATAGAGAGAGTGATCACTTGTACGGATAACCTGTGGGTAATAGGGCACTCTCCAAGATAGAGAGAGTGATCCATTGTACAGACTTGTCTTGTGCACTGGTGTTGGGGTAGGGTTGAGCGATCGCACGGTTTTGAGGGGTTGTCCGCCCTCAAACCGTAAGGCGTGAACCCTTTGTGACATACACGGTCATGTCTTGCCTTGTCTTGTATTGTAACTGGTAGCACACACTACATCCATTGCCATGCCGCATTTACTTTTCTTGCACTATCCTTACTTATTGCCATGTTATATAAATGCCATGCTGTTGCATCATATAAAGTGCCATGTAAACAAAATTTAAATATCTATCTTTAAATTCCTTGCACCTTGCAGTAGAGTTGTTCTTACCTTTCACTTGTAGACTCTACCTGACGTACAACTCCTTTTCTCTTTGGTGTTTGAACGTCAGGTACTAAGGCAGAGTACCAGGACCAGGAGGACTTGGTTGAGACGCTTGACTTAGTGAGCCAGGAGTTGTTGTAGACACTGAGTCGCTCCCTATGGAGGACTAGAGGCTGTGTCGTTGCTGCTTTCCTTTTAGTTTTGCTTTAGTACCTTGTAATAGGATTAGTACCTTGTTGTAGTTTCTTTTGGCCATGCTGAGGCCCTGTAGTTTTATTTCATGTACGAACTCTGGATGTGGCCTAAAATTTATAAATGAAATGTTGTCTTTATTTTTCTGAAATGCATGCAAGAATTCTGCGTGGTTTTATCAAAGACGCTTAATGAACTAGAGCTTCACCGCTCCAGTTCATGCAGACCTTAGTCTCGTTCTCGCTTCTGTCGTTTTGGGAAGCGAGGCGTGACAGGTTTTAGTGGTGGCCCATGCAGGTCGTGCATCTGTAAACTTCAGAACAATATAAATACTATCATTAGCCAAAATATCCAGAATTACCTCGTACACAAAATTTACCCAAGTATCTTGTCTCAGCATAATAGGGAGACCCAACGCCAGGATTATATGAGGAATTAGTTAGACACCCATGCTTGTTAGTTAGACACCTTTGTTGAGTTTTGGTATAATTGTCTTAGGAGTTACCTTAGTAGTTTCTTATCCAGCTCTGACCATCTTGGATTCCAGAACCTTATTTAGTCGTTCGCTTAGGCCTATTGAATTTCGGGCCCAAACGAACTAAGCGACCGTCGCACCTGTGCAAGTCGAACCTGAGAAGCCTGCGATGGTTAGAGACTTCAAAGGCGTATTTCCAGAGGATGTTCCAGTTCTATGCTCTAGATGAGATTACAATCTTGATCCTCTAGGGACTCCTTTCCTTGAATTCTCTATCACAAGTCTAGTTCATTTGAAAATCATAGTACTAAGTGTTTCTAATCTTAGTGGACCTAATAAATATACCCCCGATTTTTTAGCTATTCTAATCATTACACTTCCATAATAATGACTGTAGAATCCCATCATAGCAGATTCACTAAGTTATCTCATAGTCGTATTTACGTTTTGAGCATTCAATCCTATTACTTGCCCTCGATTCACGTAATCCCTTCATGACGGTCATCGTAAACCTTTTGAGTCTTCCCCTTGCATATTCTGATACTTATTTGATTCATGCTGGTTACTTTAAAAACCACAATGATGACATTACAATCCAGATTATTTTAAAAGTACTTTCGACATCCCTTTTATCGAATTCCTCGCTCAGCTTAATTTCTTTGTAAACCTTTAGTATATACCAAAAATCTCTACCCTTCAGTTGACTTAAGCTCAATCTTGATTAGAAAGCTCTCTTGACAAAAATCTGTAGTCACTATCTCGTAACGATTTCCTAACATATGTCTTCCGTACTTCTATTTCACATAATCTCGTATGGTTACTCTACTTCCTTCATATAACGAGCTTCATTTAAAGAAAAATCTTATTTCTATTTCAATAATTCAATAAAACTTTTATTCATTACTATACTACTAAACTTATTTCAAACAACTTATTGTACATACTTTTAAATATTTTTCTATGCTAAATAGAACTCTAAGTTTTTTTAGTGTGCCAGTTTTATATTCATTCTTCAAAATTTTTGGTACAAATCTAATTCCTTTTGCAAAACAATCATTGCATCACTATACTCATTATTTACTTCGTCTAATACTTATTCCGTGTTTTAACTTATACCATCTACTCGCTATTCTTATATATTTCATGAAGATATTATTATATTTTACTCATGTCTTACTTTCTCCTCTTTAATTATTTCATAACTATTTTTATGCCACCTAACCAAGCTAACTCCTTATCCATGACTCATCTGAACCATGCATCACGATCTTGATTCGTTACGCCATTAGTCTTTTGTTCGTTACTATTGCTTAGTCATCACATTAGTTCTTGCCATTGCATATGTCAACTTTAGTATAAGTATAGTGGGTCCATTAGTATTTATTATGATGTTGTTGTGGTGCATGTATATATGTAGTGTATGTGGACCCATGTGTGTGAATCTCGATGTCCTACTCATGTATGAGTATGCTTACCCTTGTTAGTATATTATGGTTGTCTATTGTATGTGCATGATATCTATGTAGTTGTATGCAGGGTATCATAGTGTTATATATATATCTCTGTGTGTGTGTGTGCCGCGCGCAAAAATATACCTAAGAACGTACGCAGGTAGAATTACCTGCGCACGCCCCCTCTGTTCGGTGTTTTACGTATTTTTTTGAATTTTTTGCAGTAGCTAGATATACTTGTTATGAAGCTTCCCACAAAATTTCAGGTCAATCAAACACCGTTTGAGCCAGCCGACTGTACCCTCCAGACCGCCGGCAGAACCTTCCTGACGGCCAGCCACTGATCATCCGGCACCCCTCCTAACCCACATGACCACCCCACCGGATCTCGATGCCATCATCCCCCTGCAGTCCACCGTGCCGTCACCCTCCGGCGGCCACACCTCGCTCCAACTGCCAACCGCTGGCAACTCCAATCGATGTCTCCACTCTTCGAGCAACCCAGCCGCGCGCAGCTCCAAGGCAGCCTCCCCCTTCGTCTGACTATCACAGCCTTAGACTCGTCGCAGACCCCAATGAGTCACCTCCATCCTTAGCCCCTCCACGTTGCTGATCACCTCGCTGCACTGCCATCTGCCCTCAATGACCGCAGCTGCTGCCCTGTCTCCCTGTAGCTACGAGCAACCTCCCTTGCTGCCGCTTCTTACTGCCAGCCCTTCCAGAATCCAGTCGGCCAGTCCCTTGTTACTGCCCCACGGTCGTAGCCCCCTCAACTGCACACCACGTTGCCTAGCCACTGTCCGTGCTATCTCCTCGTTATCGGAGTCGCTTGCTCTTGCCACTACTGTAAGCTCTTACTGCCGCTGTTTTTCCGTTACCCCTCTCCGCTGTCGTGACCCTACTTACTGCGCTACCTACAGTCAAGGAATCGAAGCCGTGACACAATCTGTTGCTGCTTCCAGATCTGACGTTAGACTTGTGCGTGTTCGTCGTAGTAGGTTGGTGACCCTTACTTGTAGTAACCCACACGTTACGCCATTGAAAACCTAATTAAAAACTGACAACGTAATCACTAAATTTACTTTACGCTACTTTAAACTGCTGTGATACTTAGGCCAACGATTAGACTTCTTGACTGTGCACATAGGATAGAATCGACGTAGAGAACCGTAAAATAGGTTTGAACATATGAACAACTTGATTTGGAACTGCTAGGATAGCCACGCTCAACCTAGAGAAATACCATTGTAACGACCACTTTTCGTGGTACGTTGTTCGTGCACGTGCTTTTGGCCGTGCACGTGTTTGTTTTAGACTTTGTTTGTTGGGAACACTTTCGTGTGATATGCCATTGTGAATGTCTCTGAGAGTATTAAATAGTGGCACTATCTTGGAACGACACTTCTCGAGTCGTTTTCCCACAATTTAAACTTACTCGATGAGACGTGACGATTCTCACTCTTGACGGGAGACGTTTCTATTTTTAGTTTCGTCGTCTGATGTCGAATTTGAGATCCGTCTTCTTAGTTAGCTCACATTCGTCATCACGATCACCACGATATTTATTTTATAATTTTTGGAGTTTATTTGACCACTTTTATATTTTTAACAAGTTTTATATTATTTTTAATAATTAATTTATAAATTATTTTCGGCCAAATAAAATTTATTTGAGTTTTAAACGTTTTAAAGAATTTTTGAGCCAATTTCCAGCTCATTTGGACCAGGTCAAACCCTTGGATGAGTTGAAGTAGTTGGATTTCAAATTTTAAATTATTTTAAACTCCTAATCTCATTAGGATTAGCCCTAGACCAAGTCAACCCATCTACACTATATAAACAACCCCTAGGAAGACCTATTTTCGCAAGAAATTAGCCCTAGCCTCTTCCAAAACCCAAAATTGACGTTGCGACGATTCGTCGCAACGTTGCGACGTTCAGCCCCCGCACTGACCGAAAGAACGACCTCCGTTCGCCCGCTCTGACCGATAGCCAAGCCCGCACCGCTGCTGTCGCCACCCCCGCTCCCCGCTCCCCGCTCCGACCGATGACATCTCTCGGTCTGACCGAGAGATCTCCCCGCCTCCGCTCCGCTCCGCAACGTTGCAACTGCAACGTTGCAACCCCCGCACCGACCGACAATCCCGCCCGCACCGACCGAAGCGCTCCCCCGCATCGCCCACTCCCCCGCTCCGTTGCAACCCGCCTCGCTGCAGCCCCCGCATCCGCTCGCCCCGACCGACAGATCCCCTCGCTCCGGGCCGCTGTGACCGAGCGCCCAAGCCTTGCAGCGCTCCCCGCTGCACTGCGACCGTCCCCCTCGCTGTGTTCTCTCGGTCTGACCGAGAGAATCTCTCGCAGCGGCTCGGTCTGACCGAGCGACGTTCGTCGCAACCCCGCATCCGTCGCACCGCTTGCCACCGTGGGCCCCCCCAAGTTCTCCAGAGTTATTGTGGGTCCCCCAAAGGTCCCTAGGACTGCTGTGGGCCCCACCTAGGTGTGTTCTCTTTGACGACTAGCCGCGTACGACGTCGTCGCACGTCGTAGCCCGTCGTCGCACGTGCGAGCTTTGGAATCTGGAATCGTCGACCGGTCGATTGCTCTGAAATTTCCAGCGAGGAATCTAATTGGAATCTGGACTTGGAGCGCGATCTTTTATTCCAACCCCCGGCGTCGCTACCCGACGCCGGTGTAGCTTTCGCGTCGTGTTGAGGTAACGTTTTGCACCCCTAGGACCCCCAACCCAATTGCATGCTAATCAAGACTAAAATCAGTATTTTTAAAGTATTTTAAATGTTTTAAATTCACTAATGAAGATTAATAATATGGACTTTAGGCCGGTGGACTTGTGCACGTAGGATGATTGTGATTTTTGGACTCATTGGACGGTGTGCTCAGACGTCGTACATGCAGGCAAGTGAAACTTGCCAACTCTTGTGTAGGGCCATGTTTTTAGGCCACTTCCTTGTTCCTAGCGTAAAAGAGACTAGTCAGTGAAATGATAGCTGGCTAGACGCCTACTTGATCTAGTTTGACAACGAAACTAGATCCGTCACCTAATTGATCTAGCTTGACAACGAAGCTAGATCCAACCCTTTAAACTTGTTGTTCATGCATACTAAACTGTCACGTTTACTTTCCTTACCTGTACGCACTTTTAACTGTCATGCATTGCATCTTACATGTCATCCATGCATTGAATATTGCATTCGTAGCACACGCTACATACTTGTACTTGCTTGTCCAGGGCTAGGTGCACCCCTATGCCAACATGAAAAACACTTCCTGGCTCGTGATCCAGAAGCGAGCATTACCGTTCGGGGGTAAGGCCCTGGCTCGATACACGTGGGATGGGGTAAGAGTTAAGCGGCCAATCAGCTGGGAGTCTGCCTGATCAGCAACTGCAGTTGTAGGGCGTAAACTCTGGGTGGGGCGGAGTTAAGCGACCAATCAGTGTGAAAGAAAGTCATTTTCAGCTGTAAGGCGTAAACTTTGCACATGACATGAAAACATGACTAGAGAAATCCTTGTAAATGTTATTAGTCTTGCCACACTTGCCATGCCATGCTAGTTTACTTGCTGTTTTCTTTACCTGCTGCACTCATACTTTAACTGCCATGTCATTGCATCATGCTAGAACTGCTAGGTTGCTCTTACTTGTACATTCAGTTTCACTTGCACAAGTCTCTTGTAGACTTGCTGACATGTGCCCCTTGCTCTTTTGGGTGTCACATGTTAGACCCTGAGCCAGAGACCGTTGCTGAGTACGTGATGTGTTGCTGACGCTGAGTCTGAGTCCATGCTTGCCCAGGAGGATTTTGGTGGACACCGGTGACCATTCTTTGAGTCTTTGTTGAGCTTTATTTTGTTTTAGGCCTTTTGTTAGTCGTTGGTGTGTAGCACCGTTGTTTTGTACTTTGTACTTTTGTTGGCCATGTTTGGGCCTTTAGCCTCCTTTTCTTTTAGCCTGGTGGCTTTTTCTGTGATGTTGAAACTTATTTTATGGATATTCTGAGATTATTCTTTTGTCTCATTTCATTATTATTATCTTGTTTCGCTCGCGTTGCAAGGACCTGCAGTTTTAAATTTGATTGACGCTTATCGGACTTGCAGCTTTGTAGCTTCAAGTCTGAGCGGACCTTCTCACGCTTCGCCTCCATATTTTTGGGAAGCGGGGCGTGACAACCATGATAGGTCTTCTAAAACTAGTCCTGACACCATCCCATTTGTATTGTTACAACTAACCGTAACTGACGCACTGCCGTTACGAGACGCTCCCTACGGATGCGCTCTTCACCACTTCAGGAAAGTGTGTTCACTTGCGTAGTTACGGCTACGTTGAGGTCATTACCTTTTTTAAAATTGTAAAAGCACGAACAAGAGACCTAGACGTGAAATGATAGCGTCTAGGACACACTCATGACAACATTGACTTGACGATGAAGTCTTCGCACAATCCACTATAACTGCCATGCATTACTCCTGTCTTGCCATGTAACATCATTCACAAATTATTTTACATACCCTGCGGGTAATAGGGCACCCTCCAATATAGATAGGGTGATCCCTTGTACGGATACACAACCTGCGGGTAATAGGGCACCCTCCAAGATAGAGAGGGTGATCCCTTGTAGGGATACACAACCTACGGGCAATAGGGCACTCTTCAGGATAGAGAGAGTGATCCCTTGTACGGATAACCTGCGGGTAATACGGCACTCTCCAAGATAGAGAGAGTGATCCCTTGTACAGAATTGTCTTGTGCACTGGGGTTGGGGTAGGGTTGAGCGGTCGCACGGTTTGAAGGGTTTGTCTGCACTCAAACCGTCAGGCCTGAACCCTTTGTGATATACACGGTCTTGTCTTGCCTTCTCTTGTCTTGTAGCCGGTATCACACGCTACGGCCATTGCCATGCCACGTTTACTTTTCTTGCACTGTCCTTACTTTTGCCATGTTATATAAATGCCATGCTGCTGCATCATATAAACTGCCATGTAAACAAAATTTAAATATCTGTCTTTAAATTCCATGCACCTTGCAGTAGAGTCATTCTTACCTTTCACTTGTAGACTCTGCCTGACGTACAACTCTTTTTCTCTTGGGTGTTTGTACGTCAGGTACTAAAACAGAGTACCAGGACCAGGAGGACTTGGTTGAGACGCTTGACTTAGTGAGCCAGGAGTTGCTATAGATGCTGAGTCGCTCCCTGTGGAGGACTAGAGGCTGTGTCATTGCTGCTTTCCTTTTAGTTTTGCTTTAGTACCGTGTAGTAGGATTAGTACATTGTTGTAGTTTCTTGGCCATGCTGAGGCCCTGTTGTTTTATTTCCTGTACGAACTCTGGATGTGGCCTAAAATTTATAAATGAAATGTTGTCTTTATTGTTCTGAAATGCATGCAAGAATTCTTCACGGTTTTATCACAGACGCTTAATGAACTCGAGCATCACCGCTCTAGTTCACGCGGACCTTAGTCTCGTTCTCGCTTCCATCGTTTTGGGAAGCGAGGCATGGCAGTTCATCCATATTTAGAGTTTAGGTTTTTAGAATGTGTATAACAAACTATTTTTAAATAAAATAAAATGTGGGAAATGTGATTTTTGTGCAAACAGCATAAAAAAATTCCTACACTAACGGTTCAAAAACCCATTAACTTGAGTTTTTTTTCAATTTATTTATTTATGCTTATTGTACACGTTCGAAAGCCCTAAAACCCTAAATAAAGATGAATCTTATGGGTATATAACACTCAATCTACTAGTTACGAATTATTCTATTATTCTGAAACTGTTAATGTTGCACCAATCAGATCAAGGGCCAAATAGCATTGGATTCACTTTATTTTTGGTATAGTGATCATCTATAATATGTACAATACATTTGGAAAAATTTTAAAAATATAGAAACCATGTATTTGTGTGTCAGCATGGGTAATTTTCCCATAAATGACTTCATATACGCCTCTCTCTCTCTGTCTCTCTCTCTCTCTCTCTGTGTGTGTGTGTGTGTAGTTGGTTCTTATGGATGGTCAAGTAGAACACTAAGGGGGAGTATAGTGTTTTAAAATAAATCTATAAAGAATTATAAAAATTTACAAATTAGAATCTTTACAATAACCAAATACTCTAAAACAATTTATAATAGAAATAAAATAGACATAATTCAATTACAAAATTGAGTAGAGATACGCAAACTAGATATAATAATCAATAACACAAGAGATTTATCTTGGTTCAGTCTCCCTACCCTACTCCAGTCCCTAATCTCACCGCTTGAGATTCTTACTATATCTCTTACAAATAGCAAGAATTTACAACCCTTAACACCAAACCAGTGTCAAGAAATTACACCTCTCTCAAACAACCTTGAGAGATCTTCTTTACAATTGAATCGAAAAAACAACTTCCTATAGCATTTGAAGATTGCCAGCTTGTGAGTAAAGGAGGATATGTAAAGAAATTTCCATTCTAAAGGATTGAGAATTTAGTGAATAGAAAATTCAGGGCTTTTCCTTATTCTTTGGCTCAAAACGAGTGGATGACGTTGAAGGGTATTTCTGGCAAAAGAACAATCTTTTCCAAAGAAAATCTTTTTTGTAAATCTTATAAAACTTGTTATAGAATAATCGTAGGGGTTTCTTATTTGTAAAGGGAAAATTCCATAAAAGAAAATGACTCCAATGGCTAAAACAGCTGGTTTCTAAAAGTCAACACATCCAACTGTAACCTGATTAGTCGACTAGTACGCTCAATTGCTAGACTAATGGTTCACAGATGAACTGAGTTGAACGACACTATTAGTCATCTAGTGAAGTCTATTAGTTGACTGATAAATATTATTCGCCGACTAATAGCTTCTTTTAGTTGACTTATCTGAACTAGCATGAGTTACTGGAATCTATTAGTCAACTAATGGTTTATGTGTTGGTCGACTAATGGCTAAGAAACTAGGTAGTTACAATCAGATATACTTGTCGATTAGAGCCTTACATTGGTCCACTACTCGGCTTTTAAAAATATAGTTTTGAGTATAAACCGACGGTTCTGTTAATGTCTTGAGTCCATAATAATTTTAAGTCTTATTATATGGTTTTATGTGTGTGTAAGTGCATCTTCAGGACTTTACAATTATTCTAAAACAAGAAACATAAAATTACATCGACTACAAAATATAAAATCATTACTTGACTGATGTATTCCTTTGCTCACATCCTTGTCATTGAAGTATCTTTAAATCTTCTAGCCTTGCACACCAGCACATATTCACTAATATCTCCACAAGTCATGTTCATACTATTGGATATTGCACACCCCAAGTGTAGTTTTGATAATGATTAAACAAATGAAAGTACTAATCATGATTATTGAGTGTGTAGGAGCTAAAGAAAATTTTATTTAATGAGTCCAATACCAAAGGAAGAATATTGACCAAGGAGCTTGATCAAGAGATTGAAGACAATCAATATGGAGCATTAGTCAAGAGGTGAAGTGTGGAGGGAGTTCAAAGGCAAAAAGAGCTCAATACTCTAAGGTATGGAGATGATGGACATTACGCTACATCAAGATAATATGGAATATTTTTGATGTAATTTGTATTTTAGTTCGTGTCCAAAGAATTTATGTAAGCATTTGATACTGAAGCTCCACACATACTCAGAAAAATATTTTTAATGCATAAAAATATTTTGAAAACATTTTGATAATATTTAGAGTGTGTGTCACACTCATTCATGGTTTATATTCATGTATCATAAGAGAGTCGACTCCCAAGTGGGAGTGGACTCCTGGGCCTAGGAGCTCCAGAGTGCTTGCGGGCTGCTGATTTGGTAGTCAACTCCTGTTGGTAAGATAGTCGAATCCTGACCAGTGGTCGACTCCCTGGCATACATAAGTCGACTTCCAGCCTCCCAACGGTCATATTGACTTACCCTTTATCCATCTGTTGGTAGAGATGTTGAGATGGCAATTTATTCATTCTGTCTTGAGCAGAATTATTCCATATATATTGAGGAAATGTGCTTGTATTGATCTGATTAGTCTTTATTTTGCATAATTTTAGTATAGGTTGTCCATGCACTCCATTCTATAAAATGCCATTTTCTATATCTTTTCATCCACTTTTTGTTTCTTTTCACTCTCTGGATATTTTTGTATGTTTCAGGTTGATATCTAGCTATTTGGAGTTTTTGGAGTCAAAAAACACTACAGGAAAGAAGGGGTTTACTGACAGCGTTTGACGTCCATAATGGTCTGATCACGTCAGCGAAAAGATTTGCTGACGATAGATGCTCGTCAGACCATCCATAAGCAGATTGATTTAAGTAATACTGTTACTGATAGAAGCCATCAGTAATAGTCGCTAACGGCAGTAAAAACCGTCATGGATAGTATTATTGATACTGACGGAACCGTCAGCCATAACGAATACGTTTACTGACGGAGGCGTCAGAAATAATTAAACTTTTTTAAAAATAAATATTTAACGTTGACGGTGCCATCAGCCAAAACCAATACCTTTGCTGATGGAACCGTCAAAAATAATAAAATATTTATTAATAAATACGTAAGGCCGACAGAGCCGTCAGTGAAATCCCCATTAAAATATTAGGTATAACTGACGAAATCATCAGAAATAATTTTAAATTTAAAAAAATAAAATACTTAACGCTGACGACACCGTTAGCGAAATCCCGATTAAAATATTCGGTATTACTGACGGAGCCGTCAGAAATAATTAAATAATTAAAAAATAAATACTTAATGCTGACAGCACTGTCAGCAAAATCCCCATTAAAATATTTGGTATTACTTACGAAGCCGTCAGAAATAAAGAAATATTTTTAAAAAGTAAACATTTTTATACTAACTGTACCATCACTGAAATTGTAAATAAAAAAATAAAATTTTAATTCGAAATAAAGTAATATTTTTAAAATTAAAAATTAATTAATTATTTATTTTTTTGAATAATAATTCATACTTTTTAATTTTTTTAAAACATTTAAATACAAAAGAAAAGCCACCAAAAGAATAAGGCCCAAATCTGCCCATTGTGATCACTTGACAAAAAATGGCTGCAAGATGGTTGCATACCCATCTGTGAATATGTCTATGTATGTGTATGTGTGTAGTCTGTGTTTGTAGTATGTATGTGTAGTTTGTGTTTATGAATGTGTCTATCTATGTGTATGTGTGTAGTCTGTGTTTGTAGTATGTATGTGTAGTATGTGTTTGTAATCTCTATATGTGTGGGTAGTTTGTGTTTGTAGTATGTATGTGTAGTTTGTGTTTGTAATCTCTATATGTGTGTGTAGTCTCTCTGTGTGTGTGTGTGTGTGTGTGTGTGTGTGTGTGTGTGTGTGTGTGTGTGTGTGTGTGTCTATGTCTGTGTGTGTAGTTTGAGTGTGTCTATGTGTGTGTATACCTTGATATGAGAGAGAGAGAGAGAGAGAGAGAGAGAGAGTGTGTGTGTGTGTGTGTGTCTCTGTGTGTGTTCTGTAGTGTGTGCGTGGGGGTCTGATATGTGTGTGTAGTCTGTGTGTGTGTGTTGTGTCTCTGTGTCTGTGTCTGCGTGTCTGTGTCTATGTCTGATTGTGTGTATAGTTTGTGTGTGTCTATGTCTATGTATGTGTGTAGTCTGATATGTGTGTGGGTGTGGGTGTGGGGGGGTGTGTAGTCTGTCTGTGTAGTCTGTCATCAAAAAAATTACAGGCCATCCAACCTCACTATGCCATGTTTCTCAAACATAAGATGTAAACTGTTTTGGCAAATCATCATCATAATCTCCTTTACACACACAGAGTATTTTAATAAAAAGAAATTTTTAGAAACTACAAAATATGTGTCTCTGTTTGTGTGTAAAGTTTTAGTGTGTAGTCTATGTCAGTGTGTGGCCAAAAATATCCAATAGCAGATTAACAATATTAATAACATCATTTGATATTTTTAAAGAGGGTCAAGAGGGGAAAACTAACACATCAGACTATACATAAAGAGAGAAAACTTACACAACATCCAACACGCGCGCGCGTGCACACAAGTGCACAAAGAGAGATGGAGAGAGGGGGGGGGGGAGAGAGAGAGAGAGAGAGAGAGAGAGAGAGAGAGAGAGAGAGAGAGAGAGAGAGAGAGAGAGAGAGAGACTGTGTATAAACATAGACTGCACATACTGACTATCCATATACACACAAACACACATGCATACAAACACACAGACTACGCATACGGACTACACACTCACACTCACACACTCGCACACTCACATGCAGACTACACATACAGACTACACAAACACATCACACACATTAGACTACACACACACACACACACAGACACACACACAGAGAGAGAGAGAGAGAGAGAGAGAGAGAGAGAGAGAGAGAGAGAGAGAGAGAGAGAGAGAGAGAGAGAGAGAGAGAGTACATAAACATATCAGACCACACACACTAACCACACATAAAGACGACACACACAAAACACTCACAGAACACACACACACACACACACACACACACACACACACACACACACACATATCAGACTACTGATTTGTCCATATTTTCATCTTTTTACTGCCTGTTTTCAAATCATTTTGATCGCCCAAAGTTCGCTTTTCGATACTTTATCGCATATTTCACGATATATTTGATTCTCCTATTGTTTTGTGGGTTTTCAAGAACTTTAGCATGATTCGGAGCAATATTGGACGATGGACACAAGTAGCGATGCCGGAGTATCAATGACGTCGAGTCTGACGAGCTGAGGTTGTTGGAGAGAAGAAATGAGAGAAATAAAGAATGAAAGAAAGAAGAAAGAAGAGAATGAGAATGAAGAAGAGAAGGCCAAGAGCTGACTTGGGCTGAGTTTCCAGGTTGCTTGGCCGAGCGGCTATCCTGCTCGGCCGAGCCGGTAACACAAAAGGAAGGGAAAAATGAAGTCAAAAAGGAGTTACAAGTTGGAGGTTAGCGACCCAGGTGCTCGACCGAGCGACCCCCTCTACAATTGGCTTAAATATCTCTGTTGAATTAGCTCGGTCGAGCAGCCCAAGCGCTCGACTGAGCGACCCTTCCACTGACGAGCCAAAGTTTTGTCTTGGAATTCTAATTGATTTAGCTCGACTGAGCGGCTTCCCTGCTCTATCGAGCGATCTCCTCCCCAGACAAGCTGAAGAATGAGCCAATTTCTTTATTGATTTAGCTCGGTCGAGCGGCCCTAATGCTTGGTCGAGTTGCTCCCTGTGCCAGGCCATGAAGTCAAATGCCCAGAAGGCACTCGGTCGAGCGCTAAGGTGTGCTCGACCGAGCGCCTTGCTGCTAGCCGACTAAGTTGAGGGTTCTTATTGGGTTTTTGGGATGAACTTTTGGATATCCGTGAATTTTAGCGGTATATATATAAGTGAACAATTTAATTGGGGTTAATTACGCTTTATTTTGATGGAGTTTTTGTGAGCCGTCAGTGTTGGATCCTGTGGATGGCAAACAACACTAGAAGGGTGGTTGAATAGTGTTGTATGAACAAAAAAATTTCAACAATAATTAATCCACAACAAATTTTCCCTTCCAATGTTGCCTAAGAAACCAAGTAGAGTGATCTACCCTTGGTCCTTAATCAACACGATTATATGCTTGTAAAAATGAGAGTTAAACAGCCGAAATGAAAGCATACAAGCAATAATAATAAGTCAGAGATAAATGATCACAATGCAAGCACACGACGATTTTACCCTGATTCGGATACACAAGTCCCACTTGCCCACTGTATCCTACTACAGCAACCAATCCACTAGCTCTTCACGAGAGCAACCTTGTCTTAACACACGAAGATGACTTCGTACAAGCATCTAGCTTCCCTCGCTAGGAATTTCACCACCTAGTTACAACACGACTAGGATTTCCACTATTCCCTTATAACATGGTAATTTACAATTCAAAGTCTTCTTCAAAGACATGCAACAAAAATGAAATTAATTACTAGATTTCCTAAAGCCAAAAGAATATATTTGTGTAAATGTGGCTTAAAGAAAATCAGAAAAATCTTGATGAAATTAAATGATATAGATGAGCACAAATTTGATCAACGGAGTTACATTGAAAATTGATCTTCTAAAAATATGCACTTGGGCTTTTAGAGATCAAAGATCAAGTCTTTTTAATCTTTGAAAGAATATAATTATAAAACACAAAGATTAAAAAGAAAGACTTGTATTTTGAATCTCAATATAAAAAGCTTTTAGCTTTGGAGATCAAAAACAAGTAATTTAAAAAAGTTGTCTTGAAAATGACTTCTAAAATATGCACTTGGGCTTTAAAGATCAATGATCAAGATTTTGATCTTTGAGAGAAAGATAAAAGTTAAGAACACAAAGATAAAAAAGAAAACCTTGATGTTTGAATCTCAAGAAGAAAAGTTATGAACTTTGGAGATCAAACCATGTTATAAAGGCTAGAAATGATCAGAGAAAATAATTGCGAAATTAAGCACAAAAGAATAAAAAACTTAGCCTTTAGAAAAACTGAAGAACTTTTAGAGCTTGAGAACTTTGAGAACTTTTGAGAGAATTATAGCTTTGCTCAAGAATGAATGGGTGAGGAAAATGTTCTCAAGTGTCTTCTATTTATAGAGTTTAAGAGAGGATTTTGAATTTCAAAATGGTTTGACTTCAGCCCCATAAATCAAGCAACGAATAAATGCATGAGCAAATTTGGGAAGTCAAAACGCAGCTGGTAGTCGACTCCTAGTGGAGGTAGTCGACTCCCAGAGAGTTTTCAATGAAAACTCTGCTTACAGCAGGTAGTCGACTCCCAGATGAGTTTTCAGAGAAACTCTGCTAAAAGATGAGTAATCAACTCCTGTGTGTTTGGAGGTTGACTACGAGAATTGAATAAATAGATCCTAATCAATAAGCTCTCAAAAAGTTTAAACCAAGTGTAAAACTATTTTTGAAAATCATTTTGTGTGTGTGTGTTTGTGTGTATAGAGTATTCATTTGGCTTTTACATTCTAAATACACAACTTACTAATACACACATCTTTAGCTCTCGTGCTTCGATCATTGACGTGAGCCATCTTATCTTGATCTTAAGTCTCCATATGCTTCATATTGTTGAGCCATCATATGCTTCATTTATTGGCTCGTAAGTAGACTTCCGATCATGGATTCTAAGTCCTTCATTTAGCTTTTCAATGCATTTGAACTTCATGGCTATAAAATAATAAATCAATACCTATATACACTTGAATTAAACATATTAGTATACATATCACTTTGTGCATATCATCAAAATCCACTGGGGTGGGTCTCAATATCCCAACACTCTCCCCCCTTTTGATGATGACAACAAATGATATAAAATAAGAAATAATATGAAACAAATAAAATTACTTACGCTCCCCCTTAGAAATGCATGAGCATGATTGATATGGAAAGGTTACCCCCTGCATTAAGGCTGGATAGCAATAAGAAGAAATGTGTACATTTTCATATTATAGTTCTTTATCAAATGTGAAATAATATCATTTTACCATGAAACATTATTTTATATGCATTGTATTTTTCTCACCCTTTATCACATCAAAAAGTGTGACATGAAATTTAATCCAAGTGTTAAAAATATTCGTGACACCAAGTGTGAAAAAAATAAAAATTACATGGAGAGAATAATATGCATACTATGTGAAAAAGATATTTTAACATTCATAGCATGCAATATTTCAATTATTCAATGACATAAAAATGTCTCCATATCCCTTCTTGCATATATTTCAATTTAGCATAAATTAAAGCATGAATTAAAAGAAATCATACTTACTCCTCCTATAATGATGCATTAATCTCATGGAGGTGTTATTCTCCTTGCATTAATTGCTAGAAAGAAACAAGCAATATTTAAACATAAAATATATCCAAAAACAACAACTGTAGTCAATAAGCATATTCAATTCCAATATGCAATTTCAAACATAAAACAAATTAATGATCTTACCATATGAATAAAATCAAATATTATGCATAAAGAATGCATAACAACCAAGTATAGTACAATCTTTTGTTATCCATGAACTAATAGAATATTATTCATTTAAGATGACTCAATATCAATATTTTTAAATCTTTTGAGTTATAAATAAATATCCAAGCATTCATTGATTTTAATAGAAAGTATGATACCAAGTGTTATATTAATACCACGTATATATAAAAAAATAATTGGCATGGATTCATATGTTAGCAATGGTTTTATTTCACAAAATGAATTGCATAAGCAACAAATGTGAACGACTGAAATGTGAACATGTTGTGTCATTTAGAGAATAATTTTATCTTGAATTTTTATGACATTGTATCTAAAAGTAAGCATTATGATAGATGTATGAGCATGTCAATCATAAATGCAATCAAGCATACATGTGACTATTAAAAGACAAACTCCAAAAGAGTTATAGCACAAGATGTCACAAAATAAGCTTAACTCAAAATATTTTCATGGATGTCACATATCAACATATGCATGTCTTAGCATTTTAGGAATATGTCATGATTATTTGTCCATAATTTCAATATACCATATTCCAACTTATCAAATGCAGATTATACTCAAGAATAATATCATAAATAATGTTTCCATCAAATATATTGCAATGAGATGATTTCTATGAGTATGATATTCACAAAAAATGAATCATCAAATATACATCAATTAATGATTTTAATATTTTAACAATGTGTGACAAAAGTCACCATATCCAAATTATCCAAGATATCAACAAGTGTTGAAATGAATATCTAATTGATATCATGCAATATTAAAATTGAGCAATAATATCATACGAGTAGTTGATAAACAATAAAAAGTAGGCTCAATTATGTCAACTAGCTATCTTCTTCAAACAAGATATCATAATGAAGCACATAAAAATAAATCCACGAATTGATCAATTTGTGTGACATAATATCATAGCATGATAATTCGCACACTAGAGATGATGTGCCATAATTGTGTGATGACATATATCAATTATATGAACATATTATATCATGACATTGTTTAAATCTAGTATATACTTAAACATCGAGTGTTGAAAAATATCACGTAGTGGAATAATAAACATGTTGCATCTGATTACGAGTCTGAAATGCATTATAAATAAATTGTCATATTTACAACTTTTATCTCCCCTTGCAAATGAGCATATCAAATATTAATCTCCTTCTTTGAGTAACATTTTTGAAAATCAAGGAATTGAAGGGGTTGGCTCCAATTTGTAAATATTAACTGAAAAACAATACTTTTGGTACCCGTAATTTTTAGGGTCCTTGGGGTTAGTCATAAATCATATTTAATTCCTTCATTAAATATATAACATTATATTCAACTATAATTAATTCTATTTTATAGTTCAAATATCAACAAGAAGAAAATATAGGCATGAATACATATGCATGATAGATTTAACAAAAATCATATATTTCATCATTTTATATAAAGGTATCAGCAGAATAATCATGTAAGCACATTGATACCCAAAATCAGAGGTTCAGATAAAACTATCCATTAGAAACCCAAATTCGATTTGAATTTGATTTCCTATGCACAATTGAATCATTATAAAATCCATGCGTACTTCTAATCGAATTATGAACATAAATTTTTTTATCATGCAAGCCTAAGTGTTTAGGCACACATATCATATTATTTCTAGCATTGTGTACATTGTGACGTTTGTGTACAAAATGTGATCTTTAATGTGCATTGTGTACAACATTTTTGTGTGTAGTGTTGTGAGCTATAGCATGAGGTTTATTGTGTGCATTATGTATAACATGTGGATCATGTGAAGCATGAGGTGCTTTATGAATATTGTGTTTAGCATTTCTTCCATACATAAAAGCATACTTTTCAACATTGGCATGCGCTACATTTACATTTCTACTCATATTTTTAGATGTAGTAGCTTGAACATGAGTATATCTATTAACAACATTTCTAGGAGCATAAGAACAAGAAGAAATAGAACTATTCTTGATGCAATCAAATTTTGCAACTAATTTTCATGCTTTATATGAATAGAAGCAATAACATTTGCAAGTGAATCTATTTTATCATTTAAACAAGAAACATACAAAGCATGTTCATTTTTCAATGAATCATGATCAATCAATACTGCATCATATTTTGCCTTCAAGGAATTATGATTATGTAATTAAATATTAGAGCTATTATAATTATTTTTCAAATCATTATAATCTTCCAATAAGCTATCATGTTTCTTATATAAATCATCATGGTCATCATGCAAATCATTGTACTTAATATCTAACCTTTTGTATTTCTTGTTCAATCTTTCGTATTCTCTATACAAATTTTCATATGCACTAGCAATGTCAAAATCATTTTCATCATCAAACTAGATTCACATACCTCATCCTTGTTGTCTTGATAAGCCATCATGCAAATTTCATTTGCGGGTTGCTCTTCCTCTTCTTCATCACTTGAGTCATCCGACTCCGAATCGTTCTCTTCTTCGTTAAATTTGATCTCTTCTTCGTTGGTGGTGGTGATGTCAAAAAACTATTCATCTTCAACAATCTCCTTTCCATACTTGGCTTTAAGCAAGCTCCATATTTGAAATGCCGTAGTGGCCTCTGAAACATACTCAAAAATAAAATCGTCAATATTAAATAATAATAAAATCATTACCTTGGAGTGAAGAACGGCTACGTCCACTTCTCGGTTCGTCCATTTGGATGTGGGAGTGGTAGGCTAGAAGTACGAGAACTCGATGAAACTCCAAGCCATATGTCCATGGGATTCAATGTCTCTCAACATCCTCTTTCTCCAATCCACATAATTTGTTCCATCAAATCATTGGAGGGTGGATGCTACATTGTTGATGCCATCTTGGTACCTCGCTCTGATACCAAGTGTTGGATCTTATGAATTGCAAACAACACTAGAAGGGGGGTTGAATAGTGTTGTATGAATAAAACTTTTTCAACAATAATTAATCCACAACAAATTTTCCCTTCCAATGTTGCCTAAGAAACTAAGTACAGTGATCTACGCTTGGTCCTTAATCAACACGATTATATGCTTGTAAAAATGAGAGTTAATAACAGCCGAAATGAAAGCGTACACGCAATAATGATAAATCAGAGATAAATGATCACAACGCAAACACACGGTGATTTTACCCTGGTTCGGATAGCCCACTGTATCCTACTCCAACAACCAATCCACTAGCTCTTCACGAGAGCAACCTTGTCTCAACACACGAAGATGACTTCGTACAAGCATCTAGCTTCCCTCGCTAGGAATTTCACCACCTAGTTACAACACGACTAGGATTTCCACTATTCCCTTATAACAATGTAATTTACAATTCAAAGTCTTCTTCAAAGACTTGCAACAAAAATGAAATTAATTACTAGATTTCCTAAAGCCAAAAAAATATATTTGTGTATATGTGGCTTAAAGAAAATCAGAAAACTCTTGATGAAATTAAATGATATAGATGATCACAAATTTGATCAAAGGAGTTACATTGAAAATTGATCTTCTAAAAATATGCACTTGTGCTTTTAGAGATCAAAGATCAAGTCTTTTTAATCTTTGAAAGAATATAATTATAAAACACAAAGATTAAAAAAAAGACTTGTATTTTGAATCTCAATATAAAAAGCTTTTAGCTTTGGAGATCAAAAACAAGTAATTCAAAAAAGTTGTCTTGAAAAGGATCTTTTTAAAATATGCACTTGAGCTTTAGAGATCAATGATCAAGATTTTGATCTTTGAGAGAAAGATAAAAGTTAAGAACACAAAGATCAAAAGAAAAGCTATGCACTTGATGTTTGAATCTTGATGTTTGAATCTCAAGAAAACCTTGATGTTTGAATCTTAAGAAGAAAAGCTATGAACTTTGGAGATCAAACCAAGTTATAAAGGCTAGAAATGATCAGAGAAAATAATTGCGAAATTAAGCACAAAAGAATTAAACACTTAGCCTTTAGAAAAACTGAAGAACTTTTAGAGCTTGAGAACTTTGAGAACTTTTGAGAGAATTATAGCTTTGCTCAAGAATGAATGGGTGAGGAAAATGTTCTCAAGTGTCTTCTATTTATAGAGTTTAAGAGAGGATTTTGAATTTCAAAATGGTTTGACTTCAACCCCACAAAGCAAGCAACGAATAAATGCAGGAGCAAATTTGGGAAGTCAAAATGCAGCTGGTAGTCGCCTCCCAAGGGAGGTAGTTGACTCCCAGAGAGTTTTCAATGAAAACTTTGCTCACAGCAGGTAGTCGACTCCTAAAGCAGTTTTTCAGAGAAACTCTGCTGAAAGACGAGTAATTAACTCCAGTGTGTTTGGAAGTTGACTACGAGAATTGAATCAATATCTATCAATCAATAAGCTCTCAAAAAGTTTAAACCAAGTTTAAAACTATTTTTGAAAATCATTGTGTGTGAGTGTGTGTGTGTGTATAGAATATTCATTTGGCTTTTACATTCTAAATACACACATCCGATCATGGCTAATACATACATCTTTAGCTCTCGTTCTTCGATCTTTGACTTGAGCCATCTTATCTTGATCTTAAGTCTCCATATGCTTCATATTGGTGGGCCATCATATGCTTCATTTATTGGCTCGTAAGTAGACATCCGATCATGGCTTCTAAGTCCTTCATTTAGCTTTCCAATGCATTTGAACTTCCTGGCTATAAAATAATAAATCAATACCAATACACACTTCAATTAAACATATTAGTATACATATCACTTTGTGCACATCATCAAAATCCACTGGGGTGGGTCTCAATATCCCAACATTCACTTTGGAGAATGGCGTTTTGTTGTCTTTTCTACGAATTGATCCATTGTGAACGGTCAGAATTTGATTACTTTTATATATTTCGTTATTCGTCTCGTTCTCTTCTGTTTTATATTAATTTTGCTATGCTTGTGATGTTTGTGATTGTTTTTGATATCGCTTTGATTACTATTCCTATTGCCAAGTCTGGGTAGTGCCTTTCTAGGGTTAGGGATGAACCCTAGGATCCTATGGATTGAATATTAGGTTACCCTTGGTTGAATGAACCTAGGGTTGAACTAGGTTCGTTTGAACCCATATTTTGGGGGATTAGCCCTAGGATTGGAGCAACGTGAGAATGACTCCAGATCTAGGGAAAATCCCCACCAATCTGATTAGGGTTTTGCAGTCGCTTTCTAGTGTTCATGATCACGAGAGTGACACATGCAGTAGGAGTCATTACTAACTCCTAATCCGCTAGTCGGTGACTATGAGAGTAGCCCGACTGCTAGAACCGATCATAGTGTTGTATCCCAACCGTAGACCTTGGGAATGGATACGAATTGTGATACGGGAATCGTGTCAAGCGTAATGCACATATTATTATGTGAAGCCTATCATGAGAGTGGGGCCGAGCATAAAGATACGTTAGATGAGTAGGACGATGAGAGTTGACTACTCGTTCTCATTCTCGGATGTGACACTCTTACCCTAACTTATAATTCAACGAAAGGATTCTTAACCTAGTACCCAAGCCTAAAAGACCCCGCGGGGATTCCTGATTGCCCTAGATTTATTAATATTCTGTGAAAACCAATCAATTGTGACAACCATTCTTTCATGACAACCCCGACCACGTATTCTCCAACCTCACACAAACTAAATACTAAACAACTGCCTCCCCAGAGTTCGACATTCTTATCTATACTACACAACCATACACTTGCGGTGATTCGCGCCTCTGGGTGTAAATCCGGAGCTGAACAAGTTTTTGGCGTCGTTGCCTGGGAGGCAACGGGTTTTTTTTGTTTCGAGTTGGAAAGTGCTGGTTCCACACTCTACCTTCCATTCTTCTTTTTCTTTTATTTTCTTTGGTTACAATGTTTCTCTTTTGCTGACAAGTTCCACAGTTTTCTTGAGTTCTTCTATTTTACATGCTAACACGTTCATAAGGAGCAGAGAATCTTTTGCCCCTTAATCCAGCGATAGAAGCAACCACCCGGTGACTCGCAACAGAGAGAAGAAAACATGAATCCATGGCGGGGATTACCGAAGGCAATGATCTACCTCCACCTCCAAATCCTTTCCTGATCCAGGATTACATGAAGCCATGTACCATCTCATCTTCCTCTGTGGCCAAGCCCTCTAACCGCGAAGGGAATTTCGAGCTGAAGACGTGGTTTATCTTATTGATGCAGCAGGATTGCTTTCATGGGTTCCCTCATGAGAACTCTAGCTACCATATCGAGGCATTCTTGGCGAAGTGTGCCACATTCCAGATGCAAGGAATCACGAACAACGCGATCAGGCTTCGACTCTTCCCCTTCACCCTGAAGGAGAAGGCCCATTATTGACTAAAGTCTCAGGGGCCAAACACGTTCATAACTTTGCAACAGCTGGCAGAGGCCTTTGTCACCAAGTACTTTCCCCCTTCGAAGATGATCCGTCTTCAAACCAGATCACGTCCTTCGGACAAGGAGGACATGCGACACTTTATGAAGCATGGGAGCGCTTCAAAGATCGTCAGTATTAGTGCATGAACCATCATGTCCAGCCGTGGGATTTAGTCTTTGCATTCTACAATGGGCTGCGTCCGGACACTATGATGATCATCGATGCAATGGCGAATGGTGCTATTTTAGGGAAGGAGCCGGCCGAAGCCATGCAGATTCTAGAGGAGATGGTGGCTAATAATCAGCACTAGGGAGACAACAAGTCTACCTCCACTACTACCAAGCCCTCAAAAGGAGGAAGATTTGAAGTCAGCCAGGTGGCGAACTTTGACCGCCGTCTCGATTCGCTCACACAGCAGATGGCCCAAATGAAGCATAAGCTCAGTGCTAGGCCCAGTTCACCCCCATCCACAGTGCACGCCACTTGTGAGAAGTGTATCGAAAAAGTGTTCCATGGCGGAAATTGCTCCTACAATACCCCTTCTACATCAACTAAGGAGGTTAATTATACATCTGACGAGAGAGGAGGAAATAAGAGTGACTATGGGAATTCAGCTTGGAATAACCATCCAGGGTTTCTATACGGGAACATTAGTGGAGCTCAGTAGCAGCCCCACCACCAACAACAGCAGCAGTATCCTTAGAAGCAGCAACAACAAGGTGGGCAAAGACCATTTGCCCCTTACAGACCACTAGGATATCAGTAGCGTCAGTATCCTTTACCCCCTCCACAACCCACTCAACAGATGTCCTCGTTGGAATCCATTCTGGAGAGGTTCATAGAGGGGCAGACGAAGATTAATGATGAAGAAGCAAAGTTCACTAGTGATATAACGGCTAGCCATAAGGAGCTTCGTACCACGGTGGAGCAGCTGACGCAACAAGTGAGCCAACTTGCAAGGGCTCAAGGCAAGCTTCCCACCAAACCAGAGAAGAACCAGAGGAAAAGCGCATGTGACATCACCACATAGAGTGGTTTATCGACAAAGGACCCAGAGCCTCTAATGATGACACATGCCACTCCAGTACAAGAGGAGAGGATAAATGAGTAGCCAGCTGCTGTTAATGATGGTGACGACAAGGCTAGGGAGCAGCCTATAGATGTTGAGAAGGTTAGTCCTCAAGTGGAGAAGGAGGCAATAAAAGAGAAGGTGAAGCCAGCTGAGAAGGAGAAGGCTTGCCCCGCTTCAGTTCCCTTCCCGGGTAGATTGACAAAGGCTAGGATGGCAGAGAAGTATGCCAAATTTATTGAGTTACTGAAGGGAGTGCAGCTCAACATCCCCTTTATGAATGCCTTAACCAAGATACCAACTTATGCCAGGTTCTTAAAGGAACTAATAGCGGGGAAGAAGAAGGCTGAGTGAGTGATGCTGGTAGAGGAGCTGTCGTCATTCCTAAGGAGCAACAAACTTCCAAAGAAGCTCTCGGATCTGGGTAGCTTCACTATCCCTTTCTCCATTGGCAGCGTCCCCATCAGAAAAGTATTGATAGACCTTGGAGCTAGCATCAGCCTGATCCATTCTCCATCTTTGAGCACATCAACACCGGGACAGAGCTGGAACTAACAGCATGACGATCCAGCTAGCCAATAAATCAGTAACGCTGCCAATCGGAGTGGCTGGGGACGTTATATTACAGATTCCTGGCAGGGTGAGCATGCCGATAGACTTTGTCATCATGGAAATGTCGGAGGATGGCGGATCTCAGATCATACTTGGTCATCCTTTCATGGCGACAACTGGGGTCTTGATAGACGTTCGAGAGGGCACTCTCTCCCTCAACATGAGAAACATTGAGAAGAATTTCCGGCTTCTTAAGCCGATGAGGGAGAAGGCACCGATGGAGGAAGTTAATTATTTAGAGCTGGTAGAAGATGAGCTCATTGAGGAGTTCGCAGCTGAGGAGATTTTTTCCAATCCCATGCAGTAGAGCGAAGATGGTGGTATAGACTCATTGCATGATAGAGCAGTGGCGGCCTACCTACAGGTTCTGGATGAGGGCCCAACTGATCGTTTGATTACGCACAAGCATGCCATGCTCGCTTTGGAGGATAATGACTCAGACGTCATGAAGATCAAGGAGATTGTTGCTGTGGTGTCTTCAAGATGCCACAAAGGGAGGAGAAGAGATGAGAGGACCGATGATGGTCCTGTAGGAATATGATGCCCTCAAGGCCATTTATTCCTGTGTGAATAGCACAAACATCTTGTTCGAAATAACAGTAAGCTGTTTGGTAATAATTTATCTAAGTCATATTGTAATGTAGTCAACATTAGATATCAACTTAGGTAAAGTCCTGAGACTTTATGCAAGGTCAAACGGATATCGAGATGAGTATCTCGATCATGGAGAAACGTTTGACCGTCTGTAGCATAAGTCTGAAATGGTTCGTGGTCGTAGATGTTTCGAGACAAGGATATCGAAACATCGGATAGACCATTGTGTCTTAGTCTTTACCGTTTAGCGGTGGCGATGATCTCATGATCGCTTGACTTGGCGAAGTCGAAGACAAGACACAGGTGCTCATTAGAATGAGTTCACTGAACGATCCACTAGAGTTATCATATGGTTATATTGACCAATCTGTCAGTGATAACTCTGAGTGATGATAGGATAGTTGGTCTTTTGACTTGAGGTCATTTTGACAGACCTGTGCGTGAACGGTGCCACTTAGATCAACTGACCTAGCTTCGAGGCAAGGCCTGTCGAAAGGTCTTTTGATTGGGTGTCACTTGAAACGTACGAGGCGAGTAATGACCAAGAGAGGATTCGTCTCTCCCGGTCAATGGGAGTTAGTGTCGTAGAGTTAGTTCGGTCTTTAGTAAAAACTCTGCGCAGAGTATGTTGGAAGAAGTCCAACATTTATTGACTAAAGATTGATAGAAACTAACCGGAGTCAAGTTATTGGGGTTGACAGTTTTGACCGTACCCCAGACTTGATCTACACGACATAGTTAAGACGAAAAGACTATAACTACGGAATTCATCACGGAAACAGTCAGGGTGGTCCCGACAATACTCATGTCAATGAGTTAACCACATAATGATGATTCCTGAAGCAGGGACGGCAACCACTGCTCGTGGTCACTGCCGTATAGGGCTTCGAGCCCAACCTGTTGTAAGGGTCAGGCTGTAGGGTCTCACACAGAGTGCAACGCTTCGTCTAGTAATAGGTAGAAAATAGTTAGGGAGAATATTTGCATTTGATGCAAAAGAAAAGATAATTGCATTTGATGCAATATGATAATTTAAGCTTAGATAGGGACTATTTTGCATTTGATGCAAAAGCGATTAAATGTGTATTAAATTGTTTAATACAATATTTAATAACATAAACGCAAGGAAAACTTCACGGGTAAGACGGGAATATTCCGGTCTAGACCCAGGTTCGAACGGCGTCCAAATCGGACACCAAATGATCAAGTTATGCCCAAAACAGCCCAAAGGGTCAGATCAGGCCAGACCAGACAGACTAGCCCAGTCTGAAACTGGTCTGGCCTGCTGGCCAGACCCAGTAAGGCCTAGGCCGGCCTGGGCCTGGGCACCCAGACCCGCCTGGGCCTGGGCGCCCGGCCCAGGCACAGGCCCGGGCGCCTGGGCGCCTGGGCACAGGCCCAGGCGGCCCAGGCGCCCTGGGCGCCTGGGCGGCTGGCCCAGGCGCCCAGGGCGCCCAGGCCAGGTGCCTGGGCTGCGCCCAGGCCTGGCCTGGGCTGCGTCCAGGTTCAGGTCTGGGCTGCGCCCAGGTCTGACCTGGTCTGTTTTGTGGGTCCCACCTTTGGGTGTGGAACCCTAGGTTTGATGGGCATTTTTGACGGCTCAGTTTTTGTGAAAAACTAGCCTAGGGCTGATCTTTGGACACTCAATTGGAGGGTCAAACGACCTCCGATTGACGAACGGTTTTTTCCTATGCGTTCACCGTTGAACGCTTGTCGTATTGATAGGTTGTATCGATCCTGAAGCTCAACGGTGAGTGAGTTAAAATTCACGGAAGTTTGCACTTTGTGAAGTGCAAACTAACTTGATTTTAACTAACCCAATTATTTAGTCCCACATCGGATTTTGAGAAATGGGGAGAGTCCGCCGCCTATATAAATAGGGGTCTCCCCCCTTTCTCAAAACTCGTCCCAAGCTCTAGATCTGAGCGGCTCTCGTAAATGTTGGAGCACGCTCGGATCTAAGCTTAAATTAATATTTCTCTTCTCCCTAAATTTCTGCCTTACTCCTGCGGGCTCTAGCAAAGCCACAAAGGAGTTCGGATTCTGGATCTGAAATCTTGGCGGAGGTTTCACTCGCGTGAAACTTTCTTCGGCGCGTGGTTGGCTCGGCGGCACGGGGATTGATCGCCTCGGGATGCGGAGCGGTTCGAGGAGCGGTTCGGGGAGCGGTTCAAGGAGCGGCTCAGCGTGGGATGGGAGCAGCTCGGAAGACGGCGCGGAACATCTCGCCTGCTCCAGGGCTGAGATTCCGGGTATGTGGTTAAAGTTTTATTAGCATTAGTTTAGTTTAATCGAAGTAGGCTAGATCCTTCTTGGGATGGTCAGACCCATCCCAAGTCGGCATAGATCTTGGCATAGGGTCTTGGACCTTAGGGCCAAGTTAAAATTGTTTTAACTTGCATGTTAATTAGTTAACATAGTTTTTCTTCCGCTGCTATAATTTTTGTGTCTATGTTCCGTCCGACTTAGGACGGGACTAGAATTTTTGTGCCCTGAGGGACCGCCAAAAACCCTACAGTGGTATCAGAGCTTGTTGAGCTTGAGTACGGGTTCTCGGGTTATGAGCCGACCCGAAGTAATCGCTCTTACCGTACCAAGTCCCGATAAGATGGTGATCTTATAATGGGTTGGGCATTGTCGAGAGGCATGCCGTAAAACAAGTTTCTGAGGTATCTTGTGACGGGTCCAGGGTGCCATGGATGATGGGCCTTAACAGCGTCGCAATGATATCAGAGTGATACCCTACAGTGGTATCAGAGCCTAGGTTTGCGTAGCGATCTAGGTACTGCGATTTTATTAAACGTTTTAATGCTTTTAAATACTTTTAAATGTTTTTAAAGTTATGAGATAATATTTTAAAAAATGTTTTAGATGTTCAAAATTCTTTTTGATATTTTTTGAACATGGAAAATTTTAAAGTGACGTTTTAAAATTTATGTGATAATTTTAAAACTAATTTTAAATGTTTAAAAGTTTAAAATTATTTTGGATGCCTAAAATTTTTTATGTGATAAATTTTTTTTTAAGCATGAAAGTTTTTTAAAATGATGTTTTAATTTATGAGATATTTTAAAACTGTTTTAAAAGTTAAAAATTTTTATGCGATAAATTTTTTTTTTACGTAGCATGCAAATTAGTGATTTTAATATTAAGTTTTTTTTATGAGATAAAAAAAAAATAAAATAATTTTAAAATCATATTTTAAATTTAAATGTTAAATTTATGTATGCATGCTAAAAATTGTTTATGCGATAAACTTAGTATATTTAAATGTTAAATAGTTGTGCACTATCTTTATGCGATAAATTAGTGTAGAGTTATTTCAATGGCTTGTTTATCTTGTCCCTTATTTGATAACACAAGACAACCCTTTAGGTTAGCCATTAAAAATGATTAAAATTTATTACTTGAATTTTAATGACCTGCTATGTTTTAATAAATCATTAACAACAATATTAAGACCTAATTCCTGATTAGGGTAGTCCTTTTAAATGATTTTTAAATTCTAATTGTTATAATTAATTTTCATTAAAGGACTTCGCTTCTAGCGTTGTTAATAAAATTTATTAAAATCCTAATAACGATTAGGGTAGCACGTGAACCTTATAGTTGATAAGGACTTAATAAAAGTTATTAAACAAATCCTAAAAATTTTGAATTTAAGGATTCAACTAGTTGATAGGATTAATTAGTTGTTAATAAAAGCTGTTTAGTCTATGGCATACATACAAAAATGACAAGCTTCATTCAATGGACCATGATCCAGTCAATGTGCTTGGCTAAGAGTTCTGGGTCAACCCTTGCTAGTCCAAGGGGTAGTGATCCTGGCTTAGTCAATTCCCTGGCTGAGTTCCGCTGGACCGCAATGTCGCGAATCATGATTGTATGACACCCTGGACTATATCTAAGTCAAATACGTTAATGATCTTTTTCAAGATTAGTCGTAGCCCTCCTTGTTTTAGGGGTTAGTAACTATAGGACCCGCGTTATAGTTGTTGAGATACACTCAAGCTGTAACCTGGCAATCTTGTAGAAACCAACTCCTTAAATACATAAGATGAAATCTTGACTAACCCTAACCGTCGTCTCGTACCCCGAGCGCCGGCGTAAGTTAAGTCAACGATGTAGTCTGCCTAGATGTAGTCTAAGACCTGACCAAACCGACGTGTCGTGCATACACCGAGCTGCGGGGCAAGTCAGGCTAGACACGAAAACAAGGGTCCGACTAGACTAGACATTGTGATTTGGATGAGCACACTCATGATCACAAATGGCTAGGGGCAAAAACCGATTAAGAGAGTCATATCCAATATGATCGATGAAGAGTCATCTTCCGATCGCAGAGTCAATCAACTTGTTGAGCTACACTCAAGGTTGTTTAGACTCAAGGTGATTGGAACTCTTACCCATTAATTTTTAATTCGATTAAATCGTTCGTTATTAAGCTTTAAAACGATCATAAAATTAGTGGGAGGATATAGATAGATAAAAGCCAATCTACCTATATTTAATATTGAACATATGCTAAAACTAGGGCAAGACTATGTTTACCGTAGGAATTAAAATATAATATTTAAATAAGTTAATTGGTCAAAAATTGATTAATTGAATATCGAGTTAAATTCTAATTGATAGAATTAAAACTATATTCTCGTTGACATTAAATGACCTTCTAAAGAACAGACTTAAGAAATATGATTTCATTAAGTTCTGTGTCCAACAAATAAATTAACGCTACATGTCACTCGTCTCTATATGAGGCAGCTTGAACATATAGGACATTCAAAGTATGTTTCTCCCTACAACTTGTCGAGCTACCCTCAAGGTTGTATGGACAAACAATTTTGATCCGCAAAGTTCGAAAATTCGATCAAACCGTTTGAGTCAAATACGAGTGCATGAGCGATGCAAGACTATGTATCCCAACCGGATCTTGAGACAAGCAACTTCTTGAGTTACACTCAAGATTGCAAAGCTCAAGCGTTTGGATACATAAGTTGCTTGCATAGCTATTTATTTATGTTGATATCTAAATATGATTTAGAAAAGGAAGAAGGCACTTCGGAAAGTCAATTGAGAAAGTTAGTTTAATTTATCATTAGTAGAGGCATAAAAAGAAGGAAATGAAAAACGTGACATATTTTAATGTCACATTTCGGAATAAGTTGTTATACAAAAGACGTTTAACACATTTTGACGAATGTCGTCACATTGCTTCTGAAGTAATGTTTTGTGTTAAGTAATTTGTAATAACTATATATATATATTAAGTGTTAATATATATAAATACACAAGATAGTAGTAAACTTATATGGTAAAATTAGACTAGGCCGTATCAAGAGATTAAGCTTCACAAGTCACATAAAGAGGGGTCTGACCTCTCGTATTATGAAGTCTACGGACACTTGTGAATCTTAGCCTCTTAGATACAATGACCGAAACCCATCTGTGAGACAGTGGGAGAATGAGTTGTCGAACTCAGTCTCGTACATACTGATGTACCCGAGTCTACTCTTAACAAAATAAGTTATTCGTATATTTTATTAAGACACGTGTTCTTGATGAAACACAAGTCTGATAAAATAAAGAACGAAATGACTAAAGTATTTAACTGATTCGATTAGATCGAATGGTCAAATACTTAGCTAAATAAAATCTTGTGTAATCAAAAGAAAATGTGATTTTCTCTCAGGTCAAGTCTGTTAACACATCAGTGTGTTAAAGGGTATGAATCACACTTAGTTAGACTTGGTGCGATCCATAACAGGTGACTCTGAGTTAAGTCCTCCCTCTGGGTTAAGTCCCATAAAGTAATGCCTAGGTTTTGATAAAGTTCTATGAGAACATTATCAATAATATATTCAATAAATCAATCGTAAGGAAGTTGAATTATTACTCGAATCTCGTGAGACGGATTGTCGAGTTAGACATCATAACTGATGATGACTTAGTCAACTTCTAGGATGAAATTCGGAGTAGTAACTCCGATTTAAAACTTGATGCAGGTCCGTGTGCGTAAATAAATTTGAGAATTTAGTTTACGTACCCAAGGAAAATGTTTCCTCGCTTTCTGCAAGTAAATCTTTAAGTTGAAAGGTTGGTGCAGAAAGAAAATAGTGAAGTACAATCATGTTGGTCGAGAACGGTTTTCATCCTAATTTCTTTAAAATGGATTATGATGAAACCGGTTTCGCCAACAGATGTGTACAGATCTACTCGGACCAAAGCCGATGTAAAACGCTTAAGTTGACCATGAAAATTTGCACATTCACTTATAAGTTCGTTTTTCTAAATATGATTTAGACGAACCAACTTATATGAATTAGCCAGATAGTTTTCAAGGTCAGTGGGAGCGTGTAAATTACATGCGAGACATCAAAGAGATGGAACATATATTTTGATTAAGTAATCAAAGAGTTTGATACTTTATCAGAAATGGATATGAACCGTTTGAAATGACCAATACCTAATTTAAAATTATTATCGTAAGGTACGATGAACTGGATAAGATCCAGGGAAATAAAATATTATAGATTCCGACAGACCAAATAAATTATTTGAATGAGATTCAAATGGTTGGTCTAACATAAACATAGAAACCCCTTAAGTCTATAGTGTAGACGGTTTTGGCAGATCCACTCACGAAGGCTCTATCACATGAAGTCAGGAAAACTTATGTGTAAAAACGATATTAGATATCGAGATAAATGGGCCTGAGTGCAAGTGGGAGATGTAGGAATATGATGCCCTCAAGGCCATTTATTCCTGTGTGAATAGCACAAACATCTTGTTCGAAATAACAGTAAGCTGTTTGGTAATAATTTATCTAAGTCATATTGTAATGTAGTCAACATTAGATATCAACTTAGGTAAAGTCCTGAGACTTTATGCAAGGTCAAACGGATATCGAGATGAGTATCTCGATCATGGAGAAACGTTTGACCGTCTGTAGCATAAGTCTGAAATGGTTCGTGGTCGTAGATGTTTCGAGACAAGGATATCGAAACATCGGATAGACCATTGTGTCTTAGTCTTTACTGTTTAGCGGTGGCGATGATCTCATGATCGCTTGACTTGGCGAAGTCGAAGACAAGACACAGGTGCTCATTAGAATGAGTTCACTGAACGATCCACTAGAGTTATCATATGGTTATATTGACCAATCTGTCAGTGATAACTCTGAGTGATGATAGGATAGTTGGTCTTTTGACTTGAGGTCATTTTGACAGACCTGTGCGTGAACGGTGCCACTTAGATCAACTGACCTAGCTTCGAGGCAAGGCCTGTCGAAAGGTCTTTTGATTGGGTGTCACTTGAAACGTACGAGGCGAGTAATGACCAAGAGAGGATTCGTCTCTCCCGGTCAATGGGAGTTAGTGTCGTAGAGTTAGTTCGGTCTTTAGTAAAAACTCTGCGCAGAGTATGTTGGAAGAAGTCCAACATTTATTGACTAAAGATTGATAGAAACTAACCGGAGTCAAGTTATTGGGGTTGACAGTTTTGACCGTACCCCAGACTTGATCTACACGACATAGTTAAGACGAAAAGACTATAACTACGGAATTCATCACGGAAACAGTCAGGGTGGTCCCGACAATACTCATGTCAATGAGTTAACCACATAATGATGATTCCTGAAGCAGGGACGGCAACCACTGCTCGTGGTCACTGCCGTATAGGGCTTCGAGCCCAACCTGTTGTAAGGGTCAGGCTGTAGGGTCTCACACAGAGTGCAACGCTTCGTCTAGTAATAGGTAGAAAATAGTTAGGGAGAATATTTGCATTTGATGCAAAAGAAAAGATAATTGCATTTGATGCAATATGATAATTTAAGCTTAGATAGGGACTATTTTGCATTTGATGCAAAAGCGATTAAATGTGTATTAAATTGTTTAATACAATATTTAATAACATAAACGCAAGGAAAACTTCACGGGTAAGACGGGAATATTCCGGTCTAGACCCAGGTTCGAACGGCGTCCAAATCGGACACCAAATGATCAAGTTATGCCCAAAACAGCCCAAAGGGTCAGATCAGGCCAGACCAGACAGACTAGCCCAGTCTGAAACTGGTCTGGCCTGCTGGCCAGACCCAGTAAGGCCTAGGCCGGCCTGGGCCTGGGCACCCAGACCCGCCTGGGCCTGGGCGCCCGGCCCAGGCACAGGCCCGGGCGCCCAGGCGCCCGGGCGCCTGGGCACAGGCCCAGGCGGCCCAGGCGCCCTGGGCGCCTGGGCGGCTGGCCCAGGCGCCCAGGGCGCCCAGGCCAGGTGCCTGGGCTGCGCCCAGGCCTGGCCTGGGCTGCGCCCAGGTTCAGGTCTGGGCTGCGCCCAGGTCTGACCTGGTCTGTTTTGTGGGTCCCACCTTTGGGTGTGGAACCCTAGGTTTGATGGGCATTTTTGACAGCTCAGTTTTTGTGAAAAACTAGCCTAGGGCTGATCTTTGGACACTCAATTGGAGGGTCAAACGACCTCCGATTGACGAACGGTTTTTTCCTATGCGTTCACCGTTGAACGCTTGTCGTATTGATAGGTTGTATCGATCCTGAAGCTCAACGGTGAGTGAGTTAAAATTCACGGAAGTTTGCACTTTGTGAAGTGCAAACTAACTTGATTTTAACTAACCCAATTATTTAGTCCCACATCGGATTTTGAGAAATGGGGAGAGTCCGCCGCCTATATAAATAGGGGTCTCCCCCCTTTCTCAAAACTCGTCCCAAGCTCTAGATCTGAGCGGCTCTCGTAAATGTTGGAGCACGCTCGGATCTAAGCTTAAATTAATATTTCTCTTCTCCCTAAATTTCTGCCTTACTCCTGCGGGCTCTAGCAAAGCCACAAAGGAGTTCGGATTCTGGATCTGAAATCTTGGCGGAGGTTTCACTCGCGTGAAACTTTCTTCGGCGCGTGGTTGGCTCGGCGGCACGGGGATTGATCGCCTCGGGATGCGGAGCGGTTCGAGGAGCGGTTCGGGGAGCGGTTCAAGGAGCGGCTCAGCGTGGGATGGGAGCAGCTCGGAAGACGGCGCGGAACATCTCGCCTGCTCCAGGGCTGAGATTCCGGGTATGTGGTTAAAGTTTTATTAGCATTAGTTTAGTTTAATCGCAGTAGGCTAGATCCTTCTTGGGATGGTCAGACCCATCCCAAGTCGGCATAGATCTTGGCATAGGGTCTTGGACCTTAGGGCCAAGTTAAAATTGTTTTAACTTGCATGTTAATTAGTTAACATAGTTTTTCTTCCGCTGCTATAATTTTTGTGTCTATGTTCCGTCCGACTTAGGACGGGACTAGAATTTTTGTGCCCTGAGGGACCGCCAAAAACCCTACAGGTCCGACGGAAGCAATCGACCAACCTGCTCCACAAGGGTTGATCAAAAAAAATGATGGGGATATCTCACGTGCGCCCAATATTCAGCCTCACTGAATATCTGG
Organism: Scilla litardierei; assembly: GCA_030789695.1. Lineage (NCBI taxonomy): Eukaryota > Viridiplantae > Streptophyta > Magnoliopsida > Asparagales > Asparagaceae > Scilla > Scilla litardierei. Next base: position 144,702,568 of record CM061141.1, read on the forward strand.
GGTCGAGCTTACGACCGTAAACAAGTGCTTGGTAGGAGGAAACCCAACCTATTTTCGTATTCTTTGATTTCTGTTTGAATTTTTATTGTTCTTTTAGAAAAAAATATAACAAATAGAAATATCTGATGAGCTTAAATTCTTGCAGGTGCTCGACGATTAGAATGTCTCAAAATGGGTGGAGGATAAGCATGAACGTTAATTGAGGCCTCGAAGATGAAGAGGAGCATGACAAAAGAAGTGGAAGGCTGCTAGCAGCAGCCGCTCGGCCGAGCGACTATACGCTCGTCCGAGTGAAACACCCAGCTGGGGGCCATTCCGAACTAAAAAAAGGGAAGGGCCATTTTTGACCCGCTCGCCCGAGCACCCATCCCGCTCACCCGAGCACCCATCCGCCACAGCCCCATATAAAATGAGATCGCGGGCCTCGATTAAGCTCTTCCTAGAACTCGATCTAGCACCTCCAATATCTTTGCCCTTTTTCCCCAATTACTCGGCCTCTCTTATTCCCTCTTCATATCCGACATCTCCTACCCCTACTCCTCCCCACTCCACATCTTCATCTCCTCTTCCTTCTTCCTCCCTTCCCCAAACCCCTAAAACCCAATATCTCCCCTCCCCCCAAATTCGAAAAACCTTCAATTCCAACCCCAAACTTCGAATTCTTCCATGAATAGGGCTTGCTTGGGTTGCTTGGAGGACATCGAGGAGTCCTCTTTTGATCGCTTCGGGGATTTCATGGATTGGGACATGTGGTGGTTGTTTCTTTTAGATTTGGCTCTTCGCTTGCTTGGGTATACTCTTTACATGCCTTACACTTTCATTTGTATATTGTTATTACTTGTGTGGTTGTATTATTTGGGCACTTGAGAATTTTGCACCATTCCACCCCGCAAGGACACTAGGGCATGCATTCACACACCGTCACTAGATCCACCACCACCACCACCACCTTCACGACCACCTCATAAGAAGAAACGAAATCCTTACTTCCTCATCTAGGGCACGTGACCCAACACCAGAACCTCCATCTCCACCACCACCACCCCCACAGCCCGAGGGCACCCCCATTGAGACGTTCAACATTATATTCCATGACTGTGCACATCGTCACAAGTTTGGGGAACTATCTAAGCATCTGATCACATCCACAAAATTTGCAGACCTAGGATCCCTAGAGCAGTTAAGGTTATTGCCAGGGGTCCGATAGCTTTATTAGAATGTAGGCTGGGGACACTTCCTAGGTTTGACGGTGAAGACCTACACCTGCCTCACCCTGGAAGACCTCAGTTCTATCCATATGACCAACAGAGGGATAAGGTTCAGTCTAATGAATGAAGAGATATCATGAACATTTGGAGCACTCCGTCTTTTTTTCCATTGGCCCACTATCCATGATGTCAAGTATGCCTATTCCCCTGGCAAGTATACTCCCCGCGCTATTTATTCTACCAAATTTTGGGAGAGGATCTCAGCCATTTTTGTCTTTAGCACCAGCCGCTCCAAGTCATCTACCATTATCCACCTATGTCAGTGCTTTGCTCAGTTCCACCTAGCCACCACCCTCCTACGCAAGCCTGAGCCCGAGACCATGTCCATCATCGAGCTTGTCCTATTGTAGGCTCTTACTCTCCCCCCTCGAGGAGCAGCTAGATGGCACCAACCTTCCTGCATTTTCTATGGACCCGGCTCATATTATTTGCTACCGTTTTTCTTTGATGCTTCCTCTCAGAAGGGAGCTATCAGTTGTAGTGGTTTCTTTACCCTGTTTACCCAGCATGCCAATTTAGTTATTCCTGATGATCTGGCAGAGGCACCGGGCCTTACCACCCTGACACTTGATGTGCTCTCTTGCATGCACATTATCCAGGCCCACGGTCGCCGGCACTGGGTGTATCTCCATGGCCATTTTGATGCTGATTTCATGGTGCTTTCGAACCCCATTCAGACTCTCAATTGCCCAGAGCACGTCGAGTGGACACTCCCCATGGAGGTCCATATTCTACCCATCTACCAGCTTGAGCCTGATGATGAGCAGCTTGCTCAGCAGCCGGGTGCCGCTGCACCACCCCATATTGAGGAGCCACGCACATCCGAGTCTTTATCTGAGCCCCTTGATATCCATCCTGTCCCTACTTCTGTCGAGAGCACTTCTGTATCCACTGCTATTTCTGATGCCGCTGTGAGTGTTGACATTTCTGTCCCACATCACCACTTACCGAGAGTGCACCTGTTTCTTTCCCGTTATCCACTTCTATATCAGCTGTCGTATCTGTTATTCTGATGGAGAGTGTGGTGGTTTCTGTCCACACATCTGCTGCCACCACCTCTACCGTGTCTACACCTGCCTCCACATCACATGCCTCTGACCAGCCTACACTCCCTTTGCACTGTATGTTTCTGACACATGGACCTATTTCGAGAGGTGAGTCCAGCGGCTCCCGTGCCCCAGATTTCTCTGCATGTTTATATGGAGTGGAGCACGCTATAGCTGAGCTGTGCATGGACATTCAGGCACTTCAGCAGCTCAAGTAGAGGAACAGTGAAAAGCTTGATGCCATTCAACAGCATTTGCAGGCACACCTACCACCACCCCCACTAGGTGGTGGTGCTGCATGATTTTCCGTCTCGCTATATCCGCTCTTCCCCTATTATTTTTGGTGCCCATTTGTCCTCATGGGGCCCAATTTCGTATAGCTTGATGGATACCCATTTTGACGTGTCCATCATCATCATCATCATCATCTGCATGTTTCGCATTTAGTCGCATTAGGATCATACATCTCCATTTTCTATAATTTCTAGATTTTTCATTTTATCTTATTCTATCCCAACCACCCACCCTTAGCATCATTCTCCAACTCTATGTGTGTGTTCTCAGTAGTGAAGACACTATTGTATTTAGCTTGGGGGATGAGCATTATCACTTTATATTTTACTTTATATCACTTTTTATTTCTATTTCTTCTCATTTTCCACCCCATTTTTTCTTTTTTAGAATCATCATGTTTTTTCTTATTTTTGTGTGCTTACATGTTGTTCTTATTTTACTTACTTTCTTTCTTTTCTTTCTTTTGCTGGGTGAATACTCTATGATGATATATCTTATTCTTCACCGCTGTCACGACACTTATTTTTCATGCCACACTATTATAGAAATTTCGTATTCTTAATCTATTCTAAGTACGTAAGTAAAATTCTTTTGATATCTCTATAAGTGACTGTATAGATTAGTGTGTAGTATGCTTTCAATGAAAACACACCAAGATTCATGCATTACTAGTCTAACTGAAGCAAAATGCATTATCATCTCTATTCTTATTCTTTTTACATGCATGTGCTAGAAATTGTGTGGATATGCCACCACAATTATTGATAGAACTAGATAACCCATCCTTACGTGAAATCTAGGTAGGAATGATTCTATCCTAGCCGTTATGCACAAATTGGAAAATTTGAGTGAACCGAGAGATTTATAATTTCCTTCTCCACAAATATCTTAAAATCTCTATATGTCGCTTGGTTTCCTCCCCAACTACCTGTGTCATATCCATTTCCTAAAAATTCCTGTCAAATGAAAATTTTAGCTCCAAATATTCAAAAATGAGCCAATGTGCCGAAAAGGAGCCCAAAAATCAATATTTCCAAATTCCTTGCTCCTAGAAAAATTTTGTGAAACAAATTTTCAAAAATTCAAAGAATAATCAAAAATCTCAATTCTTGGAGCCAATTACATATCTTTTGGGAAAAGGAAAACCTAATCAAAAAATTCCGAATTTCTTTCCATTTCTTTGATGTGATGCACTAAGCTAAGTTTGGGGGAAACTCTTGTGACCAAATTGAGTGAGTATGCCATTATAGTGGAGTTTGTGCATTAACGGCAAAAGCTAAAAAAATTTCCACCGCTTAGAATTTGATTGAGGTGTGGCGTGATCTCTAGGAATTGATGTGGGTGTGTGTTTGCCTTGATACTTTCTATTCTCGATTGCTTGTGTTGCATGCTATTTTGTGCTTCAGTAAGAATTAGTAATTTAAAAGTGTGTAACCATTGTAGTGTATACTATGATGCTATGAAATAGAGAAAGTGGATATAAGTGAATTGCATGAACGCTAAGGAGATCTCTATTTTTCATCTCTAAACCTTAAGTACTTCATTTTTATGTAAGAATATGAAATTTCTATGATAGCGTGTGATTACTTTTCTAAGTTGTTGTGATATCTGCTGATTGACATGAGATCTGAGAGTATAACCTACCGCCCCCTACTTCACTTTCTTTTCTGTTTTATTATTTTTACCCTCCGGTGAACTTCCTATTCGTCTTCCTCGGTGATGAGTAAGAGGGAAGCTTGGGGGATTTTGATGTGTCCATATTTTCCTTTTTACTGCATGTTTTCATATCATTTTGATTGCCCAAAGTACACTTTTCTATACTTTATCATGTATTTCACGATATATTTGATTCTCGTAGTGTTTTATGAATTTTCAGGAACTTTGGCGTGATTCAGAGCAATATTGGACGATTGACACTAGTAGTCATGCCGGAGTGTCAATAGCATTGGGTCTGACGAGCTGAGGCTTTTGAAGAGAAGAAAGGAGAGAAATAAAGAATGAATGAAGGAAGAAAGAAGAGAAAGAGAATGAAGAAGAGAAGGCCAAGAGCTGACTTGGGCTGAGTTTCCAGGTTGCTTGGCCGAGCAGCTATCCTACTCGGCTGAGTTGATATCACAACAGGAAGGGGAAAACGAAGTCAAAAAGGAGTTACAAGCAGGAGGTCGCTCGGCCAAGCGACCCAGGTGCTCGACCAAGCGACCCCCTCTATAATTGGCCTAAATATCTCTGTTGAATTAGCTCAGCCGATCAGCCCAAGCGCTCGACCGAGTGACCCTTCCACTGACGAGCCGATGTTTTGCCTTGGAATTCTCTATTGATTTAGGTCGGCCGAGCAGCTACCCCGCTCAACCGAGCGATCTCCTCCACAGACAAGCTGAAGAATGAGCCAATTTCTCTGTTGATTTAGCTCGACTGAGCGGCCCAAGTGCTCGGCCGAGCTGCTCCCTTTGCCAGTCCATGAAGTCAAACGCCCAGATGGCGCTCGGCCGAGCTAGGGTGCGCTCTGTTGGATCTAGATCCTAGCCTAGAGGGGGGGGGGGGGGGTGAATAGGCTAATAAAATAATTCGTGCAACCCACGAACAAACACACGCAGTTATAACTGCACAACCAGAGTAAAAGATAGACAATCACATAGTACGCACAGATATACCCTGGTTCGTGTTGGGAATTGGCTATCCCTTAGGGCACAAAAACTCTAGTCCCGTCCTAAGTCGGACGGAACATAGACATAAAAACAATAGCAGGGGAAGAAAAACTATGTTAACTAATTAACATGCAGTTAAAAACAATTTTTTTAACTTAGCCCTAAGGTCCAAGACCCTATGCCAAGATCTATGCCGACTTGGGATGTATCTGACCATCCCAAGAAGGATCTAGCCTACTGCGATTAAACTAAACTAATGCTAATAAAATACTTAAACCACATACCCGGAATCTCAGCCCTGGAGCAGGCGAGATGTTCCGCGTCGTCTTCCGAGCTGCTCCCGTCCCACGTCGAGCCGCTCCTTGAACCGCTCCCCGAACCGCTCCTCGAACCGCTCCGCATCCCGAGGCGATCAATCCCCGTGCCGCCGGGTCAACCACGCACCGAAGAAAGTTTCACGCGAATGAAACCTCCGCCTAGATTTCGGATCCAGAATCCGAACTCCTTCATGGCTTTGCTAGAGCCCTCAGGAGTAAGGAAGAAATTTAGGGAGATGAGAAATATTAATTTAAGCTTAGATCCGAGCGTGCTCCAACATTTACGAGAGCCGCTCAGATCTAGAGCTTGGGACGAGTTTTGAGGAAGGGGGGAGACCCCTATTTATATAGGCGGCGGACTCTCCCCTTTTCTCAAAATCCGATGTGGGACTAAATAATGGGTTAATTAAAATCATCAAGTTAGTTTGCACTTCACAAAGTGCAAACTTCCGTGAATTTTAACTCACTCACCGTTGAGATTCAAGATTGATACAACCTATCAATACGACGAGCGTTCAACGGTGAACGCATAGGAAAAAACCGTTCGTCAATCGGAGTTCGTTTGACCCTCCAATTGAGTGTCCAAAGATCAGCCCTAGGCTAGTTTTTCGCAAAAACTGAGCCGTCATTTGATTCAGCACACTTAGGGTTCAAAACCCTAGAGGTGGGGCCCATGGGTGGGCCCCACGCGTCCTAGCGCGCGCAAAATCGCCTGGGCAGAGCCCAGGCCCGCGCCTGGGCTTAGCCCAGGCTATCGCCTGGGCTTGCCCATGCCGAGCCTGGGCTAAGCCCAGGCTTGTGCCTGGCTAGCCCAGGCCGAGCCTGGGCTTAGCCCAGGCAGCGTCTGGGCTAGCCCAGGCAGCCTGTTCTGCCTTGCTTTTACTGGGCCTGGCCTGGTCTGATCCTTTGGGCTGTTTTGGCTCTAACTTGAGCATTTGGTGTCCGATTTGGACGCCGTTCGAACCTGGGTCTAGACCGGAATATTTCCGTCTTACCCGTGAACTTTTCCTTGCGTTTAAATTATTAAATATTGTATTAAACAATTTAATACACATTTAATAGCTTTTGCATCAAATGCAAAATAGTCCCTATCTAAGCTTAAATTACCATATTGCATCAAATACAATTATTTCATCCCTTGCATCAAAAATGCAATTATTCTCCCTAACTAATTTCTACCTATTACTAGACGAAGAATCGCACTCTGTGTGAGACCCTACAGCCTGACCCTTATAACAGGTTGGGCTCGAAGCCCTATACGGCAGTGACCACGAGCAGTGGTTGCCGTCCCTGCTTCAGGAATCATCATTATGTGGTTAACTCATTGACATGAGTATTGTCAGGACCACCATGACTGTTTCCGTGATGAATTCCGTAGTTATCGTCTCTTCGTCTAAATTGTGTCGTGTGGATCAAGTCTGGGGTACGGTTAAACTGTTAACCCCAATAACTTGACTCCGGTTAGTTTCGATCAATCTTTAGTCAATAAATGTTGGACTTCTTCCAACATACTCTGCGCAGAGTTTTTACTAAAGACCAAACTAACTCTACGACACTAACTCCCATTGACCGGGAGAGACGAATCCTCTCTTGGTCATTACTCGCCTCGTACGTTTCAAGTGACTAACAATCAAAAGACCTTTCGACAGGCATTGCCTCGAAGCTAGGTCAGTTGATATAAGTGGCACCGTTCATGCACAGGTTTGTCAAAATGACCTCAAGTCAAAAGACCAACTATCCTATCATCACTCAGAGTTATCACTGACAGATTGGTCAATATAACCATATGATAACTCTATTGGATCGTTCAGTGAACTCATTCTAATGAGCACCTGTGCCTCGTCTTCGACTTCGCCAAGTCAAGCGATCATGAGATCATCGCCACCGCTAAACGGTGAAGACTAAGACACAATGGTCTATCCGATGTTTCGATATCCTTGTCTCGAAACATCTACGACCACAAACTATTTTAGACTTATGCTACAGACGGTCAAACGTTTCTCCATGATCGAGATACTCATCTCGATACCCGTTTGACCTTGCATAAAGTCTCAGGACTTTACCTAAGTTGATATCTAATGTTAACTACATTACAATATAACTTAGATAAATTATTACCAAACAGCTTACTGTTATTTCGAACAAGATGTTTGTGCTATTCACACAGGAATAAATGGCCTCGAGGGCATAATATTCCTACATCTCCCACTTGCACTCAGGCCCATTTATCTCGGTATCTTATACCGTTTTTACACATAAGTTTTCCCGACTTCATGTGGTAGAGCCTTCGTGAGTGGATCTGCTAAAACCGTCTACACTATAGACTTAAGGGGTTTCTATGTTTATGTTAGACCAACCATTTGAATCTCATTCAAATAATTCACTTGGTCTATCGGAATCTATAATACTTTATTTTACTTGGATCTTATCCAATTTATCGTACCTTACGATAATCATTTAAATTTGTTAATGGTCATTTTAAATGGCTCATATCTATTCTTGATAAAGTATCAAACCTTTTGATTACTTTGTCAAAATGTATGTTCCATCCCTTTGATGATTCACATGTAATTTATACGCTCCCACTGACCTTGAAAACTATCTGGCTAATTCATATAAGTCAGTCTGTCTAAATCATATTTAGAAAAACGAACTTATAAGTGAATGCTCAAATTTTCATGGTCAACTTAAGCGTTTTACAACGGCTTTGGTCCGAGTAGATCTGTACACATCTGTTGGCGAAACCGGTTTCATCATAATCCGTTTTAAAGAAATTAGGATGAAAACCGTTCCCGTCCAACATTATTGTACTTCACTATTTTCTTTTCTGCACCAATCTTTCAACTTAAAGATTTACTTGCAGAAAGTGAGGAAACATTTTCCTTGGGCACGTAAACTAAATTCTCAAATTTATTTACGCACACGGACCAGCATCAAGTTTTAAATCGGAGTTACTACTCCGAATTTCATCCTAGAAGTTGACTAAGTCATCATCAGTTATGATGTCTAACTCGACAATCCGTCTCACGAGATTCGAGTAATAATACAACTTCCTTACGATTGATTTATTGAATATATTATTGATAATGTCCTTATAGAACATTATCAAAACCTAGGCATTACTATCTGGGACTTAACCCAGAGGGAGGACTTAACTCAGAGTCACTTACAATGGATCACACTAAATCTAATTAAGTGTGATTCATACCTTTTAACACACCAATGTGTTTAACAGACTTGATCTGAGAGAAAATCACATTTTCTTTTAATTACACAAGATTTTTATGTAGCTAAGTATTTGACCATTCGATCTAATCGAATCAGTTTAAATACTTTCGTCATTTCGTTCTTTATTTTATCAGACTTGCGTTTCATCAAGAATACGTGTCTTAGTAAAATATACGAATTAATTATTTTGTTAAAAATAGACTCGGGTACATCGGTATGTACGAGATTGAGTTCGACAACTCATTCTCCCACTGTCTTACAGATGGGTTTCGGCCTTTGTATCTAAGATGCTAAGACTCACAAGTGTCCATAGACTTCATAATACGAGAGGTTAGACCCCTCTTTATGTGACTTGTGAAGCTTAATCTCTTGATACGGCCTAGTCTAATTTTACCATATAAGTTTGCTACTATCTTGTGTATTTATATATTAACATTTAATATATATATATAGTTATTTACAAATTACTTAACACAAAACATTACTTCAGAAGCAATGTGTCGACATTCGTCAAAATGTGTTAAACGTCTTTTGTATAACAATTTATTCTGAAATCGTGACATCAAAATATGTCACATTTTCATTTCCTCCTACTTATGCCTTTACTAATGATAAATTAAACTATTTAACTCGATTGACTTTCCGGAGTGCCTTCTTCCTTTTTCTAAATCACATTTAGATATCAACATAAATAAATAGATATGCAAGCAACTTATTTATCCAAACGCTTGAGCTTTGCAATCTTGAGTGTAGCTCAAGAAGTTGCTTGTCTCAAGATCCGGTTGGGATACATAGTCTTGCACCGCTCATGCACTCGTATTCGACTCAAACAGTTTGATCGAATTTTCGAACTTTGCGGATCAAAATTGTTTGTCCATACAACCTTGAGGGTAGCTCGACAAGTTGTAGGGAGAAACATACTTTGAATGTCCTATATGTTCAAGCTGCCTCATATAGAGACGAGTGACATGTAGCTTTAATTTATTTATTAGACCCAGAACTTTATGAAATCATATTTCTTAAGTCTGTTCTTTAGAAGGTCATTTAATGTCAACGAGAATATAGTTTAATTATATCAATTAGAATTTAACTTGATATTCAATTAATCAACTTTTTGACCAATTAACTTATTAAAATATTATATTTTAATTCCTACGGTAAACATAGTCTTGCCCTAGTTTTAGCATATGTTCAATATTAAATATAGGTAGATTGGCTTTTATCTATCTATATCCTCCCACTATTTTTACGAACGTTTTAAAGCTTAATAACGAACGATTTAATCGAATTAAAAATTAATGGGTAAGAGTTCCAATCACCTTGAGTCTAAACAACCTTGAGTGTAGCTCAACAAGTTGATTGACTCTGCGATCGGAAGATGACTCTTCATCGATCATATCAGATATGACTCTCTTAATCGGTTTTTGCCCCTAGCCATTCGTGATCATGAGTGTGCTCATCCAAATCACAATGTCTAGTCTAGTCGGACCCTTGTTTTCATGTCTAGCCTGACTTGCCCCTCAGCTCGGTGTATGCACGACACGTCGGTTTGGGTCAGGTCTTAGACTACATCTAGGCAGACTACATCCTTGACTAAACTTGCGCCGCCGCTCGGTGTATTCACGACAACGTCGGTTTGGGTTAAGTCAAGATGTCATCTTATGTATTTAAGAAGTTGGTTTCTACAAGGTTGCCATGTCACAGCTTGAGTGTATCTCAACAACTGTAACACGGGCCCTATAGTTGCTAACCCCTAAAACAAGGAGGGCTACGGCTAATCTTGAAAAAAGATCATTAACGTATTTGACTTAGATATAGTCCAGGGTGTCATACAATCATGATTCGCGACATTGCGGTCTAGCGGAACTCAGCCAGGGAATTGACTAAGCCAGGGTCACTATCCCTTAAAGGGTGATCCAGAACTCTTAGCCAAGCACATTGACTGGATCATGGTCCATTGAATGAAGCTTGTCATTTATGTATGTATGCCATAGACTAAACAGCTTTTATTAACAACTAATCAATCATATCAACTAGTTGAATCCTTAAATTCAAAATTTTAGGATTTGTTTAATAACTTTTATTAAGTCCTTATCAACTATAAGGTTCACGTGCTACCCTAATCGTTATTAGGATTTTAATAAATTTTATTAACAACGCTAAAAGCGAAGTCCTTTAATGAAAATTAATTATAACAATTAGAATTGAAAATTCATTTAAAGGACTACCCTAATCAGGAATTAGGTCTTAATATTGTTGTTAATGATTTATTAAAACATAGTATGTCATTAAAATTCAATTAATAAATATTAATCATTTTTAATGGCTAACCTAAAGGGTTGTCTTGTATTATCAAATAAGGGACAAGATTAACAAGCCATTAAAATAAAGCTACACTAATTTTATCAACATAAAATGAAAGTGTATATCTATTTAACAATTAAATAAACTAAGTTTATCGCATACACTATTTTTAGACTTTTAAAATCAGTTTTTAAAAATATCTTATAAATTTAAAACATTACTTTAAAAATTTTCCATGTTCAAAAATTTATCATATACAATTTTTAAACATCTAAAATATTTTAAACTTATCGCATAAATTTAAAGCCTTAAAATCAATTTTAAAACTTATCACATAAATTTAAAAACACCATTTTAAAATTTCCATGCTTAAAAAATTTATCATATAAAAATTTTTAGGCATCCAAAATAAATTTAAACTTGTAAATATTTAAAATTAGTTTTAAAATTATCACATAAATTTTAAAACGTCATTTAAAAAATTTTCATGTTCAAAAATTTATCACATAGAATTCTGAACTTCAAAAACATTTTTAAAATTATCTAATAACTTTAAAAATTTAAAAGTATTTAAAAAGCATTAAGAAGTTTAATGAAATCGCAGTACCTAGATCGACTACGCAAACCTGGCTCTGATACCACTGAAGGGAATTGGCGGTCCCTTAGGGCACAAAAACTCTAGTCCCGTCCTAAGTCGGACGGAACATAGACAGAAAAACAATAGCAGCGGAAGAAAAACTATGTTAACTAATTAACATGCAGTTAAAAACAATTTTTTTAACTTAGCCCTAAGGTCCAAGACCCTATGCCAAGATCTATGCCGACTTGGGATGGATCTGACCATCCCAAGAAGGATCTAGCCTACTGCGATTAAACTAAACTAATGCTAATAAAATACTTAAACCACATACCCGGAATCTCAGCCCTGGAGCAGGCGAGATGTTCCGCGTCGTCTTCCGAGCTGCTCCCGTCCCACGCCGAGCCGCTCCTTGAACCGCTCCCCGAACCGCTCCTCGAACCGCTCCGCATCCCGAGGCGATCAATCCCCGTGCCGCCGGGCCAACCACGCGCCGAAGAAAGTTTCACGTGAGTGAAACCTCCGCCTAGATTTCGGATCCAGAATCCGAACTCCTTCGTGGCTTTGCTAGAGCCCTCAGGAGTAAGGAAGAAATTTAGGGAGATGAGAAATATTAATTTAAGCTTAGATCCGAGCGTGCTCCAACATTTACGAGAGCCGCTCAGATCTAGAGCTTGGGACGAGTTTTGAGGAAGGGGGGAGACCCCTATTTATATAGGCGGCGGACTCTCCCCTTTTCTCAAAATCCGATGTGGGACTAAATAATGGATTAATTAAAATCAAGTTAGTTTGCACTTCACAAAGTGCAAACTTCCGTGAATTTTAACTCACTCACCGTTGAGCTTCAAGATTGATACAACCTATCAATACGACGAGCGTTCAACGGTGAACGCATTGGAAAAAACCGTTCGTCAATCGGAGTTCGTTTGACCCTCCAATTGAGTGTCCAAAGATCAGCCCTAGGCTAGTTTTTCACAAAAACTGAGCCGTCATTTGATTCAGCACACTTAGGGTTCAAAACCCTAGAGGTGGGGCCCATGGGTGGGCCCCACGCGTCCTAGCGCACGCAAAATCGCCTGGGCAGAGCCCAGGCCGCGCCTGGGCTTGCCCAGGCCGAGCCTGGGCTAAGCCCAGGCTTGTGCCTGGCTAGCCCAGGCAGCCTGTTCTGCCTTGCTTTTACTGGGCCTGGCCTGGTCTGATCCTTTGGGCTGTTTTGGCTCTAACTTGAGCATTTGGTGTCCGATTTGGACGCCGTTCGAACCTGGGTCTAGACCGGAATATTTCCGTCTTACCCGTGAACTTTTCCTTGCGTTTGAATTATTAAATATTGTATTAAACAATTTAATACACATTTAATCGCTTTTGCATCAAATGCAAAATAGTCCCTATCTAAGCTTAAATTACCATATTGCATCAAATACAATTATTTCATCCCTTGCATCAAAAATGCAATTATTCTCCCTAACTAATTTCTACCTATTACTAGACGAAGAATCGCACTCTGTGTGAGACCCTACAGCCTGACCCTTACAACAGGTTGGGCTCGAAGCCCTATACGGCAGTGACCACGAGCAGTGGTTGCCGTCCCTGCTTCAGGAATCATCATTATGTGGTTAACTCATTGACATGAGTATTGTCGGGACCACCCTGACTGTTTCCGTGATGAATTCCGTAGTTATAGTCTCTTCGTCTAAATTGTGTCGTGTGGATCAAGTCTGGGATACGGTTAAACTGTCAACCCCAATAACTTGACTCCGGTTAGTTTTGATCAATCTTTAGTCAATAAATGTTGGACTTCTTCCAACATACTCTGCGCAGAGTTTTTACTAAAGACCGAACTAACTCTACGACACTAACTCCCATTGACCGGGAGAGACGAATCCTCTCTTGGTCATTACTCGCCTCGTACGTTTCAAGTGACACCCAATCAAAAGACCTTTCGACAGGCATTGCCTCGAAGCTAGGTTAGTTGATATAAGTGGCACCGTTCACGCACAGGTTTGTCAAAATGACCTCAAGTCAAAAGACCAACTATCCTATCATCACTCAGAGTTATCACTGACAGATTGGTCAATATAACCATATGATAACTCTATTGGATCGTTCAGTGAACTCATTCTAATGAGCACCTGTGCCTCGTCTTCGACTTCGCCAAGTCAAGCGATCATGAGATCATCGCCACCGCTAAACGGTGAAGACTAAGACACAATGGTCTATCCGATGGTTCGATATCCTTGTCTCGAAACATCTATGACCACAAACCATTTTAGACTTATGCTACAGACGGTCAAACATTTCTCCATGATCGAGATACTCATCTCGATACCCGTTTGACCTTGCATAAAGTCTCAGCACTTTACCTAAGTTGATATCTAATGTTAACTACATTACAATATAACTTAGATAAATTATTACCAAACAGCTTACTGTTATTTCGAACAAGATGTTTGTGCTATTCACACAGGAATAAATGGCCTCGAGGGCATACTATTCATACAGTTCGGTCGTCCCAACGACCTACTCCAACCCCCAAAGCAGATACTAGTATTGAATAGTGCAATAGGTACAAAACCACAAGTTAGAGCACGCTCAGAGCACCCTCTACGTCTCTACACTCGCCAGGCTCTCAATACCCCACTCACTGTGTTTTCTCTCACTATCAATCCTAGTAACGCTTTCTAGAAGCTAGTTCCAAACTAGCTTGGTCCCACTTGTCTAACCCCAACCAGATAAGTCCCAAAATAATCCAAAATATAGGTAAAGTTTCTCCTACAGAGAACGTTACACTAAGACACGAAAATAGAGAGTAAAGGGTTTAGAAATGCTCAGTTCGTGTCTGTGTAGGCATCTCTGTCAATCAGCACGTCGTCAGCTCCAATCTGACGCAAACGGTGTCTCAATCCGACTCCTGGATGTCAAGTTGTGCACTGGTCTGTGCGTAAAGAAAGTTCAGTTCAAACCAAATTAATTTCTGTCTGTGCGCACATCAACTCCTTATAAATCAAGCCACGTCAGCACTGAAAAAATCGCGCTCAGCAAATTCCTTTACTTCGCACGAGTTCGTCCACGTCAGCCCGTGAATTAAATCGCTTCGTTTCGATTCCTCCGTCGACGTCCACTCAGTGGCGGAGATCTCTTCCGTTGGCGACGACGGCGATCAATTCACGGCGACGATGAGATCTCGAGGGCAATCTCCAAGAGATGGCGGTGGAGAGGATATATTCTTCAACAAGGGATGACGGCGAGCTCTCCTCAGCAACTCTTCGTCAGCAGCTTCGAGTTTACGACGTCGACGACTCCGCACGACGAGACTTCGACAGCGGCGTCGAGCGATTCGTCGTCGAACGGTTAACAGCTCCGATGTGCGGCGGTGTTCGCTTCTCCTCCGTGCATATGACGGTGGCGAGGACTTCATTGCGTTGTTCTCCAGCGATGGCTTCGAGATTAGCCTCAGGAGGCGACTTCTATGGCAACGACGGCGGGCTCCTTCAGCTCTCGACGGCAGTTGGTTGTGCAGATGCAGCGGTCGGCAAGTCAAGTAATTGCTACGGCTTGCATGAGTTTGGATCTTCAAGCTATGCTGCAACTTTGAGTTTCTCCTCCTCTAGTAGCAACCCAATGGTTCTCCAAAGTATGATGAAGGTGTTCGGAAAGTTCTTTTGGCCTTGGGGAGATTGGAGATGGGATGTTGGTGTAGAGATATGATGCCCTCGAGGTTATTTATCTCTGTGTGAATAGCACAAATGTCTTGTTCGAAATAACAGTAAGCTGTTTGGTAATAATTTATCTAAGTTATTTTATAATGTAGTAAACATTAGATATTAACTTAGGTAAAGTCCTGAGACTTTATGCAAGGTCAAAAAGGTATCGAGATGAGTATCTCGATCATGGAGAAATGTTTGACCGTCTGCAGCATAAGTCTAAAAGGTTTCGTGGTCGTAGATGTTTCGAGACAAGGATATCGAAACATCGGATAGACCATTGTGTCTTAGTCTTCACCGTTAAGCGGTGGCGATGATCTCATGATCGTTCGACTTGGCGAAGTCAGAGACGAGACACAGGTGCTCATTAGAGAATGAGTTCACTGAATGATCCACAAGAGTTATCTGTTGAATATTGGACTCCCCGGATTTGGTTTTGGATGATGAGCAAACATAAATAATTCATGAACTAACAATTTGTGAGCGCAGTATTGGAGATCGTCGCCAATTTCACGTGAACATTCAAAGCGACATCTCAACACTTTCCAAAGCTCATATTCATGCCTAAAGCTTCGTTGAAGCTCTTGCGACGCTTTGCAAAATATGAAGATTCAATCGAAGCTATCGAAGACCGTTTATTAAGGTTTTATTTATAGTCTTTTAGCTTCGATATATAGAATGTTAAGCCTTGAGTATATCTTACGTCTATATCTTCATTACGCTCATTTCGTAGCTCTAGGATCCTTGCACAAGTTCATTCTAACTTCCTCGAAGCGTCGCGCTTCGATTCGGACTTTGTTGTGCATGTTAGTTGGTACAAGAACAAGTACTGACCGACTAGATGGTGATCTAGTCGGTCGGCAACTGTTCTTGGACCGACTAGTTTGATTCCTTAATTTCTTGGACTTTACTGTTTACAGTTAGTCGGTCTACGTTGACTCACCGACCGACTAGTTTGTGAACTAGTCGGTCAGTGATGCTTCTTTGACCGACTAGTTGTGACTTACTGTTCACTCTAAAATTCTCCTAAGCTACTGTTTACCGTTAGTCGGTCTAAGAACGTTTGATGACCGACTAGTTGACAATCTAGTCGGTCAACTTTTGTTCTTGGACCGACTAAGTCAACTTGCCTTCAGACTATGTTGTTTTGCCTCTTAGTCGGTCTACGTTCATTGGATGACCGACTAGTTGTGAAACTAGTCGGTCAGACAGTGTTCTTGGACCGACTAGATTTCTAGGTCTGAAATTCTATCTCTTCTCAGATCTGCTCTTAGTCGGTCCATGCTTTGTGACTGACCGACTAGTTGATGAACTAGTCGGTCAGTGAGTGTTCTTTGACCGACTAATTCTCACAGATTTCTTTCCGTTGGAGATTGACCTAACTTGTTTTTATGGGACCCTATAAATACGAACCTAGGTCATTTCTATCTTCAATAGAGCTGCCATTAAGAGATTCATTGAGTTCTAAAGAGATAGCTATTCTCCCTCAAATCTAAAGCTCTCTTCCTCACAAGAAACCCATTCTCTCTCATTTCTAGATCTAGAGAGAAGCTTGTTCTTGGTGAGCTCTTCAAGCTATTGCTTGATTCAAGTTTCCAAATCATCCCTAGGCACCCATTGCTGCTCATTTCCTTGGTGCTAGGGTTTGGTAACTTCATCTTCCTCAAATCCTTCATTCCACCTATTGGGTAAGAAAAACTCAAGGTATAGGATTTTGTGGTAAGCTTGTTTATTTCATATTAAACTCTTTAATATTGCTTATTGGTTCTCTCGGTTGTGAGAGAAGGTTGTGATCCCGGGTTGTGGGATTCATGTTTGCTATTGCATGTATGATTTGATCTTGTGAAGGTTTTTCACAAGATATTCATAGTGGAAATCTTGAGTTAGGGTTTCTAACTCAAGTATCCGGAAGGGATCCGGGTGGTTGGGACGTAGGATCACCGGGAACAAGTTGGGGAGACTTGGGTGGATCCGAACCCATTAACATCGTTTGTTAGCATTGTTAATTTCTTTGTTGTCATTCAATTTAAGCTTCCGCAAATTGATTTGGTAGTTGTGTGCAATTTAATTTGGAATTATACGCCTTATTATTTTAAAGTACTATTCACCCCCCCTCTAGTACTTGTGCAGTAGCTGGTAGGGCATTACATTTGGTATCAGAGCCAGATACTCAGCTATGTCTGCCAACGACAACAAGACCGTGCCTCCACCTTCCAACTACGACACCTTCAGGAACCGTGAAGGAGCGTCATCGGTGATGGAAGGACATTCCTCTACAAGGCCTCCATTCTTCAACGGTACCAACTATGGGTACTGGAAATGTCGGATGGAAACCTTCCTCCGAAGTGCATCTTTATGGAGGACTACAATGAAGGAGTACATCGAGCCCGAAGAAGAAGATTTTGAGAAATGGACTACCGCGGAGGTCGCCGCGGAGGTAAGCAATGCCAAGGCAATGAACGCCTTGCAATGCGCATTGGAGCCCGAGGACTTCAATAAGATATGCACATGTAAGAGTGCATATCAAATTTGGAACTCTCTCCTCATACTACATGAAGGGACGAGTCGGGTAAGAGACTCTAAACTCGTTGTCGTAACCAAAGATTACGAAATGTTTCATATGCAACAGGGCGAGAAGATGAAAGAATATTACGCTCGCTTCGTTGACATAATAAACGAGTTAGAGGCCCTCGGCAAGATCTACACTCAAAAGGAGAAGTGCTTAAAGCTTATTGAAGGACTTCCCTCTTCTTGGGAAAAACGTACCTTCGCCATCGAGGAAGGTAATGACATGAACAAATATACCGTAGTTCAACTAATGGGTACTTTGAAGTCATACGAGGTACGCAAAGATAGCAAGGTGAAGCTACAAGAAAAGATGAAGTCATATTTGAACCTAGATGCGCCTAAGAAAAAGGCGATTGCATTCAAGGCGGCTTCATCCACATCTTCCGATGATGAAGACTCGGAAAACGAGTTGGACTTGGAGTCCATGGCACTCATTGCCAAGAAGTTCAACCGTTTCTTCCGGAAAGGTAACTTCAAGACCAAAGGTAAATTTGGTTCTTCTAACGCCTCTTCCTCTCCTTTGTGTTTCAAGTGCAATAAGCCAGGACACATGAAAGCGGAGTGTCCTCTCAACAAACAAAAGGAGAAGTGGAAGGCGCCAAAATTCGATAAGTCCAAGAAATACAAAAGGGGGTACAAGAAAGGACTTGTCGGAGCAACATTCACCGACTCCGAGGATTCCTCAAGCGGAGAGTCGGATGATGAGAAAGTGGAGCAAGCACATATGTGATTCATGGCAAGAGAGGAGAACGATCAAGGATCCTCCTCTTCCGATGATAGTAATGACGAAAGCGATGAGGTAACGATGGATGATCTTAGAAATGCTAACTCTCAACTTTGGTCAAAATACACTAAGTTAGTAAATAGATATACTAAGGTATAAGATGACCTAGCTAGCATTCAAACATCGCCTAAGAATATCATCACCAACAACGACACCGTTGTTGAAGAGTTAAGAAATGAGATTGTGAATCTCAAATCTAAACTTGAACATGTTAGCATTGAGGATGCGGAAGAACATGAGATAGCGGATTTAACTTCTCAAAACTCGACTTTGAGTATTGAGAACGAGAATCTTAAATCTCGTGTTTATGTGCTCACATCGCAAATATCCGCTTTGGATACTTCTTTGCGTTCTCTCAAAGAGAAATATGAGGACACATTGGGCCGAATCAACAAATTCAACAAGGGTAAGGGCCATTTGGATAATATCCTAAAAGATTTACTTCCGGCCAAACACCACATTGGCTTGGGGTATATGATGGGAAATTCATCCAAGTCGGTCACTACTTTTGTTAGGCCAACTTCCGAAGCCTCAACGAGTGGGAGCAAACACTCTATTGGTAGTTCATCTACCAATGGTGCTTCCACCTCGTCCACACCCTCTTTCGGAAAGAAACCCACTTTGGGTGGACCTCCAAAGAAGGGGCATGCATACATGTACACTAATAACATGCCACGTAGGAACACACGTCCTACTCCACCGGCTCACACATATGATGATTTTTATGCAACACATTCTCGGGCACGTGCACACCAAGTGAGACACCCTCACGCACGTGTTCCCACACATGCATATGTACACCCACCTCATCATATGAATAATTCTCGTCGTGCACCATTCCATCATGTCCCGTATGCCTATCCACAACATGCATCACGTAGAAATCAACGTAGCATGCATGCACCCAATAGGATGATGGCTCCCAAAATTTTCACTATTTGGAGCCCAAAGGACACAAGCATGGACGAAAAACAAATGTACATGAATGCTTATTTTTCGGATGTTGTGCATAGTAAGAATTATGTGGGGAAGTCTAAGTCCACTTGGACTTGGCTTCCAAAGGTCTAATCCCTTGGACCCAATGACCTTGGGTACCATGATATGAAAGTGTCTATCTTTAGGTACTCAAGGAAAAGAAAAAGAAAAGGAGCATCAAATTTAAATTTAGCTCCAAAGGGAATTGGATACTCGATAGCGGGTGCTCCAAACACATGACGGGTGACGCTCGTTTGCTCTCCGGAGTGGTTCCCATTGCGAATGGAAACCGCGTCGTATTTGGAGGCAACGAGAGCGGAACCATCATAGGTGTTGGTAAAGTCGGTAACCCTTCTAAACCATTAATTAGTGATGTTTATCTTGTTAGTGGTTTAAATCATAATCTTATTTCAATAAGTCAACTTTGTGACAAAGGTTACAAAGTTAGCTTTGCGAAAGGATTGTGTCATATTTTAAGAAAGGATAATGAAAAATTATTATTTTCCGGAACTCGTCGTAAAGACATTTATATTTTGGATCTTCCTAAGTCATATGAACAATGTCTCGTTGCCAACACAAGTGAACAACACTTATGGCATCGACGCTATGGACATGTGAACTTTGGAACACTATATAAGCTTTCAAAATTGAATTCTATTAAAGGTTTTCCGAAGCTTGTTTTTGAAAAGAAAAGTTTTTGTGATTGTTGTCAACGCGGCAAGCTTCCTAAATCTTCATTTAAACCTAAGAAAAGCATCTCTACTAAACGGCCACTAGAGCTATTACATCTAGATTTATTTGGGCCAACTAGAGTAGCTTCCTTAGGAAATGCAAGGTATGGACTTGTCATCGTAGATGACTATTCAAGATTTACTTGGGTATTTTCATTGTGTAATAAAAATGAAGCTTTTGAAAACTTCACAATTTTTGTTAAGAAAGTACAAAATCTCTTAGGAACCACCATTGTCACTATTCGTAGTGATCATGGAGGTGAATTTGAGAATGAGTCTTTTGAGACATTTTGTGATGAAGTTGGTATTACTCACACCTTCTCTTTCCCTCGTGCACCTCCTCAAAATGGTGTAGTTGAGAGAAAGAATAGGACGCTAGTGGAGTGTGCTCGCACTATGCTTGATGATAGCCAACTTGGCCATCAATTTTGGGCGGAAGCGGTACACACCGCTTGCTATGTGTTTAATAGAATACTTTTGAGGCCTGGCACTAAACAAACTTGTTATGAATTGTTGTTTGGTAGGTTGCCTCAAGTTAAACATTTTCGTGTTTTTGGTTCGAAATGTTTTATTAAGAACACATATGGTAGTTTGGACAAATTCGATCCGAGATCCGATGAGGGGATTTTTGTTGGATATTCTACGTGTAGCAAAGCCTACCGGATATTCAACAAACGACCTCAACGATCGAGGAATCGCTTCATGTCTCATTTAATGAAGGATTTGTTCCAACTAGAATTTCAAATGATAATGATTCTATAGATGTTTTATGTGATTCGTTTGATAATTCTAAGTCTAATGATTCTATTGATTCTATTGAGACTAACCCAACTAATGAAGTTGTTGAGAATGTTCCAAGTGATCAAGGTATTCCCAAACGACTTCATTCGGTTCGTGACCATCCCCATGAGCAAGTCATTGGCAATATCTATGATAGTGTCAAGACGAGATCCCAAGTTCACCACTTCGCAAATTGTGCCTTTGCCTCATCGATAGAGCCAAAGAATATTAATGAAGCATGCGAAGATAGCGCTTGGATCTTAGCCATGGAGGAGGAGCTCATTCAATTCGAGAGGAATGAAGTTTGGGAGCTTGTTCCATTGCCATCGAAGAACCACACCGTCATAGGGACAAAGTGGATCTTCAAGAACAAAACCGACGAAAACCAAGTCGTCGTCCGGAACAAAGCTCGGTTAGTAGCTCAAGGCTATCATCAAGAGGAAGGTATCGATTTCGAAGAATCTTTCGCTCCGGTAGCTAGATTAGAATCAATTAGATTACTTTTGTCTTTTGCATGCCATAAGAATTTTAAATTATTTCAAATGGATGTTAAAAGTGCATTTTTAAACGGAGATGTCGTTGAGGAAGTTTACGTTTCTCAACCTCCGGGCTTCGTAAATGAAAAATTTCCAAATCACGTTTTTAAACTAAAGAAAGCTCTTTATGGTTTGAGACAAGCTCCTCGAGCTTGGTATGATCGCCTAAAGAATTTTCTTTTGGATTTGAATTTTAAAATGGGCGAAGTCGATTCAACACTTTTTATTAAGCATACGAATAATGATATTTTATTAGTTCAAATTTATGTTGATGATATCATTTTCGGTGCTACTAACTTCCCTCTTTGCGAAGAGTTTTCTAATGTGATGAAGGAACAATTTGAGATGAGCCACATGGGCGAACTCAAATATTTCTTAGGACTCCAAATTCGCCAAATGAACGATGCAATCTTCATCCACCAAACGAAGTACACGGTGGAGTTGTTAAAGCGATTTGGAATGGAGAATGCCTCCGGGAAAAAGACTCCAATGAGCACGACTACGCATCTTGACAAGGATACGGGCGGTAAGGATGTAGACATTCGTCTATATCGAGGTATGATAGGTAGTTTGCTTTATCTTACCGCAAGTAGGCCCGATATTATGTTTGCCGTATGTATATGTGCTCGTTATCAGTCTCAACCTAAGGAGTCTCACTTAGTAGCGGTAAAGCGTATTTTTCGCTATCTAAGTTACACATTAGATTTTGGATTACTTTATCCGAGATCTAGCACATATGAGTTAGTCTCATATAGTGACGCTGATTATGCGGGATGCAAATCCGACAGGAAAAGTACTAGTGGCACTTGCCATTTTCTAGGAAATTCTCTTGTCTCTTGGTTTTCCAAGAAGCAAAATTCGGTATCACTTTCAACCACCGAGGCGGAATATATTGCCGCCGGTACCCGCTTGTGCCCAGGTTCTTTGGATGAGACACACATTGAAGGATTTTGGTATTCATTGTGATACTAGCCCTATCATGGTGGATAACCAAAGTGCTATTTGTCTTTCAAAGAATCCGGTGCACCATTCCCGATCGAAACACATAGATGTCCGACATCATTTCTTAGATGATCATGTTGCTAAAAAGGACATCATTTTAGTGTACGTTGAAACCCAAAAGCAAATCGCCGATATTTTCACGAAACCCCTAAAGGAGGACTCCTTTGTGCGGTTGCGTCGAGAATTGGGGATTATGGGTGAATCCGAGATATAGGATTCATATTTAAATTCAATCATCTTGCATGCTAATATATTTCACGATATTTCATTCATGCTAGATTAATTGAATTTTTGGGAATTTTATGTGATTTATTTGAATTTATGATCGAATTCGTATTTCAATGTCGTATTTAAGATTTCGACGTTTTATGGGGTAATTTAGATGACTAATGAGTGAGTTAGGATGTTTCATCCAAGTGGTTTGTGAAGAGAAATCAAATTTCTACTTTTGGACTCTTCTAGTCGGTTTCAGTTCTCTTGTCAACCGACTAGATGCTCATCTAGTCGGTCAGCAAATGAACTCAGACCGACTAGATCAAGCAAATATCCATCTCCTATCATTTTCTTTCGTTAGTCGGTCATAGTACACTTTCCGACCGACTAGATTGAAAACTAGTCGGTCAGTAAGTATACTGCGACCGACTAAATCTAGCCCTAAAAATCACTCTGTGCCTCTGTTTCGACTTAGTCGGTTCAAGCTCATTGACCGACCGACTAGATCGTAATCTAGTCGGTCAGTGCTTGAACTGTGACCGACTAAGTATGTTAGGGCTGTTACGTCTTTTTGATTCCAGACCGACTTATACTCATTCTTCATCCGACTAATCTCTCTATTAGTCGGTCTTCCCTTTTGCTCCAGCCCGAAAACCTCACACCCCCTCTCGAGCCCTTTCAACTTCCGTCGTCTCCGGCCATATCTCCGGCCATCTCCGCCGTCCGCCGCCGTCGACTCAGCCTCCTAGGTATCTCCCTCCCTCTCCTAGGTCGATTTCTTGCCCTAGGGTTCGATTTCTCCTCCTAGGTATTCTAGGGTTTCGGATTCTAGTTTTTAACCTAGGGTTTGTGCTTTTCGATTTCATTTGGTATTCTAGGGTTTGTGCTAGCTTCTAGGGTTTGTGCTAGGATATTTGATTTTCTTCGATTGATTGTGCTCGTAGTGCTATGGCTAAGACTCGCATTCCGATCGCCTCTTCCGGGGCCTCTCCTATGACCGTAGAACAACCTTCGGACCCTAGGAATCCCCCGAAGCCTAAGCGTCGTGCCAAGTCTACCCAAGACTCTCCTTCGTCGCCTCCTCCTAAGAAGCCTAGGACTGCCATAGTCAAACCCCGTAAATCCAAGACCAAAAAGCCTATTCTTCACACTCCGGCTACTCCTCCCGATTCCGATACTGATTTTATCCCAGAGGATGAGCCTACTAGGGAACCTACCCCACCTCCGAAGACCCGTAAGGCCAAGGGTAAAGCTCCTATGCCAGTTGGCGGTGTAGACATATCGTTGTGCCGCGATGACCCTCAGTGTCTCGTCGCGTACAACCGTATAGAACACTTTCCACTGTTGTTGGAGCATTACGTTCAGTTCTCTGATTTTCTCGGCCTTGCTGATCTTCTCTCTTATAGTGGCCTTCTAGACTATCTCCGATACGACCCCAAGGCCAATCCCAAACCGTACCATCGCCTCGTGAAATTGTTCTATGCCAACCGTATTCGAGGCCAGTACGACGCCAGTCACTCCATTGAGACGACTGTCTTGGGAACTCCTATAGTTCTCACGGCAGAAATCTTGGGGGAGATCCTTGGTTGTGCGTCGTGTGGTCTCCTCCCGTCGGACATTTTCGTAGACGACATTTCTTCCTTGGATCAGTCTATTCTTTCAGAGATTTTCCAGGTTATCCCCTCTGCATTCATTGGTGTTCCATCGAAATCTTTTAAGCCGAATGCGTGGGTTCTTAACCTGATTTTGAAGTCGTGTCTCCTCCCTAAGTATGGATCCTCTTCTCTCCCCTCTCAGCCGTTTTTGAAACTCATATACGCTCTTTTCTTGGGGTGCGAGATAAATTGGGCTCGCGTGATACTCGATAAGATGGATTCTTTCGAGTGTATACGCAAGACCAATAAGTCTGCGCACATTCCATACCCCTGCTTGTTGACCCTCGTATTTCGTCATTTTCGAGTTCCCCTCCCTCCTGACGATGAGCGTCCTTTGGGTACGCCTCTGAACGCGACGGCCGTGAAGAAATCTCTAGCGGCTCTTCGTCACGTGCAGAGGTCTACCGCATCTGCTTCCCAGTCTACTCCGTCAGCTGCTGCAGCCTCGTCTTCCCCTGCTACTTTGGACGATGTCGTACGCCTACTTCATTAGCACGACTCCCGTTTGGCTCGTACTGAGGAGGTAGTCTGCCGTATGGCTCGTATGATGGGGATTGAGCTTCCACCTTCGGTGTCTGAGGCCGAGGAGATGGACGATGAGGAGCTTGACGAGCTTGCTACTTCTTTTGCCTGTGGCGATGAGGCCACTGCTGCTGCTGTTGCTGGTACTACCACTTCTGCTCCTGGAGTTGGCACCACTTCCGGTGTTCCAGAGCCTTCTGCTTCAGTACTTCAGTCTTCTGAGCCTGCTGTAGACCCTGTTGCTGAGCCTGCTGATATTCCTGCTGACACATCTGCTGTCGAGACCCATGCTGCTGTAGAGCCTGTTCCTGAGATCTCGACTCCTGCCCCGACGATTCCATCTGTTGAGACACCTCTACTCCTTGCAGATCCTGAGTCCACTCCGTCGACTGGACCCACGGACGCTGCAGATCCAGCCTCCTCCTCGTGATCGTCTGTTCCGAGGACTCTCCACTGCATTCTGGATGATATATTCTAGTGAGAGTGTTTTGGGTTAGGATGGGGTTGAGAGATGCTTCGATGTATTTTTTTGTGCTTTCTGGTTGTCGGTGTTGGATTTTATGATATGACGATGTTGATGATGATGCTGTACTTTTTGTTGTAGTATTTATTTTGATGAGGATGATGATGATGATGTATTTCTTTTTGATGATATGTAGCGCTTGATATGATGTATCTCATATATTCGATGTGATATTTTTTGGATATACTCACATTGTCTCTACATATATATATGTTCATCGTCATTCACTTTGTCATTTATTCGTCGTGCATTTTTTTTATATATATTCGTTGAATGCATTTGAATTGTGAATTCGTCGCTCGACGATTAAAAACTTGGTTAAATAGATTATATTTCTATATTAATATAGAATTATTTTCCATGCACAAATTTAACCAAGAAATATTGAATATTGGAGAATATGTTTCATTATTCAATAAATGAAAAAAAAATACCAAATATTATTTTTGATGATTTTGATTATCGTTGATTTTTTTTTTATAATGGAAAATTTGGCACACCTTGTTTTGATTTCCACAATTTTTCCCTTGGTGTCAAGTTGGTCCATTGCCTTTGTTTACGACTCCCGATGTTGGATTTTACATTTCCTAATTGTTGTCATTGTATGCCCCCCCCCCATTTTTGGGATAATGCCAAAGGGGGAGAGATAATGATAATAAAATAGCGCAAATGAAAATTTAACTCAATTTCGAAGAATCTAGTTTGATATGTTAGATTCAGGGGGAGTTAAGATACATATAAGGATTTTCAAAATCCGATATTTCAAAAATCAATTCATTTTATTTATCTTACTCGTCTGCTTGATGCAATTCATTTATATTCATTTTGGAATTAACGTGTCATCAATGCAGGGGGAGTAAGTATTTTACATTTGAATTATTATCTTTGATTATTATTTATGTTGAATATTGAATATTGGACTCCCCGGATTTGGTTTTGGATGATGAGCAAACATAAATAATTCATGAACTAACAATTTGTGAGCGCAGTATTGGAGATCGTCGCCAATTTCACGTGAACATTCAAAGCGACATCTCAACACTTTCCAAAGCTCATATTCATGCCTAAAGCTTCGTTGAAGCTCTTGCGACGCTTTGGAAAATATGAAGATTCAATCGAAGCTATTGAAGACCATTTATTAAGGTTTTATTTATAGTCTTTTAGCTTCGATATATTGAATGTTAAGCCTTGAGTATATCTTACGTCTATATCTTCATTACGCTCATTTCGTAGCTCTAGGATCCTTGCACAAGTTCATTCTAACTTCCTCGAAGCGTCGCGCTTCGATTCGGACTTTGTTGTGCATGTTAGTTGGTACAAGAACAAGTACTGACCGACTAGATGGTGATCTAGTCGGTCGGCAACTGTTCTTGGACCGACTAGTTTGATTCCTTAATTTCTTGGACTTTACTGTTTACAGTTAGTCGGTCTACGTTGACTCATCGACCGACTAGTTTGTGAACTAGTCGGTCAGTGATGCTTCTTTGACCGACTAGTTGTGACTTACTGTTCACTCTAAAATTCTCCTAAGCTACTGTTTACCGTTAGTCAGTCTAAGAACGTTTGATGACCGACTAGTTGACAATCTAGTCGGTCAACTTTTGTTCTTAGACCGACTAAGTCAACTTGCCTTCAGACTATGTTGTTTTGCCTCTTAGTCGGTCTACATTCATTGGATGACCGACTAGTTGTGAAACTAGTCGGTCAGACAGTGTTCTTGGACCGACTAGATTTCTAGGTCTGAAATTCTATCTCTTCTCAGATCTGCTCTTAGTCGGTCCATGCTTTGTGACTGACCGACTAGTTGATGAACTAGTCGGTCAGTGAGTGTTCTTTGACCGACTAATTCTCACAGATTTCTTTCCGTTGGAGATTGACCTAACTTGTTTTTATGGGACCCTATAAATACGAACCTAGGTCATTTCTATCTTCAATAGAGCTGCCATTAAGAGATTCATTGAGTTCTAAAGAGATAGCTATTCTCCCTCAAATCTAAAGCTCTCTTCCTCACAAGAAACCCATTCTCTCTCATTTCTAGATCTAGAGAGAAGCTTGTTCTTGGTGAGCTCTTCAAGCTATTGCTTGATTCAAGTTTCCAAATCATCCCTAGGCACCCATTGCTGCTCATTTCCTTGGTGCTAGGGTTTGGTAACTTCATCTTCCTCAAATCCTTCATTCCACCTATTGGGTAAGAAAAACTCAAGGTATAGGATTTTGTGGTAAGCTTGTTTATTTCATATTAAACTCTTTAATATTGCTTATTGGTTCTCTCGGTTGTGAGAGAAGGTTGTGATCCCGGGTTGTGGGATTCACGTTTGCTATTGCATGTATGATTTGATCTTGTGAAGGTTTTTCACAAGATATTCATAGTGGAAATCTTGAGTTATGGTTTCTTTGATTGGGTGTGACTTGAAGCATACGAGGAGAATAATGACCAAGAGAGGATTCGTCTCTCCCGGTCTATGGGAGTTAGTGTCGTAGAGTTAGTTCGGTCTTTATTAAAATCTCTGCGCAGAGTATGTTGGAAGAAGTCCAACATAAGTTGACTAAAGATCGATAGAAACTTACCAGAGTCAAGTTATTGGGGTTGACAGTTTGACCGTACCCTAGACTTGATCTACACGACATAGTTAAGATGAAGAGACTATAACTGCGGAATTCATCACAGACACAGTCAGGGTGGTCCTGACAATACTCATGTTGATGAGTCAACCACATAATGATGATTCCTGAAGCAGGGACGGCAACCACTGCTCGTGGTCACTGCCATATAGGGCTTCGAGCCCTACCTATTGTAAGGGTCAGGCTGTAGGGTCTCACACAGAGTGCGACCTTCGTCTAGTAATAGGTAGAAATTAGTTAGGGAGAATAATTTGCATTTGATGCAAAGAAAATAGAAAATTGTATTTGATGCAATATGATAATTTAAGCTTAGACAGGGGACTAAATTGCATATGATGCAAAAGAGATTAAATATGTCTTAAATTTCTTAAAACAATATTTAATGAATTAAACGCAAGGAAAAGCTCATGGGTAAGACGGGAATGTCCCGGTCTAAACCTAGGTTTGAACGGCGTCCAAATCGGACGCCAAATGCCCAACTTATGCCCAAAACAGCCAAATGGCTCAGTCTGGTTTAGACCAGATTGACCCAGGCCAGACTAGGATCTGGCCTGGGCACCTGACCCGTCGGGTTGGGCACCAGGCCACTGGGCCTGGGCCCGCACCCAGACCCAGGGGCCTGGGCGCCTGCCCAGGCACCCAGGGCGGGCACCCAGGGCCCGCCAGGGCCCAGGCGCCCTGGGTGCCTGGGGGCCCAGGCGCCAGGCGCCAGGCGCCTGGGCGCCAGCGCCCAGGCCTGGGCGCCCGTGCCCAGGACTGGGCCTGGGTGCCCAGTCAACTTTTTTGAGGTTGTGGGACCCACTTGCTGGGCCCACCAATGGGTGCAGAACCCTAGGTTTACTGGGCATTTTTGACGGCTGGTTTTTGCGAAAAACAAGTCGTAGGCTGAACTTTGGTCGGTCAATTGGAGGGTCAAACGAACTCCGATTGATGAACGGTTTTTTCCTATGCGTTCACCGTTGAACACCCTTTGAATTGATAGGTTGTATCAATCATGAAGCTCAACTGTGAGTGAGTTAAAATTCACGGAAGTTTACACTTTGTGAAGTGCAAACTAACTTGATTTTAATTAACTCAAATTAATAGTCGCACATCGGATTTTGAGTAAAGGGGAGTAGTCAGCCGCCTATATAAATAGGGGTCTGCTCTCCTCCTCAAAACTCATCCCAAGCTCTAGATCTGAGCGGCTCTCGTAAATGTTGGAGCACGCTTGGATCTAGGCTTAAATTAATATTTCTCTATCTCCCTAATATTTCTGCCTTACTCTTGAGGGCTCTAGCAAAGCCACAAAGGAGTTCGGATTCTGTTCCAAAATCTTGGCGAAGGTTTCACTCGCATGAAACTTTCTTCGGCGTGTGGTTGGCTCGGCGACACGGGATAGATCGCCTCTGGATGCGGAGCGGTTCGAGGAGCGGTTCGGGGAGCGGTTCGAGGAGCGGCTCGGCATGGGACGGGGAGCGGCTCGGAAGACGATGCGGAACATCTCGCCTGCCCTAGGGTTGAGATTCCGGGTATATGTTTATTAGCATTAGTTTAATTTAATCGCAGTAGGTTAGATCCTTCTTGGGATGGTCAGATCCATCCCAAGTTGGCATAGATCTTCTCTAAGGGTGTTGTACCTATGGTCTAAGTTAAAATTGTTTTAACTGCATGTTATAACTAGATTTTTCTTCCGCTGCAAATTCTTTTTGTGTCTATGTTCCGTCCAAATTAGGACGATCATAAAGTTTTTGTGCCCTAAGGGTCCCTTCTGTGGTATCAGAGCCTGGTTTGTGTAACGATCTAGCCTGCGATTATTATTAAACTTTGAAATGCTTTTTAAAATACTTTATAAAATGTTTTAAAGTTATGAGATAATTTAAAATGTTTCTAGATGCCCTTTTAAACTGTTTTAAAATTTATGCGATATTTTAAAGATGATTTTAAAAGGATTTTAGATGTTTAAATAGTTTATATGATAAAATTTTAAACATGGAAATTTTAAAATAGTGTTTTAAATTTATGTGATAATTTTAAAATTGATTTTAAGGCTTTTTAAATTTGCGATAAGTTTAAAATGTTTTAGATGTTTAAAAATTGAATCAGATAAATTTTTGAACATGGAAATTTTTTTAAATGATGTTTTAAATTTATAAGATATTTTTAAAACTGATTTTAAAAGTCTAAAATTGTTTATGCGATAAACTTTAGTCTATTTAATTGTTAAATAGTTGTACACTTTCATTTTATGCGATAAAATTAGTGTAGCTTTATTTTAGTGGCTAGTTCATCTTGTCCCTTATTTGATAACACAAGACAACCCTTTAGGTTAGTCATTAAGAAATGATTAAAATTTATTAATTGAATTTTAATGACATGCTATGTTTTAATAAAACATTAACAACACTTCACGACCTAATTCCTGATTAGGGTAGTCCTTTTAATGATTTTTAATTCTAATTGTTATAATTAATTCTCATTAAAGGACTTTGCTTTTAGCGTTGTTAATAAATTTATTAAAATCCTAATAAAGATTAGGATAGCACGCGAACCTTATAGTTGATAAGGACTTAATAAAAGTTCTTAAACAAATCCTAAAATTTTGAATTTAAGGATGCAACTAGTTGATAGGATTAATTAGTTGTTAATAAAAACTGTGTATATTGCACGCATATAAAAAATGGCAAGCTTCATTCAATGGACCATGATCCAGTCAATGTGCTTGGCTAAGTTTGTTGGATCACCCTTTAAGGGATAGTGATCATGGCTTAGTCAATTCCCTGGCTGAGTTCCGCTGGACCGCAATGTCGTGAATCATGATTGTATGACACCCTGGACTATATCTAAGTCAAATACGTTAATGATCTTTTTCAAGATTAGCCGTAGCCCTCCTTGTTTTAGGGGTTAGCAACTATAGGGCCAGTGTTACAGTTGTTGAGCTACACTCAAGCTGTGACATGGCAACCTTATAGAAACCAACTCCTTAACTATATAAGATGTAGTCTAAGACCTGACCCAAACCGTCGTGTCGTGAATACACCGAGCGCCGGAGCAAGTCAGGCTAGACACGAAAACAAGGGTCCGACTAGACTAGACATTGTGATTTGGATGCGCACACTCATGATCACAAATGGCTTGGGACAAAAACCGATCAGAGAGTCATATCTGATATGATCGATGAAGAGTCATCTTCCGATCGCAGAGTCTAGCAACTTGTTGAGCTACACTCAAGGTTGTTAGGCTCAAGGTGATTGGACCTCTTACCCATTAATTTTAATTCGATTAAATCGTTCGTTATTAAAATTTGAAACGATCGTAAAATTGGTGGGAGGATATAGATAGATAAAAGCCATTCTACCTATATTTAATATTGAACATATGCTAAACTAGGGCGAGACTATGTTTACCGAAGGAATCAACATATAATATTTTAATAAGTTAACTGGACAATTTGGTTGATTAATTGAATATCAAGTTAAATTCTAATTGATAGAATTAAACTAAATTCTCGTTGACATTAAAATGACCTTCTAAAGAACATGCTTAAGAAATATGATTTCATTAAGTTCTAGATCCAACAAATAAATTCAAGCTACATGCCACTCGTCTCTATATGAGGCAACTTGAACATATAGGATACTCAAAGTATCTTTCTCCCTACAACCTGTCGAGCTACCCTCAAGGTTGTATGTACAAATAATTTTTATCCGAAAAGTTCGAGAATTCGATCAAACCGTTTAAGTCGAATACGAGTGCATGGGCGGTGCAAGACTATGTATCCCAACCGGATCTTGAGACAAGCAACTTCTTGAACTACACTCAAGATTGCAACTCTCAGGCGTTTGGATACATGAGATGCTTGCATAGCTATTTATTTACGTTGGGTTATTTAATATCTAAATATGATTTAGAAAAGGAAGAAGGCACTCCCGAAAGTCATTCGAGTTAAATAGTTTAATTTATCATTAGTAAAGGCATAGGTAGGAGGAAATGAAAATTTGACATATTTTGATGTCACAATTTCATAATTATTGTTATACAAAAGGTTAACACATTTTGACGAATGTCGTCACATTGCTTCTGAAGCAATGAGTAATATGTATAACGATAATATATATATTAAATGTTAATATATATAAATACACAAGATAGTAGCAAACTTGTATGGCAAAATAGACTAGGCCATATCGAGAGACTAAGCTTCACAAGTCACATAAAGAGGGGTCTGACCTCTCGTATTATGAAGCCTGCGGACACTTGTGAGTCTTATCCTCTTAGATATAATGGCCGAAACCCATCTGTAAGACAATGGGAGAATGAGTTATCGAACTTAGTCTGGTACATACTGATGTACCCGAGTCTAGATTAACCAAAATAAGTTATTCGTATATTTTATTAAGACACGTGTTCTTGATGAAACACAAGTCTGATAAAATAAAGAATGAAATGAAAAAAGTATTTAAATTGATTCGATTAGATCGAATGGTCAAATACTTAGCTACATAAAATCTTGTGTAATTAAAAGAAAATGTGATTTTCTCTCAGGTCAAGTCTGTTAACACATCCGTGTGTTAAAGGTATGAATCACACTAAGTTAGACTTGGTGCGATCCATAACAAGTGACTCTGAGTTAAGTCCTCCCTCTGAGTTAAGTCCCAGATAGTAATGCCTAGGTTTTGATAATGTTCTGTGAGGACATTATCAATAAGATATTCATAAAATCAATCATTAAGAAGTTGTATAATTACTCGAATCTCGTGAGACGAAGAGTCGAGTTAGACATCATAACTGATGATGACGTAGTCAACTTCCGGAATGAAATTCGAAGTAGTAACTCTGATTTATAACTTGATGCAATCAGAATGGGTCTGTGTGCGTAAATAAATTTTGGAATTTAGTTTACGTGTCCAAGGAAAATGTTTCCTCTCTTTCTGCAAGTAAATCTTTAAGTTGAAAGATTGGTGCAGAAAGAAAATAGTGAAGTACAATCATGTTGGTCGAAAACAGTTTTCATCCTAATTCTTGTAAACGGATTATGTTGAAACCGTCTCGCCAGCAGATGTGTACAAATCTACTCGGACCAAGCTCGATGTAAACGCTCATGTTGACCATGAAAATTTGAGCATTCACTTATAAGTTCGTTTTTTCTAAATATGATTTAGACGAACCAACTCATAAGAATTAGCCAGAAAGTTTATAAGGTCAGTGGGAGCATATAAATTACATGTGAGACATCAAAGGGATGGAACATTTATTTTGACAAAAGTTATCAAAAGGTTTGACACTTTATCAGAAATAGAAATGAGCCATTTGAAATGACCATTAACAAATTTAAATGATTATCGTAAGGTACGATGAACTGGATAAGAACCAATTAAATAAAAATATTATGGATTCTGAAAGACCAAGTTAATTAGTTGAATGAGATTCAAATTATTAGTCTAACATGAACATAGAAACCCCTTAAGTCTATTGTGTAGACGGTTTTAGCAGATCCACTCACGAAGGCTCTACCACATGAAGTCGGGAAAACTTATGTGTAAAACAGTATATGATACCGAGATAAATGGGCCTGAGTGCAAGTGGGAGATGTAGAGATATGATGCCCTTGAGGCTATTTATCTCTGTGTGAATAGCACAAACGTCTTTTTCGAAATAACAGTAAGCTGTTTGGTAATAATTTATCTAAGTTATTTTATAATGTAGTAAACATTAGATATTAACTTAGGTAAAGTCCTGAGACTTTATGCAAGGTCAAACAGGTATCGAGATGAGTATCTCGATTATGGAGAAATGTTTGACCGTCTGTAGCATATGTTTAAAAGGGTTCGTGGTCGTAGATGTTTCGAGACAAGGATATCGAAACATCGGATAGACCATTGTGTTTTAGTCTTCACCGTTAAGTGATGGCGATGATCTCATAATCGTTCGACTTGGCGAAGTCGGAGACGAGACACAGGTGCTCATTAGAGAATGAGTTCACTGAACGATCCACAAGAGTTATCATATGGTTACATTGACCAACCTGTCAATGATAACTCTTAGTGATGATAGGCTAGTTGGTCTTTTGACTTGAGGTCACTCTACAAACCTGTGCGTTAACGGTGCCACTTAGATCACTGACCTAACTTCGAGGCTAGGCATGTCGAAAGGTCTTTGATTGGGTGTCACTTGAAGCGTACGAGGATAATAATGACCAAGAGAGGATTCGTCTCTCCCGGTCAATGGGAGTTAGTGTCGTAGAGTTAGTTCGGTCTTTAGTAAAATCTCTGCGCAGAGTATGTTGGAAGAAGTCCAACATAAGTTGACTAAAGATCGATAGAAACTAACCAGAGTCAAGTTATTGGGGTTGACAGTTTGACCGTACCCTAAACTTGATCTACACGACATAGTTAAGACGAAGAGACTATAACTGCGAAATTCATCATGGACACAGTCAGGGTGGTCCCGATAATACTCATGTCGATGATTCAACCACATAATGATGATTCCTGAAGCAGGGACGACAAACACTGCTCATGGTCACTTCCGTATAGGGCTTCGAGCCCAACCTGTCGTAAGGGTCAGGCTGTAAGGGTCTCACACAGAGTGCCACCCTCGTCTAGTAATAGGTAGAAACTAGTTAGGGAGAATAATTTGCATTTGATGCAAAGGAAAGAGAAAATTGCATTTGATGCAATATGATAATTTAAGCTTAGATAGGGGACTAAATTGCATATGATGCAAAAGAGATTAAATGTGTCTTAAATTGTTTAAGACAATATTTAATGAATTAAACGCAAGGAAAAGCTCATGGGTAAGACGGGAATGTCCCGGTCTAAACCCAGGTTCAAACGGTGTCCAAATCGGACGCCAAATGCCTAACGTATGCCTAAAACAACCAAATGGCTCAGTCTGGTTCAGACCAGGTTGACCCAGGCCAGACTATGATCTGGCCTGGGCACCTGGCCCGCCGGGCTGGGCGCCAGGCCACTGGGCCTGGGCCCGCACCCAGACCCAGGGGCCTGGGCGCCTGTCCAGGCAGCCTGGGCCGGGCGCCTTGGGAGCCCAGGCAGCCTGGGCCGGGCGCCTTGGGCGCCCGGCCCAAGCGCCCACTTGGGCGCCTGGGCGCCTGCGCTAGGCACCTGGGCGCCCGTGCCCAGGTCTGGGCCTGGGCGCCCAGTCAGCTTTTTTGAAGCTGTGGGACCCACTTGCTGGGCCCACCAATGGGTGCAGAACCCTAGGTTTAAGTCGTCGGCTGGATTTTGGGCGGTCAATTGGAGGGTCAAACGAACTCCGATTGACGAACGGTTTTTTCCTATGCGTTCACCGTTGAACACCCTTCAAATTGATAGGTTGTATCAATCATGAAGCTCAATGGTGAGTGAGTTAAAATTCACGGAAGTTTGCACTTTGTGAAGTGCAAACTAACTTGATTTTAATTAACTCAAATTAATAGTCCCACATCGGATTTTGAGTAAAGAAGAGCAGTCAGCCGCCTATATAAATAGGGGTCTGCTCTCCTCCTCAAAACTCGTCCCAAGCTCTAGATCTGAGCGGCTCTCGTAAATGTTGGAGCACGCTTGGATCTAGGCTTAAATTAATATTTCTCTATCTCCTTAATATTTCTGCCTTACTCTTGAGGGCTCTAGCAAAGCCGCAAAGGAGTTCGGATTCTGATCCAAAATCTTGGCGAAGGTTTCACTCGCGTGAAACTTTCTTTGGTGCGTGGTTGGCTCGGCGACACAGAATTGATCGCCTCGAGATGCGGAGCGGTTCGGGGAGCGGTTCGGGGAGCCGTTCGAGGAGCGGCTCGGCGTGAGACGGGGAGCGGCTCGAAAGACGGTGCGGAACATCTCGCCTGCCCCAGGGTTGAGATTCTGGGTATGTGTTTATTAGCATTAGTTTAATTTAATCGCAGTAGGTTAGATCCTTCTGGGGATGGTCAGATCCATCCCAAGTCGGCATAGATCTTGGCTAAGGGTTTTGTACATATGGACTAAGTTAAAATTGTTTTAACTGCATGTTAATTAGATTAACTAGATTTTTCTTCCGCTGCAAATTCTTTTTGTGTCTATGTTCCGTCCGAATTAGGAAGGTCATAAATTTTGTGTGCCCTAAGGGTCCCAAAAAACCCTTCAGTTGGCTTGTTAAATTGAAGATGGAGATTGTTTTGGCTGTTGTATTCAAGGAGCACGCATGCGACTTAGGGAATTTGTAACTAGGGTTTTCTTTTAGCCGCAACCTTTTAGGATTTTTGTATTGCCGTATTGAACTTTTGGAGGCCTCCATTAATTTTTGATTGTCGCAAGATGTATTGTGGAGAGGGGTTGTTTATATAGGGTAGGAACTAGGAGATCTCTTGGAAAGATATCACATCCCCTAAGAGATAGGGATTGAAACCAATTTTGTATTCAAATTCTATTTGCACTCATCAAATCAATCCTCCTTAGACCAAGTCCATCTACCAATTTTGTATTCGAATTGGATTTGCACTCATCAAATCAACTCTCCTTAGACCAAGTCCAACTGCTTTGTACACACACTTCCTTTCTCTCCTAAGATGCTATATGATAAGAAATTTCCCCAAATATTGAGAGAATCATCGTTTTGCCAATCCTGAAACACACTAAGCACACACGTCAAATATAACAACACGTTTGTCATCATCAAACCAAGATCCTAGATCATTGCTTCCAACAATCTCCCCCTTTTGGTGATGACAAACCCATAAAAGATTTGAGCAATAAGTATGGGTGTGTGAAGTGTATTGAAGGGTGTAATGCAATATGATATTGGAATGAGATATTCAAGTATTACAACATAGCATGCACATGTTATATCTAATATAAAAGCATGCTCCCCTTTCTCTCAAGCTCCCCCTTCAACATTTATTACCGAGATCAAATCTGTCAAATCTTTTCTTTCTCCCCCTTTGTAATCACCAAAAGTGGATTAATGACGCCACAAAAAATATTCCATGCAAAAGTAAACCATTATTAAATGTAGCGTGCAATTTGCATGAGTTTTCCAAAGAATAGACTATCAAGCTCATAGAATTTCATAACAAGACTTTTCCAACTTTGTGTAAGTGTAGTGATACAGACAATAGAGTACAAGAGGAGATTCAATTTCAGAAAATCAACCAAATCAATCCACATTTTCCAATTTTCATGAATATCACTAGGATTTATTTTTCCCACCTAATCAAAGATGAGTTCAAGTTACCGAACCCCAAAACATAGCCTAAAAGGACTTTTAAATGTGGGGTGGTATTGCTTGACGAGTTATATACACCAACACTAATGATTACCCATGTAGCATAAGTTGGATACTCGTGGGTTGTGTATTAGCCATGAAGTGTATCCATTTTTCATACGGAGCAAATATAGTGTGTATATATATATTCAATTCTTTTGAGCTCAATTTTAATTCATGGCTAAACACTTCATATCCCTTAGAAAATTCAGAAATTAATCATTCATACATTCACTTTCCATTATTCTTCAAAAGAATTTCCAAAAGCACTAAAAAGTCAATTATCGTGAAAGTGCAAATGTAGGTGTAGAAATCAAATTTGAAATTTTTTAGACATGTCATGGCTACAAAAAGGATAACATCATGTTCATATAGCTACAACAACAATGAATTAACTTCTACAAGGGATATTTATGAACAAACATTCAATACCACTTATGATAAATATAAAAGGTGTTCATTTAAGCTCATTTTTTTAATTTTAATTTTAATTTTTTTTCAGAAATAAAAAACATAAAAAATCATGCAAACAAGCACACAAACAAAAATAAATCAAGCACACAAAACAATCTATGAAGGTATGCAATGAAATGCAAAGAGGGATAAAAATTATACCTTCTCGTCGCTATTTGGCTAGGGAGCTAGAAATAGAATGAGACTTTAAAAATTTGCTCCTCGCCAAATCTCCACCTCACCTACATGAAAGGTGTTAAGTGTGACCTTGGAATCCAACAAGGTCCACTAGTGTTAGCCATTATTGTTTTAGGAACCCACACTTGTTTAAACTTGATATTTGTGTTCCTAAATTTACAATAATATGAAGTGTGGCCTACACTATCACAAGTAAAGCACTTTGCATATTTGTTCTTTGCAATAGAGGGTACATTGTGGAATTTCTTGAATTATTGCTTTTCAAAGTTTTTCAGACCAAATCCAAGTCCTCTTCTATTATTGCCATATAATTGATTCTCTAAAATGGTATCCAACGATTGTTTTCCCATAGAGAATTTCTTAATGGCCACTTCAAGATTAGAAGCTTTAGATTTTAACAAGTTATTTTCATCCACAAGCAAAGTACATTTACTTATAAAAGCTCTCTTGTTTTCATCTTCCTTCTTTTCAAATTCAATCATTTTTCTTTTAAAGTCATTATCCAACATGCAGAATTTATCATTAAGCTCTCTAATCACATAGTCTTTTTCAGTTTCGAGCTTAATTAAATCAAGTTTAAGCATGCTAATATTATTCAACAAGGTAGGACAAGAGAGACAATGTGCTTCATAATTAAAGCTTGATTTCTCCTTTTTCAATATATCAATAGTAGAGTCACGATCAACAATTTCAATTTTCAATTTTTCAATCTCCTTAGACATATCATATTCAGATTGTTGAATTTCAAAGTTCTCATTTTGATAATCATCTATAGTGGACTCAAGCTCTACTATTTTATCTTGCATATCTTTACCAAGAGTAAGGAGTTCAGCTTTACTACCAGATTTTACCTCGTTATGTTTTGCCACCAAGCAGAGGGATGCGTGTGCTTCATTTTCCTCGAGCTCATCTCCACTATCCATGTCCCACGTTCGCACTACATCTTTTCCTTTCTTCTCTACGACACCAGCTGTTTCTTGTCGGCAATGTTTAGCGAAGTGTCCCTGCTTTCTGCATTTAAAAAAAATATTTTACGCTTAGTATTGTCACAAAGAGAAGCATTAAACTTATTTAAAGGAGCGTTTCTTCCCTTTTGATTCTTTTCATTGCGACTGAGGGATTTCTCACTTCCATATGCAGTTTCCAAGGTCCTCCATATATCCTGCGCAGAAGAGCAATGTGAGATACGATCAAGTATTATTCTACTCAACCCACACAATAAGATATTCATTGCTTTAGCATTTATAGCACACACATTTTTATCATTAAATTCAGATTACTTTCAGGCATAGAATATCCGTTATCAATAATGTACCAAGTATCAACATCAACGGATAGTAAATAAGTTTTCATCCTAGCCTTCCAGTATATATAATCATGACCACTAAAAAGAGGAGGACGATCAATAGGCATGCCATGGGGAAGGAAAAACTTTGGGGTTTTCATAATAGCTAGACTAGACTAGATCCTCTAACCTGATCTGATACCACTTGTTGGATCTGGATCCTAGCCTAGAGGGGGGTGAATAGGCTAATAAAATAATTCGAACAACCCACGGACAAACACACGCAGTTATAGCAGCACAACCAGAGTAAAAGATAGACAATCACAGAGTACGCACAGATATACCCTGGTTCGGTCGTCCCAACGACCTACTCCAGCCCCCAAAGCAGATACTAGTATTGAATAGTGCAATAGGTACAAAACCACAAGTTAGAGCACGCTCAAAGCACCCTCTACGTTTCTACACTCGCCAGGCTCTCAGTACTCCACTCAAGGTGTTTTCTTTCACTATCAATCCTAGTAACGCTTTCTACCAGCTAGTCCCAAACTAGCTGGGTCCCACTTGTCTAGCCCCAACCAGAAAAGTCCCAAAATAATCTAAAATATAGGTAAAGTTTCCCCTATAGAGAACGTTACACTAAGACACGAAAATAGAGAGTAAAGGGTTTAGAAATGCTCAGTTCGTGTCTGTGTAGGCGTCTCTGTCAATCAGCACGTCGTCAGCTCCAATCTGACGTAAATGATGTCTCAATCCGACTCCTGGATGTCAAGTTGTGCACTGGTCTGTGCGTAAAGAAAGCTCAGTTCAAACCAAATTAATTTCTGTCTGTGCGCACATCAACTCCTTATAAATCAAGCCACGTCAGCATTGAAAAAATCGCGCTCAGCAAATCCTTTACTTCGCACGGGTTCGTCCACGTCAGCCAGTGAATTAAATCGCTTCGTTTCGATTCCTCCGTCGACGTCCACTCAGCGGAGGAGATCTCTTCCGTTGGCGACGACGGCGATCAATTCACGGTGGTGACGAGATCTCGAGGGAGATCTCCGAGCGACGGCGGTGGCGAGGATCTATTCTTCAATAGGGGACGACGGAGAGCTCTCCTCAGCAACTCTTTGTCAGCAGCTTCGAGTTTACGATGGCGGCGACTCCGCACGGCGAGACTTCGACATCGGCGTCGAGCGATTCGTCGTCGAACGGTTGACAGCTCCGATGTGTGGCGGTGTTCACTTCTCCTCCGTGCAGATGACGGCGGCGAGGACTTCGTTGTGTTGTTCTCCGGCGATGGCTTCGAGATCAGCCTCAGGTGGCGACTCCTATAGCAATGACGGTGGGCTCCTTCAGCTCTCGGTGACAGTTGGTTGTGCAGATGCAGCGGTCGGCAATTCAAGTAATTGCTACGGCTTGCGTGAGTTTGGATCTTCACGCTATGCCGCAACTTTGAGTTTCTCCTCCTCTAGTAGCAACCCAATGGATCTCCAAAGTATGATGAAGGTGTTGGGGAAGTTCTTTTGGCCTTGGGGAGATTGGAGATGGGATGTTGGCTTATTAAATTGAAGATGGAGATGGTTTTGGCTGTTGTATTCAAGGAGCACGCTTGCGGCTTAGGGAATTTGTAACTAGGGTTTTCTTTTAGCCGCAATCCTTTAGGATTTTTGTATTGCCGTATTGAACTTTTGGATGCCTATATTAATTTTTGATTGCTGCAAGATGTATTGTGGAGAGGGGTTGTTTATATAGGGTAGGAACTAGGAGATCTCTTGGAAAGATGTCACATCCCCTAAGAGATAGGGATTGAACCCAATTTTGTATTAAAATTGGATTTGCACTCATCTAATCAATCCTCATTAGACCAAGTCCAGCTACCAATTTTGTATTCGAATTGGATTTGCACTCATCAAATCAACCCTCCTTAGACCAAGTCCAACTGCTTTGTACACACACTTCCTTTCTCTCCTAAGATGCTATATGATAAGCAATTTCTCCAAATGTTGAGAGAATCATCGTTTTGCCAATCCTGAAACAAACTAAGCACACACGTCAAATATAAAAACACGTTTGTCATCTCAAACCAAGATCCTTGATCATTGCTTCCAACACGCTCGACCGAGCGCCTTACTGCCAGCCGACTAAGTTGAGGGTTCTTATTGGGTTTTAGGGTTGAACTTTTGGATATCCGCGAATTTTAGCGGTTTGTATAAAGTTAAAAAATTTAATTAGGGTTAATTACGCTTTGTTTTGCTGGAGTTTTTGTGAGCCTTCGATTTGTAGAATG